>JBAGKP010000027.1:13413788-13433927 GCA_037177255.1 Melanotaenia maccullochi
TGTAAAATATAAAATAGTCTGTATTTATGTACCACTTTTCTGTACCTGGTATAATACCCAAAGCACTTTACATCATAGATCACATTCACCAATTCACACGCACATTCACACAGTTGATGTTGGAAGCTGCCATCAAGGTGCTCAACCACGGCCAATCGGGAGTAATTTATATATTAATATATATAAATATACAGAAATAATCTTATGTAGGTAAACTTTCTTATAATAAAAGCTAGTTACTCTGCTGTAAGCAAAACAGTAATATACCATTAAATTACAGCAGATTTACTTAGTTATATCTGTAAAATTATGCTTCTGCCAGCATCTTGCAGTGAAATTCTTCAGAGTGAAAAATCAGAGTCTAAAAATACATCATTTATTCACTACCAGTGAATAAATACAGGATATATATCACATCGTCCGTCATTTCTGTTTGTTTGTATACTCACCATTCATCACTTCTTACACATGTCTCACTCTCTCTTTTTCATACAAGAGCCTACACAGACATTCACAGGTACACAGAGAGCATTACAAGTAGCTGACGTCAATAATGCTGCAAGAGCTCTGAGGGCCCTTCCACCGGAGCCTTTTTTTTTTTTTATTTAACAAGCACACCCACACTCTGCCAAGTTCAGCCCTGCCATTGTCCAAACACAAGCAAACTGTCACTCACCGCACTCTGGGAGGAGGACACGGTCAGAAAACAATAGTGTGTGTGTGTCTCCTCCCATGACAAGTCCATCCTCGACGGTTAAAGCCTGTGTCAAACTTCATCCTTTTAGCAAGTCCATATCTCATGAGCTGAAATCGAATAACACCGTTGGATTCTGGAATTGTCTCTTTCTTTCTTGTCACTGCTATTCAATGCTATTTTCAATAGCCACATTAGTATGTCTCTCTCTTCCTCACAAGTGAGAAAATTAGTTTTTCTACCTCCCACCATTTCATTATCTGAGCAATCTCCCCATACACAGTCTAATTCCTTTAGCGAGGCCCCGGTTTCTGCAGACTTCCCAAAGCCACGGAGATGGAAACAAAATGGGGACAGGATGGAGAGGGAGCTAAATATGAATAGAAAGAAGAAAATGTGGCATTTTACAGTAAATCAAAAGGCTGTTAAATTGTATACAAAAGCGTATGGATTCGCTGCAGACCCACAAAGACACAAGCCACCCACACGAAGCCTTATCTCCCTCCTTCAAGCTATCACACTTGGAAACATATACGCACAGCTAAAGAGCCAAATTTACCAATGACAATACCGACTAATTGTGAACCAAACTCAAACAAAGTAAACACATTTTCCCTTTAAAGATAACTGCGAAGCTGTGGGACAAATAATACGTTCTATGTAGCGTAAAGTCGTTCAAAAGCAAAGCAATCACTTGTGGAGGAAATGTTCTTGCTGGGTTAAAAGAAAGTAATTACAAGGTAGGAATTATACATTTTCTATCAGATGTAACATTTTTCTTTGATTTTGCCACAAGAAGAAGTCAAACTGACTTATAGAAGCCCCACAGTGTCTTTAAACATAAAGATGAGCATACTTGGACTACAGAGAAATCCCATCTGTTGTGTAGACCAAG
The DNA here is from genome assembly GCA_037177255.1 of Melanotaenia maccullochi. Classification (NCBI taxonomy): domain Eukaryota; kingdom Metazoa; phylum Chordata; class Actinopteri; order Atheriniformes; family Melanotaeniidae; genus Melanotaenia; species Melanotaenia maccullochi. The sequence goes on from JBAGKP010000027.1 coordinate 13,415,378, forward strand.
TAAAGCCTGATTAAAAAGACTATTAAAAGCATGGATTTCATTGGTTTAATCAAACAATAGTATGTCCAATGTGAACATATCATGCCTTAGCAGTCACTCCTTTGATTCAATTCAACATGTGAGACAAGGCAGGTCAGGGAACATACAGACATAACGTTGAAGTGCCTCGCCTGCACCAGTTCTGGTTAAAAGACTTGACAGTGTGAAGGAAGCCATACATCAACCTGTTGTTTTTTTGACCGGCTGTCACCAGTCTCGGCTGGAGAGTCAGCGATGCTACGGTCACCATTTATCAAACAACAGGGTTACTGCGGCTCTGGATCAGCGGGTGCAGCCGCCATAAACAAACAAACAAAATGGGAGGCCTGATAAATACAACCAGACTTCCCAGTGGGAACTGAAAAGAAGGGCAGGGGGAAAAAAAAATATAGGACAAGCAAGATGAAAGTGAAAGCGGGACAAAAAAAAGACAAAATAAATCATGAAATCTCACCATTGCATTTCCTCCCGTACGCACTCGCTGATATAAAGGCATCTCTTAAAAGCTTTGATCACACACAGCCAACCACATCCACACGTCAGCTGACACCTTGGTTTATATATATAAATATATATAAATATATATACATAGCATAGCAACAATACTGAAAATAGAGTATTATATATTTGAAATGATGATTCCCAGGAAAATTGCCCATTCTGTATTCAGGATTTCCATCTCTATATTAACTTTATTATCCACCATTCACATTGGATCATAAGGTGGAGGGAAAAAAATCCCCCTAATGCTAACGGCAGGATAACAGGGACTTCATTACTTCCATCTTTAGCAGTATATCAAAGAGGGAATCAGCTCCACAGGAGGTAAAGCTGCTCCGTGTCACATAATGCATGTACAATATGCTGTGCTATATTTAGTGTCATTTCAGTGCAAACGGATCATTCAAGTTTTATAGCTTTGGATCATGAGAGATGAAAAAAAAAGTTAAAGCTTATTATAGGAAATGAAAATGTTTTTTGTCTTTTATGATCAGGTAATTAGCTTTTTTCCTAAGTGCGGAAAACAATATCCAAATGAAATGTGCATAAATGTGTCTCTCGTGTTAGAAACATGAGCACTTTGTCAGAGTATATCATTCAGTAAATGCAAAGAATTTCCAGAAACTAAACAGACTGAGCAGAAATACAGTTACATATGATATTAATATGCAATAAATTTCACTTGAAGTGAAAACACAAATGTATTTCTGCCTAAAATACGTTAAATACCTAAAGTGAGAGCTTAATTTAGACTTACCTGGCTGTAATTAGTGATGCATCATATTTATATGTTGAGTAGTGAATTTGCCATTAGGTAACAATATATTTCGCGCCAATTTTATGCTAATCCAGAATGTAATACTTAATATTGGCAAAATTTGTTTAACAATACAAAACAAGTAAATCAAAACTGTGTTAAGCACCAACTTCTAGTAAATTTTCTGCAACAGCTGATCAACATTAATTTAACTTCACCTTTTGTCATATTGTGAATAACAAAATGGGAAAATGTTGCTTCAATAAAATAAATAAATTGATTCAAACAACAAATAGACATTTGATTTGAATTAGAATAGAAAGATGGGAGATGCGAGATAAATATCACAACAATGGCAGCAAATAAGAACTATGATGATGATTTCTTTCTGGATAAATAAAAGTTTATTATTCCATTTTTTTCCCACTGTTTTATCATGTTCTTAGTAAAAAATGCATTATAGTTAAACTTGAAGTGCTTTCTGTTAGTGTAAGCACATACTTGTCTTTGTAAAGATTTTACTGTGATTGAGTCCTTGACTGTCCCTTTTGATGGTAAGAGCTTTGCCATGACATTTCATGTTAAAACACTGCATCCATAATGCATGTTGACCATAAAGCAGCACGCTGCCCTCTCATAATGGCTTCTACTTTGGATTTAAGACCGCAGGAACAAACAGAGTGCAGATGCCGAGTGGGTTACATAGAAAGTAAAAGCATCGAGAGGAAAGAAAAGTGATCAGTAATTATGGCGACGTGAGGTAGAAGAGGAGGCGTCAGTGGTGGGGGGTAAAAACGGTTGAGTGCTGATGAACATTTGAGCATTTCTGCATGCCTGAAGGAATTCCATTAACCACTCTGATTAAAGTAATCATTGGAGCCATCGGTGCCTGTCAGATGCCATCCCTGCCCTCTCAATTACCCAGATCTCCTTGAACTCAATTGCTCACATCATCATGGAGACCGGGTGGCAGGAGGAAAGCGAGGCGGTGCCAAAAACGAAGCATCATTGGCGAGTAGGTGGGGGGTAGGTGAAGCATCAGTTAAGCATATGGAAAATGTCCACCCACTGAATGTGACTCAGTATAAAGAGGTCAGAGGCTTATTAACCTAATTATCGTTTGGTTGTTAACGGTATCTCCAAAGGTGGGAAATAAAGTATTAAAGCAAAATGAAGAGAAATAGTAACTAACGCTTCATCTTAACTTTTGCCAAATTTCATCATTATGATAGTTAGTCTATACATTTAACCAGCAAGTGTAAAAAATTATTAAGTTAAATATGATATAAAATATAAAAAAGGTAGAAAGTCTTCATATCTGAAAAACTGCAATCATCCAGGTTTTGTAATGCTGCTTGAATGTACAGGCATCGAATAGCTGGAATTTACACAATCTACCTGGAAATTCCATATTACATTTAATATTCCTTTGCATTGCACATTATTCAATCACAACCTTTAAAAACCAATTTTATGGCGAAAAAAATATGCCTGAGTAATCTATTTTTTTTTTATTTATGAATATACATTTCTATTGAATTAGTAATTTGTTCAAACTGCCCTTACAAGATGAAAAGCTAATTATCAATACAAAAAAAAACTTTAAAAAGAGGAAATTCAAACTTTGAGTTTTATTTCTGTAGATTAATTGAAAGAAACCAATAAACTAAAAAAAAATAGCAAAACTGAACATGTTGCAAACAGAAAATCTAAACTGAGTTTCTTACTGATGTTTAAGTCTTAACTTAGGCTGCAGCTGTAAAAGTTGAGTCTGGGTGAATATTTAGATCATTGTATTTGCATTATCCCTTTTAATTAAATTATATTATTTTAACTAAGTTGCAAACGTTCCACATTTATGTGATAATAATAATAATAAATAAAAACCAAAGGGGTTGGGGGGTGGATCTGGAGCACCCTCCTTCCCCCAGGCCCTATAACTGGTTAATATGGCCCTCTGTAATGCATAGTATCAAGCTGCTTTTGTTTACCATAAACACAAAATCATGCCCATTATTTTAAGAACACTGTTAGAAAATAATCACCCACCACACTACTCCATTCCCTGAAAATAGCAGAGTGATGAGCCAACACTTCATGCAGCTTGGATGGGTTTCATGCACTGTCCCGCTCTGCTTCCATATTGATTAACTCTCAAATGGCACAAGAGCAGAAAGCGTTAAGAGAGCCCTGCAACGCCAGCTGCCCATCACTGTCTCTCCTTGCTCTTTGTGTGAGATGAGCTCGGAGCTGAGCGAGCGCTTGGCCGGCGTCTTCTGAGCTGTCCCTGCTGCATGCAGAGCGAGGAGAAAGACGGCTTCATCTGCACCTGCATAATACCTTGTGTTGCATCAGATTCTGTTGAGCCAAATCATGGGCGCTGTTCTGTAGCATGAGGCAACACAGTCTGAAATGTTTCACCTTCCCCTTCTTGTATGAATATAGATGTTAGCCATAGTAGAAAAGTCAATATTTTTAAAGGTAACTTTTAAAGTTTCACCTGCTGGCTGTGTTCTGTGTAAAAGTTAATGCTATTGATTGTTAGTATGCTACATAACTGGGGAAATTAAAGGCATTTGTTTGATTTAAACGCATTAATTTCAATAGACCCTTTGCAGTTGGATGCTCTATGCATCCTTCATGCTGGGACAAAGAGGTGGGTCATAACAGTGACAAACCTCACAGTACACAATACGCACACATCGCATAATAACAAGCGCATTAGGAACACATGATTCAGTGATTATGTAATTGTGCTCAAGCATTCTTTTTTTCCCCTTGTGATCTTCGTCAAATCATATCAGAATGCAGCATTCTAGGAAACTGAACAGCAATAACAACCCACACCCGTTGCCATCTGCGCCACACTGTAAGCATTTGTCATTTGCACCGCTCAGGTGCGTCTCTGTAAACCATTTTTCCAATATTGGCATCAGGAAAGCAAATGAAAATCTATGCTGAAAACTGTGAGCACTGTGCCACCCCACAGAGCGACTGCACACTTCTTGGCTATGATTCACGTCCCCCTGCTACATGTATGACACATCCACAGTTACACTTGGTTCCTGGACTCCTCATGTCCCAAATGGTGCCTTCTGCTCTCATTCTGGGCTTCTATGAAAAGATCCAGCAAAGCAAAAGCAGCTGGCAGCACACTGGACACTGAAAATTACCATTTATATGGCAAATCTTTGCAGTTGGAACAGTGGAAAACATAAATCCATAATAATAATCCAAATAATGCTGTCTGAGTTAAGATTTAAGTGACAGATTTCCTCTGAAGAAAAATCCTGTCTGTTTCTGCTAGGGAACACTGAATTCCTAAATGGTGACGCTGGCTGCACACTGCAAATGGTGGTGCGGTGCATCCTTTGCATTTTTATAGACCTGCTTTGCATATTGGATTTAAGTGGGTCAACTGAGAAGCATCCAAAAAAACTGAAAAAAAACCCCAAAACAAGCACTTTAGAGATAAAAAAATAAGAATATTTAAAACTATTTTACTGTTCTCATTACTTTAAAAATTAGGAATGCTTAAAAAAGCGTTCCATTCCAAATAAACTAATCAAAACTGAACTTGAAACCCTTGATCCAGCTTTACATATTAATTGCTTAAAAAGGTTTACACCCACTGGCTTTGTTGGGACACTAAAACCACATCTGTTTTCAAATCAGCTCCAATGATGCTTTTATAAATGACCTCCTCATTGCTTGTCAGCCCGTAATGCGGTTGTTGTCATGGTATAATTGCAAAGGGATAATGCTCATTGATCGGAACCCACTGATTTCAATCCTCTTTTAGACACTAGCTGCACACTTGAGAGAGGCACAAACTGTATCTTTAGTAGATTTGATTGAGTTCAAAACATATTATCCACCAAAGTTTCGACAAAGGTTTGCGCGCTCCACAACTCAACCAAACCCAAATGGCCTCCTTCATATCACCAACACCAGCTTCAGTCTCCTTAAATGCACATTTTGTGAACCTGACATCATGTTTATTTGATGACAATAACATAGTTTGGTCATTATAGTGCAATAAGTGCAAAGCAATCAAAACAAAAACTAAGGGATAGAGAATCTGCCAATGCTTGTATAAAAATAGGTGTTACATTGATTAAAATAGTATTACACAACATAATGAGTACTTCAAATATTATTTATGAATTTAGTTTTTGATAACATATCAATTCTACATATTAAGAATGAATACTCATATTCATTTTTAATATAATAATCTCCTTTTTATGAGAACTCATTGAAAGCGAACTCGCCTTCCAATTCCAAAAAAGTGCAGAAAGCATACAAACACACTTTTTTTTTTTTCATCTTCTTCAAATGATGCAGTCTGTTTTGAACATTTGGGGGTGTGCCACTTTCAAAAAAAGCCACTTTTACAATGCAGAGCTACAGTAAATGAAACTACAAACATAAGCCTTTCCAGAGGATCATGGAGTATGATGACACAGGTAATATTGATGTAGAATCAAAAGTTTGGAAAAGACATGGCAGATAATATCAATAAATACTTACTTACAGACTACAGCAGAAAATAGTCCTACACAGTTTTGATGATCTGCTGTACATTGTTTTTGTCCAGGAGTGATTTTTTTTTTCCCTTTCTTTTTTATAAACATTTCTTTTTTTCTGATTCACAATATACCTTCTTATGTATGGTTATATTCCTGAAAATGAAGTTGGGTAGGATTTACCTGTACACTTAGATTTGTGTGTGTTTATTCCATCTTCACCATAGAAAAATAAAATTTGCATCATCAGTTATCTGGAGCAATTTGTTCATCTGTGTTTCAGAAAGCTGTATCCATTCCTGCAAATGTCATGTTTCAGAAATAAGAATAAGACTGTTCGGCACACCCCGTCTCAACTCCTCTGCTTCTGTTTGTTTATGTCGCTCCAAGGCACCCTATTATCTGAGCCAATGTTTTCAAAAAGGGCCAAGAGAGCGAGAGAAAATGTGTCATTACGTGAGTGATTCCTTTGCTCAGAACTGGCTAAAGGTGGTCTGTTTCTCAAGAACTTCAAGGTAATCGGGCTCAGACTGCAGTTTAGCTTTTAGCTCCAAATACTCGTTTCTATTGGGCTCGACATAAACAGTACTGGGTGCTGTGCCATAGAGCACTGTTTCTCTTATCCTCTCCGGGTGTAAGAACTGACGTCTGACATCAAAATTTGGGTTGTATGTGTATGACACAGGCCCAGTGTACTTGTACTCTAAATTGGCACCTGCTGGGATGGATGGGATTGACTGATGGGGGGATTGCTTATCAGGTTCGAGGATACCTCTGAAGAAATGGTCTGCATCCTGGACGGGGGAAGGGTTGTCACGTGGCTCAATGGTGCTAATGCTGTATGTAGGACTCCTCATCGTATTGCTATCCCTCTCCTCATCTGGGGTACTCCTGTATGTTACTTTGAGCTCATGCAGGTCACGGTAATCCTCCACTGTGTTGCCTTCCCGAGACCTGTAAATGGGGTTTTTACACATGTGGCCCATTGGATGAGGAATGTACTCATAGACGTGACCAGCAGGGGCTTTAACTTTAGGGCCAGAGCGGTTGCTGTAGAGGCTGTATTGCAAGTTGAAAGAGCTGACATCCGAATTGTTGGTGCTAGTGCGGTCGCTCTGTGACTTTTTGCGTCTTTTCATCACCACGACAAAGAGCCCTGCAGCCACAAAGACAGACATGATGAAGACGAGCAGTAGGCTGAGGATGAGGACGGAGAGGGGAACAGTGCTGCGGGAGGTGTTAAACTTCTGGGGAGCATCTGTTGTGACTGCATGATCGTCGAGGGGCTCGTCCGTGGGGGGAGTTGGGGAGACGTAGGCGTCCGAATAGTCCGGGCACAGCTGCTCTGAATGGATGGAGCGAAGGTCCATCCCCGTGTGGCGTTTAGGTGTCTCACACACAACCTCATTCACCACAGTGCCTGCACTGAGCTGCTCGAGCCATATCTTCATTCCTACTATGTCGCAGGAACAGTCCCAGGGGTTTTCAAACAGATCTATCTGCACAAGCAACTTCAACTGATCTAAAACACCACTCACAGGCAGGTTTTGGAAATGGTTGTTACGTAGATTGAGCCTAGACAGGGAGAGGCTGGAAAAGATGCCCACCGGCAAAGTTTTAAGGAGGTTGTTGTTGAGGAAAAGCAATTGGAGGTTAGGAAGGAAGCGGAAAGTGCCTGTATCCACCTCCTGGATTTTGTTGTACTCTAAGTAAAGATACTGTAAGTTCTGCAAGCCAAAAAACATTTCCCCTGTGAGCCTGTCCATGAGATTACCATTTAAATACAGCCTACGCAAGTTGGTTAAATCCCCAAACGCCCGGTCATGGATCAGACTTATCCTGTTGTTTCCCAGGTGAAGCAAATCCAATCCAGTGGCATCGACAAAATCTGATCTCCGTACCACAGGGATGTAATTTCCAGTGAGATACATCTTTTTAGGGTTGTATGGCTTGGGTTTTAAATCAGAAATGCTCTCTATCTTTCTCTCTTGGCAGTTGACATTTAACCCAATTTCAGAAATCTGCAGATTGCATGTGCAGGCAGTGGGGCAGTCCAAAGGCACAGGAGATTTGGTCTGAAAAGCAATGATGGGGCCATAGTTGTATGGGTTACCGCCAGGTAATCGAGAAGTGGGCTTTAGCCTAGTTCTGTTAAATTGCCGTGTGCCCTTGGTAGGCCTAGAAGAGGACCGAAAAACAGCTGAAGAGGTGGCAGAAGCTGTGACAGCAGCTGGTGTGGTTTGGTAATATCCACTGGTGCTGCTAGGGGGTGCAGGCCTGACTGTGTCCTCTTGAGGTCTTCGTGGGCAAAGTTCCTGCTTGGACACCTCATCCAGGTCCCTACCGTGGAGCCTGAAAGGCGTCTCACAGACCACTTCTCCCACCAGAGCTGTGTAGGCTATACTTTCCAGCCAAGCCTTCAGAGCAATAAGCTCGCAGGAGCAATTCCACGGATTCTCCTCCAGTTGTAATTCCACAACTTTGTCCATGTGTTCCAGGAGGCCAATATAGGGAAACATTTTCAACCGGTTCCCCCTCAAGTCCAAGTGCGTGAGGGGGACATTCCGGAAGATATTCGGAGGGAGGACAGAGAGAAGGTTGTCATTCAGAATCATCACTGTTAGTTGGTGCAGTTTGCTCAAGGCATTGGGTTCTATATTAGTAACGTAATTATAGTCAATCTGTAGGTATTCCAAACTCTCCAGTCCTTCAAAGGTGTCATCCCTTAGAATGTCAATCTTATTGTTATTCAGGTGCAACCTTTTTAATCCCTGGAGTCCATTGAAGGCACCCGACTCTATCTCAGAGATATCATTGTTCCCCAAGTGCAGGATGGTCACCCCGGTGTAATTGATGAAATCATTGACTGATAGCTTCTTCAGGAGGTTCCCTGTCAGCAGGAGGTGGTACATGGGGAAATGAACCGGGCTGATCTCTGTCAGTCTGATGATCCCCCGGTTCTCGCAGCTCACCGTCAGGATCCCTTCCTTCTCCTCACACATACACAGGTGTCGACAAATCTCTCCATAATTGTCATACATCTCAACCAGCCTTAGAGATGATGCAATCAGAAGGATTATTTTTAGTATCCAGATATGCATTTTTCCTGGGAGAAGATGCCCCAGCTCACTCAAGTGCAGTGCCAATATGAGGTGTCATCTACGGAGGAAAAGAAAAAGGACGAGTTCTGTTTTAGGTTTAAAGCATGTTACATGTGCAACATTAAAAAAAAAAGAAAAAAAAAATTAAAAGAGCAGAACAAAAATAGGCCTGTTCCATGTTCAGCATGCAGATGAGTCGATTTGATTTTGTGACTCTGAGAGAACAAGTTGAATCTTTTAGTAACAGCGAACGTGAGCTATATATATATTCAAGTTGTTAACAAAACTACCCGCGGTGGACTGCCACTGCGCATCTTTGATTGCCAGTATAAAATCCAATTCATCTTGTAAAAGGTGGTGGTGGTTTGGGTGGGTGGGGGGGGGTCGCCATTCAGCATATGCACACTGATTGAGTTAGTGATTTACTAAATCAATCCATTTAGATTTTTGTTTAACTGGAAACGAAGACCAGAAAAAAGCAGGAATTGTATCTTAAAAACCACCCCACATACACACACACATATAGATATATGTGTGTATGCATATAAATAAATATTTTTAAAAAGCCTTCTCTATCAACTCCTTTCTCTTTAACATAAAGATTTCTCACTCACCCTGCATACCCGATGGAACAGTGGCGAAACTGTCGGATCCCTTTTCCTCTCTCCGCCTCCGTTCAAACAACATGAGGACAAGGAGGAGGAGGAATTTATTCGTGTGTTATGATTAAAACCATCCTCGGTGGAAATTTAAAGAAAAAAAAAAAAAGAAAAAAAAAGAAAACGCCGACTCTCTTGGAAAGACAGAACTGAGAAAAGCGACAGTTCATCTTAAAAAAAAATCCGGCCTGCGATAGAGAATGTTAATATCAGCCAACAAGGCGACATCCCTCCTTCTGCCCACCGGCTAAAAAAAGAAAAGAAATGAGCGAGTTAATTAAAAGCAAACAAGCAGCGAATCGCTGCGTTTTGACGCGGAGCTAAATAACTATATAATTAACTGTTACCTATGTTATGTGTGGCATCTTCTATATGGAAGGTTACATTTCGTCTTTTCCCCTCTCTCTCCCTCTCTCTTTCTATCCTCACTCTGTTACAGACGCGTGAGCGTTCATGCACACGTACGCACAGCCTCACTTGCGCACACATGCACATATTTGGTCTGTGTGCGTTCCCCTAAAAAAACACAGCAGCCCACACAGTAAATCTCCCCCTAAAAAGGCTCATCTTAATAAACAGGGACGCGTCTTCAACACATGTAAACCTGAGGGAAACGTTTTGTTTTCTTCTGTTTTTTTTCTTTAGAAATGCGCCTTGAAAAATGAGAGGCAACTTGAAAGACAGGGAGTTATGATTCGGAACGAATTAAACTGTGATGATGTGAGCATAAAAATGCTGGCTCTGTGCTTGTTATTGCCATAGAAGCCGCAGACGCCTTCTTTTAACTGCATCTTAAACCGGATCAACTTCACAAATGCAGCAGGAGGCAGGACAGAGATTTCAGCACCATGGACAGATCCCCCAAAATGTTTAAGCTCAGGCTCAAAGAAATTAAATTGATTCTAAAAAAAAAGAGAGGAAGAAAAAAAAATATATCCCTTCTTACCGTGCAGATCCAGCTAAACACCAAATCATCCCGAAAATCACGGCCGAGCCCCGTGTTTTTTCTCCAGTCTCAATGAAAACATGGCTTTTGCTGTGAATTTTAGCCGCCCTCCTGTGAAAAAAAGGTTTAAAAAAATAGGAAGGGAGGAAAATAAAAAAAAGAAAAAAATGAAGTCAAGTCTCCTCGGCGTTTAGCTCCATAAACCAGGCATGGAAGAGCGCATATACAGTCTCATTCACGCCAATAACGTGACAGCCAGCGCGGCAAACCGGGCTCCCGTGCTCTTCCAGCGGCGACTGAAATTAGCAGTGTCATCTCGGAAAATCAACCAAACCAAAGTTTATACATAGCAAAGAGTGAAGGGCGAATAAAAATCCCACATCAGACAGGAGTTGCCGCATGCATTTTAACTGTGACTTTCATCCGTGCGTACTGACGAGGCAGAGGAGAGCAGAGCGGAGCGGAGAAGCACGAATCCCCCCCGCCCCCCCACCCCTTGTCTTCTGCCAGTGGTGCGGCTTGTACCAGTTTATGTATACATCTGCCCAAGGTCTCTTTATTTCAGCCGCCGGGGCGTCCAAGTCGACCGGAGATTAGTAAATATGCTCCTCCAGCTTCCTCCTGACATGTTGGAATCCGATCCCCTCTCTGCAGCTCTGCATTGGTCACACGATATCCTGTGCAGCTGTACACAAGCTTTGTCTTCCCACCAACGTTTCAACTAGTGGAACTTCATCTCGGTTGGTGCAAAGCCGCGCATTACCCTGCAGCAATATTATGAAACAATTATCATAGTGTGACAATCAAAAAATCCCTTCTGAAAACGCATAAAACACCTATTCTCGGGACTGTCACAGCGCGCAAATGAAAAGCTGTTTAATGCGCGCAACACTGTTGAAGGGGGTATGGTAATGTGGAGGAGGTTTGGTGGAAAAGGGTGGTGTGGAGGGTGGGTGACGATGTCGGGCGGTTGGGAGGGGGGAAACGGGAAAAGGCGGGAGGCTGGAAGAAGACCCGCAGAGGGCAGCACAATGATGAAAAAGGCATCTTGGCAGGCAAGCTTGCATTTTTTTCCCCAGGTTCTACTTTACAAGTTTTAAGTTTTTCATTCAACTGCATAACGCATTTGATTAGTGACAGAGTCTGAGAAATTTTTCACTTAGCTCGGACATTTTAATAGCATGCATTTGAAAGTCACAGCTGGACATGTTAAACTTTTCATCTATTATTGGACCAATTTACTGGTAGAGCAGTTGGAAGGTGATACGGACATTCATTCTGGATTCAGATTGTTCTTATTTATCATTGTTGAGTGGGTTAAAAGATGAGCCATGTTTTTTTTGTTTTTTTTTTCTTCACAAAGGGGTCCTCCAGCAAAGCGAAAATGAAAGGCTTCACAGGGGCGGAGCTAGAGGGGTGATGAGGGTGGCAAACTTTAGAGTGGTTTCCTCATTAGTCTTCCTTTAAAAATATTGACATTTAGTTGCTCATTTTCCAAGGTTTTGTATCTGTGCAGGTACAAATGATGTTATGAAAGGCTATTAACATGATATTAGCATGAAGCTATAGCAGTGTTAACCTAGATCTATGGTGGCGCTAGATTAGTTTAAGACTGTGGGGAAGCCATGTCATATGTAGTTTTCAGTGAGTGTATTCAGGGAAAGCACCTCAACTGAGTTCATCAAGAGTTTTACATTGTAGCTGAAAATAATCAAAAAAAGATGCCTAAATATTACCTCTGTATCCAAGCTAGCCCTGCTACCATTTCAACCACCACATAGTGCACCCCAAAACAACAAACTTACCTTTCTATGGACCTTTTTAAATTTGTCAGTAAATCCAGTTGGTGATCCAAATTTTATTTCTTATGTCACTCTAACGTCACCACAGTAATCACAGCACTGTATGTAAGTGTGTGTGTGTGTTAGAGAAACACAATAATTTCCATTTAGGATATGACCCTCTTGATAAAGTCTCAGGCACGCTCTGGACACCCCATGTATAAAAATTTAGCTTCACCACTGGTTACAATGTGTGTCTGGTTCATTTAGCTCCATGTAAGGGATTTGTTGAGGTAAGCTGCCCCTTCTGATGATAAATCAACCTTTCAATTCAATACAAATCAGCTGCCAGTCTGAGAGTTCTCTTAGTTTTCTTAAGTTTTTCTTTGAGCATTGACTGGTTTTTCACTCATATTCAAACCTGTCCTTGTACCTAAATTTTATGAAGAAGGTGTGTGTTTGTCATAGCACTTCAAAATGACCTACTAATGATATAAGCATGAAAAGACACTTATCCCAAAGTGATGAACCAGTGTTTTATCTACACATAGCAGTTTAGCTAAGAGCCAATTTAAATTTGGGTGAACATGTCATTGGGTCATGAAGTGTTTCTTCTATGGTTTGGTTTGGTTTGGTTTATTTATTTCAGTGTCATGCACAGAATGTGCCCAGTCCGATGGGGTTACAAGACACTCTACATTATAAATCAAAACAATTTCAAGATGGCTAAACACACACACACACACACAAACAAACAAATAAATAAATAGATAAATAAACATAAAGCCAAAATCAAAGTACATATACATTATATGAATAAAAGGAATCCAAGTTCACAAACAAAAATTAATATAACACAGTTTAACAGACATAAAATAACATTTGTGTACCAACAACGTGATTCCTATCCCTATTTTTCCAAAAACCAGGATTATCCTGGCATTTTGGACAGAGTATCCTTCCAAAAAAGAACAAATGCAAATAAGTCATATTTTTAAAGGGGATTTGTGGTACTTATTATTTTTTTTTTTATAAAAGGGGTAAATAAATCCATCAGACACTTGTCTCACTATCAGTGATGCATATTGCCATCATAATGAGCCATGTAATGATTGGATTGCTGAATCCTCATCAGAAATTATTGACATGGACAGATGGCTGCCAAGAAGCAATTCATAACTATTTTATGCTGTGTCTATCATATTTGATACATCCTGTTTCTGAGACCTTTTGCATCCCATTAAGGTAAAAAAAAAACAACAAAAAAAAAACTACAATCTAATATGTGTCTTCTCCCCCCTGGTGGATACCTTTTGCACTATAATGATTTTAGCATGTGACACATTGATAAACCTTTTATGTTTGCACATTATTTTATTTTTATTTAGATTTTGTTAATGAACAAAATAAAGAGAGTTTTTTTTTGTCCTTTAGTTCTTATGGGAATGCACTGAACATTGCCACATGGAGAAATAAAAAGATGCATGCACATATATTCTAGTTCTTCATAAAGACCACTTTCCTGATAGGCCTGTGAGCCTTGGGAGATACAGGAGAACTTATGATCTCCCATCGCCATGGTGATATCAAAGCAAAGGAAAACCAGAGACAAAGCTCTGATAAGAAGAACCAAACCTCCTTTAACTTGATCCTTTCTGGGGGAAAAAAAGGGTTATTTGATTTCTGTTGAACTGGAAGGCCTCCTTCATGTCCATCAGCAATGTTATTTGAAACTTTCCAGAATGGGTATTGAAGTTGTGGCACATAATTAGGATCAAGCAAACAAAGAAATATTTATGGACCTCTACAACTACTGTGGATCCAAGCTTTAATGCCTGCAAACATACATTTATAAAAGATGCATTCAGAGAATTAAATTTACTGTAGGATTACACTTAATCCAATTTTGCACCATATACTTCAGCCCACTAATGCTGCGATATTGCTGTAAGAGCTACATATAACCATGATTTCCTCTCTTTTTTTTTATTCAAATCATGGCTATTTTGCCCCATGTTGAAAGAGCAAATGAAGTCAAAGCCAAAGCTGCCCTCTTACCCCCTTGCTGTGAGACAAGGAACTTTTAGAAGCACTTAACTAAAGCCTGAACAGAAAATCGAATTAAATCTAGCATATGGTGGGCCGCCATGTCCAAAGAGATTTCCCACTTAGTCAGTATTGTGTGGTAATAAGTCAACTCTTCAGCTCTCTTTAGCATGCGGGTAGCGACAATAAGCGGATGTGGCATCAATGCCGCCTTTTCGAAATTAGCCATGGAGACGCATTGACTTATCTTAAAGTCTCTTGCTCTGTAATCGTATTAAGAGTGGTCTATCCTTTAGGGATGGGCAAATCAGTATCAGTGGAGCCCCGGCTGGGATGCAGCAGTGGAGAAACTAATGCAGCAGGGTGTGTGCATGGCTCCCCTGAGAGGCATTTTGTCTTCAAAGTGAGGGGTGTAGCTGCCCTAAATAACATTTTTTGCCTTTTTGTGCTAATGAATGAGGTAGATAGCCCTGATAAAGTAATGCCTTCATGGAGGTGGTGAATGTATGTGTGTTTAAACAAGTCATACTTTTAACTTGAATCAAAGTTTTGCAGAAACAGAGGGGTACAGGATATCCACCAAATACACACACAAAGACATGTTAGGGTACGTGTGTCCAGATGATAATTTTACCACCACTAAAGCTAATGGACTCATACGAACATAAAAGCTATTACCATAGATCAGCTGCACAACGAACATCATATTCTAATCAGGTCTTGAACAACTAACAAAGTTATTACATGCAAATGAAAGTTCAAGCTATATTGAGTTTAACAGGGATCTTTTGCATGACCTTAATGAATTTTAAATATGATACAAAAGCTCATCAATATTAGCACATTGATAATTAAGTCATGGAACATATACATATACTGTCATATTACCCTGTTTTGGCACTGTTGGCACGGTAACTGGTGCTTGTAAAGAGCCAGACACAATCTATGAATCAGAAGAAAGGTCAGCCGCCATCAGGGACTGCAATTAGAGAGACGACCATCTTCACATTATGTGTAGTCCTGAAGTCAACAATGGACTTTTCAGGCATCATTTGACAAAAGAAGAATATGTTTAAATAAATAAATAAGGGAAAAAAAGTTTTCTCTTTACTTCACACTTTTTAATTATGCTGATGAGAAACTGGTTGTCATAGCGTTGTTGTGGTATAAAAGTCTGGATTTCTGGACTGAGTTGTCTGTGATATGAAAGCAGACGTGTTCTGGTAGACAGGCTGAGAGCCAGAGGGAGTGGGCAGGGGTAAATAATTAAATATACGTCAGAGAAAACATCCCAATGGGGATATTTAACAAAACACAGCAATGCTATTTCTAGAAGACGTATTCCAGAAATTCTGTTTAATTTCACAGTTCTGCTTGATAAATATTTCTTTATTTATTTATTTTTTCTGTGGTGCCACTTTTTTGTTGTTACACATGCAAATAGATAAATGTGCACACTGACTGATATATTTTTTTTTTTTTTGGACCTGAGCTTTTTTTATGTTCAACACTCAGTCGGTTGTAATCTTAGCTTTGCAGCAGGTTTTTCTTTTGAAAAAGTACACACTCTCATTATTCAGATTTTTTATTTATTAAAAGAAAAAAAAAAAAAAAACATTCCCATGTTTGGGATGATCTGCCATTATGATACCATTAGTTTATGGTTCTTTATCTTACCATAATCTTTTGCCACGTAAAGAAAAATCAAATGCTCATGAAATTTTGATATGTCAATGTGTATTTAATAACAATGAGATCTACCAGCATTAAACCAGTTAAATATTAAAACACAGCATCATCATCGCTAACAGCAGCATCCTTTTCACTGGGACATCTGTACCCTCGTACTACCTTAAGAGTGTAAGGAACAATCACGGGCTGCTAATCAAATGCACTTAATTTAATCCTTTGTCCAAGTTAAAATACCTCTTTAAAACCAGATTTACTGGTCTTCAGCAAACACAATACCATAGAGGAAAGACATCATCAGTGTTCTTAGAGAAACAGCCATGGCTGATCATCAGTCTTGAAAGGGTTAAGCCTAATTTATGCTTGACATTAAATTTCCGGCTTTTTGTCTATATATTTCAGTCCTTTTTCAGAGAGCTTGTGGATGCATACCCTGATGTAGCAAACAGAGCAGTACCATCAGTAACTATAGGGGCAGTGTTGTGTTGGATAGCTCATGTGACCAGCAAAGGAACAAAGAAGCTGCACTGTCCACAGAGACCACCACCATCTACTGGCCTGCATCTTTTTTAACGTTAGAACCGCCAAGGGGGTAAATTTTACCTCGTTGGTTTTTGAAACACTTGTATCTCTGTTAAAATAAAAAAAAAAAAAACTACTTCTAGCTTATATATCTAGAACCGCCAAGGAGGTAATTTCTACCGTCTAATTTAATACACGGTGTTCAGCTGTCAGTTTTTTTACACCACGCCCATTCGCGCCACTCCTGGTTGCTTAGTAACGTACGTTTTGTAACATCCTGGTAACATTCTGTGCTCTAGCTGAGCTAACTCTAGATTAGATTTTTTTTTTGTTTGCCCCCAGCACAACTGTCGACCAGGGCAGACTGTCAGTGTGCACCAACCGCATTGCGCCACTAGGGCAGGGATCGGCCAACGCGAAGGGCTCAAGGGGTCTCCAGTGATGTCGGCTACCCGACCCGTCTTGAAACACAACCAAGGAGTCTGAGGCACACGCGAGTCAGAGGGCTCGCAGCAATGTTTATTTACATTATCTTCCTCTAAAATTAACTAAAATATTGAAATCTGTAATTTTGTTATTTAATATATGCTGTTTAGACTGTTTAGCTATTTTTTTTAAGTCTCCATTATAACTATTTAAATAATAAATGTAAACAAACAACTTCAATGCATCTTTGCATTATTTGCACTGTTGCAGCAGGGGGTGGTAAAAATTACCCTTCTCAGCGGTTCTAGGAGTATTGGAATATTGGCCGTTCTAGTGTTAATGTATTTTTCTGAGACTGTAGTTTATTAGAATCTCATCCACTGTTGCCATTTTTGCTGTTGTCTGAAAATAATGTCCGAACTCTGAAGTAAACTCTGCACCTACCTATAGTGGATGTATTACGCCAACGTAAAGGACCCATGAAAATATGTGGGCATTGATGTTTAACAAAATTTGATAAAGACGTACCTTTTTAAATATGTAAAGAAAGCATAAATTATTCTTCAAAAGGTAATCTCCAAACAATGTGAAAGAAAAATGGAGATGGTTTCTAGTTTTTTCAGGAGTGGACTGTCACCTTAGAAACTGTGCCTATGGCAACCAGGTCTTTATGAGACAATAATGCTAATTCAACTTTTTTACTTGACAATAGATGTCAACTCCACACAATTGCATTAGACTACAAGTAAAGAAAATTAAAACTAATCAATGATTCTAGTCTATTTTTGACTGTGTGTTGTCACATTCAGCTTCGGAGGCTGTGTGTGCAACGTTACAGTGCGTTTCTAAAAGGACAATTAGTCCATTTGTAGTCCCATGACCACGGTATCCATCCAGGCAAGAGACAGAGTACACCCTGGACAGGTCACCAGTATGACTAGAGTATCTTCAGTGAAAATCAACTCGAGTCTTGTGTTCCAAGTGCTGCCGGAGCCAATTAAATCCCACATCCACCACAGCAAAATTTCACACAGGTCTGAATGATGGTTAAACATTTTCCCATCACATACGAGAGCCAGATGTTGACAAGTAATTTTCTGACAAGGGCTGTTATTTATTTATTTAAATAAAAAAAATATGGATTTTTAGGAAGGCTGTTGAAAGACATCATCTTCTTTTTAAAAAAGGAAAGGGCAACAAGGAAATTACCCCAGGCACTCCTGCAAATCTACAATAGAACGACTTAAAAGAAAAGAAGCAAAGTGTTGCAACAGTGTGTGTCAAGAGCCAGACCTCATCTTGATTAAAGTGCTGTGGCAAGACCTTCAGATAACTTGTTAATAATAGTTGCATAGTTGCAAAATTTCAGTGACCTAAAGCATGAGATGATTGGTACTCAGAGTCATATGACAGGCTACTAAGTTACAGGGTGGATTTCAAATGTCATGTACACTTAATTTGAAGTTGATTTTCCTATTTCTGTTCAACTTGTATATGCTCCCTTTGGGTCAAATATTACAGAACTATAGCATTAATTATCAAAGTTATGCAGAT
>JBAGKP010000027.1:13457171-13467525 GCA_037177255.1 Melanotaenia maccullochi
TCTCACATGTATTTAATTTATTTTGTAAGTTTAACGTGACGTTATCCCAGACTTTTAACGTTCTCCGCCGCGGTTTTTCTCTCGGGTCCGCCACCATGTTTTTCCCCTGGCGGACTTTACTGTGCATGTGCAACTCTCAGCAGAGATAAAAAAAAGAAGACGATGTCTCACTCTTTGTTTTTCTCTTCTTTGCGCATGTGCATTGTGCAACTCTCAGCAGAGATAGGATTAGAAGACGATGTCTCACTCTTTAGTTTTTTTTTTTTTTTTTTTTTTTTGCCGACAATAACCAATGGCTAAATTCGTTATCGACTACTTTTATTGTTGACTATTGTCGACAACGTCAACTAATCGTTGCAGCCTTGCTGCGCATGATGCAGAGAACGAAATAATACCACCAGAGATCGCGGGGCAGTGCTGAACAGAATAGCTGGCATGCGACCAAACAAACCAGAGAAGAACAAGAGAACCAAAAAGGTATAAAAAAAAAAAAGCAGAAGAATGAAGATGAGCATAACAACTGTAGAAATCACGCAACCTGTTAAGAAAGACTATATGCAAGCGTTTAGGGTGTGTTGGGCGAAAATTTGCATTGTTCAATGGCTCATGATATTTTAGTTTTACAAATAGGTCAGAAACTGCAAGATCTAAGTTATTTTGAAATCTAAAATTATTACACCCCTACACTTGACTTTAAAAACTGTGAAATATTGACTTTTGTGTAACTTAAAATGTCACAAAATCCATGTTTACTGCAAATAAACATACACAAACATGTAAGGTTGTATAAGAGGATGGCTGGGATCACAAAAAGCTGACTGTCAAGTAACAGTCCCCAACTCCCCCCGATTAACCATCATTTTCTAAATTTTATTACATTGTTCATTCCACTATATCTCATGATTGCCATCTTTAATAAACATGTGGTTTTGCTTAGAAATAAAAAAGAATACATGACTGTAGCTCACCATGACACCACATGACTGACATTCTGTATATTTACCTGCAGTTTTTGTTGTTTCTGAATGATTGTCTGAGTTCCTTTTGACTAATTTTTCTGCCTTAATTTCTATTACTGTAATGGTTTCCAGTTCTGACTGTGTTTAGTTTTGGTGTTTCTTTGGTTTCTATTCATTAATGCACCTTGTCTGATTACTCATGCACAGCACCTGTGTTTAATTTATCAGTCTGTGTATTTAAGTCCTGGGTGTTCAGTTACTCCTTGTTAGATCCTTATGTGGTTCCCTGTCCGGATTTTTGGTAAATAAACCCTTTATCTGCACCGATTCTGCCTCCTGCCTGATCCTGCCTACTATTGGGTCCTCACCTCCGACGCCACACGTGACAATTACTTCATTAACACCCCCCCCTACACACACACACACATGCTTTTCCCATGTACATAAATGATATTTTGACACTTGCCTTTTTTCTGGATTTTGCTTTTTGCCAATCCCTTATCTGTGAATTTCTCCTCACTGACCTATTTCCGGGTTTGATCCCTGCTTTGTTAAATAAACCTTGCCTTTTAGATTTTACCGGGCTCCATCCTGCTATCAGCCACAACACAGAAAGCATCTCATAGTTGACAGGTCACATTAATGTTAGCTGAGCTGCTCAGTTTGGGATTTGATAAAGAACCATAAATGAATTAAAATTATTCAAATCAATGCTTTTGGTTTTATTTTCAGACACAGATTTTACCTGGTCTGATAGTTTTCAAAGCTACATGCATTGTTTGATTCTTGGAAGCTCTTTAAAAGCTACCTTGAGAAGGTGCTTTGGCTTCATTTAATAGGAAGGTATCATACCTTATCTTTTCATTGCCCTATAGTCATGCCCTAAGCATTCTTTGTGTCAGTCTTTCTTTTTTTTTATGGATTCCATCTCAATCCTTTTTTTTCTTTTTCTTGAACAACCCCCACCCCCCCTCGCTCATTCTAAGAAAAGGGTTGGAATATTTTTTGTGAGACTGGCTCATATCATTAAGCCCACACTTTCCTTCTAGGTAAGTATTCTATCATTTCCAGGCCTTAAGGGACAAAATGACCAATGATTCATCTATATTAAAGTAACGGAAACTACATATTTTGTCTTGAAATGGGATTTTGTGTAGCAAAAACCTTTTCTTTCCCTGATAAGATTTGTTTTGGACAAGGCTCTTCTAGAAATCCAAGAGATCTGTTGGGATGTCATGCTGATTGCATCATATAATCATATACGATGAAATGCAAAAGCACAGCAGTCCAAGTTTAACATTTATGTTTATAATTGGAAGCATTTACATCTTTTCAATGCCCAAATCTTTTATTAGTTAGCAGAAAATTTAAGCATGGCAGCCTTTTATTAATAAGGCCCCTGAGATTCTTGGCAGCTCCAGTAAGATGGTCTAATGCAACTTTGGATCTGCACAGTCTTATTCTTGCACAAAGACCAGATGGAGCTATCTTGGCCACAGCCAATGGAGAAAGATAATTAAAAGCACTTTTCATTAGTTTGAAATTGCGGACTAAATGAGAAATAAGTGACAATGATGCTGAACAATGTGCCAAAAAACAATTGTTTTGAGGGAAATAAAAGGCAAAAATAAAGTGTAAGTACACTGAATGACCACTTTAATTGAAACAGTCAAATTGACCAGTGAAATGCTGTGGCAGTTGTTTACTTGGTTTAACTTAAATGTTATAGCTTCTTAAATTACAGCCCCTCTCTAATAACCAACCGAATTTCTTTGCAAGAGTTAAATCACACAGCACAATGAATTGAAAGGCCACTTCATTCAATTTTACACTTCATTGACATATACATGAATAACCTTCCAGCCCCACAGTGCTTGATTTGACACAATGTCATTTCAACCTATGATGTGTCATGGTTCTGCAGAGGTACTTAGTGTGCAGGAGGAAAGCAACAAAGAAGGATACGTCTTCCTCAAACTCTAAATTATGGCATAATCATCAGCTGCTTGGAAGTGTCATAATTTAGTATATGAGGACTAAGAGGGTATCAAAGGGGTTTTGAAAAAGTTTTTTTTTTTTTTTCTTTTTTTTAAATCAAAGGTGGTATTTTTTCAAGAAAAAGAAAAAGAAGAGAAAAAAAAAAAAAAAACAAAACAAAACACCCCACATCCATAAAGACAGGGACAACGTGTTACAGATTTGCACATCTGCAATGATGTGCAAATCTCAATAAATATCGGATTCACAATAGAATGGACATTTTACTGTTTAATAAAAGAATAGCTTAGCTTAAGTTTGATGTCTATAACAATTCACAGAAATGTTGAGACAGGGCCATGTTTACAACTATTTAGCATATGTAGCATCTCCTCCCCTTTTGACATCAGTCTGCTAACTTCTGGAGCTGAAAAGATCAGTTATTGTACTTTTGAGAGAGGAATATTGCCCCATTTCTGTCTGATATAGGATGCTCAACAGTCTTGAATCTTCTTTGTTGTATTTTGTATTTCTTGATGTATCAGATGTTTTCAGTTGGTGAAAGGTCTGAGCTGCAGGAAGGCCAGGTCAGAACCTGAACTCTTCTATGATGAAGTAATGCTGTTGTAATTGATGCAGTTTGCTGTTCATCTCAAAGGGAACATATGTTACTTTAAAATAAAAAAAAAAAGAAAAGTTGCTAGTTCCACAGGCAACTTGCTTATGAGCACTGATAACAAGGTAGATAATTCCTGTCCTCTTTTGTGCAGAGAATGCCTCATCTAGAACAGTGGTCTAGATGGGACGGCTGTCGCTCAGGGTGAAGAGAAGTTGTCCATCATTCAGAAAGTTGATGGATCATTTCTAGTCTTTCCCTGCTTATGTGTCAAAGTGTCTTTGGGCAAGACACTGAACTCCATGTTGCCCTGCTTATGAATGTGTGATAGAGTGAAGCACTTAGAAGTTGTTACGGCAACCTGCCATTGTGCCTAATTACTCTCGTTTTGCATGTAAATGTCTCTGTGCCATTGCCCAATGGAGATTGGCTATGCTGAGGACACCTTGCTTCTGGGCAGCTGAGCATTGACTACATCCACCACACCTTCACCTCCTACCAGTTGATTGGTTAATTGTCTGGCCAATCATCAACGTTGCAGCCAAACTCTGGGGAAATATAAACCAGCTGTTTGGACAGACAGTCTGCCCTTGGCTTGTAAACGTTGATTGTGACCGTGTGCTTTGCATTAGTGTTTCTTGGTTTCTAACAGCATTAAAACTGTTTGGCTTTTGCGTTCTCTATTTTGTGTATAGCTGACTTATAGTCTTTTTTTCCTCATTTCCACTTGCGGTAGCAAAATCTGTTAACTCCCAGTTTTACATCCGTCCACAGTTCTAATGTTTTTGTTAAGCCTCTCATACCTCTGTATTGGGTCGTAACAAAGTGGGGGCTCGTGAGAGTGTTGAACCCGGGACCTCTTGCAAGAAACAAAGTGCTGTAAGAATGTGTGTATTAGTAGACAAATGTTATGTTAGTGTGGTTTAGCATCATTAAACATTAAAAATGTTTATATAAAAATATGAATTTTAGTAACTGACAGAATAATTTAAATTATTATTATTGATATTAAAAAAACCTCGGTCACCAACACACTCATTCACTATTACTAATCTAATAGCAGTGTGGACACCATTAGAGTGCTAGATTAATTAGCTGAATTAATTAATTTAAGCTAGTCAAATCAAACCAATCAATCTGTCTCAAGATGCTTATGACGTGAATTCTAATTTGCAGGGACCCATAACATGATTCAAAGGAGAAAAATCACAAATCCATGACCAGTTCTAATAATCTGAACATTTATTAAACTATTCTAACATGCATAACGTCAGGGGAAGTATTTACAGAGGTTGAATGGCTAGAAAATAACTCAAACAACATTGTGAAATGTGAATATGATGTTCAAACCAGCATCTTATTGTAAGGTAATTGTAAAATATGGAGGAAAAATGAAACACAAGTTAATTAACCTGTGGTGTTAATTAAACTAATGTGTAAAAGAAAGCTGGAAAAGATTTCTAAATCCTAAAGGCAAGAAAAGAATCCCATCCATGTAAGCTGGAAGCTTAACTGAAAAGCAAATTATTTCAGTGTAACCACTCTATCCGACAACCAACCATTTCTTGGCAGAGAAGCAGAGAAGGATATTGGCGGTACTTGTCTGGTTCCATTTCGACAAGCTGACCCACTTATGACCATTGGGGTGACACTCAGCTCACATGGGGACGCCTCAGTTGGTGGTCATTCCAGTTCAAGTCAGTTCAAGTAAAATGAGTGTTCTAAAAACGAATGCTGCAACGTGAAAAGTCTGATTTAACCAGTTATCAAAAATAAGTTTAAAAAAAATAAATAAATAAAATGGAGTTAAGTAGTGGAAAATTTGTTTAGGATAGACATGTGCAGGCGGATCTCCTCCATCTACATAGCATTTGCAAATGCAGGCTTAGACTTAGTCCAGGGAATGCACCTTAGTACGTCAGGAAAAACTCATTCTTCTGTATTTATTTCTCTCCATCTCTGGAGAGACATCTTTTAGTTTTTCTGCATCTCCTCCGTAACTATTTGTAACTGCTCCGTAGCTGAAGTGTAACTGAAAACCAATGGCTTTAGAGTTTTAACCTGGATTGGTAGATGGCATCGCAAACTGTGTTCAGACAATGATTTCTTAAAGTTTTCCATGAAGAGTTTGTACTCCAATGCTACCTGGAAGCCTGAAGATCATGGGCATCCAATTTAGATTTTTGGCTGGGTCCCTTGCAAACAGAGATGCTGTCAAGCAAAGTACACCCTGGTCAGGTCACTAGTCCTTTGCACAGTTCATTATTGGTGAACTTTATATATTATACACTGTATATAATGGAATATTCAAAGTTAGTTTTCTTTTTTTTTTTTTTTTTGTTCCACAATTTTTGCTCCGAAATGTTTACTTTTGAGCGACTCTGCCTCTTTATGATGCTCTTTCTATACCCAACTATGTTATTCACCTGTTGATAACCCTAATAAGATGCAGCATACTCCTCCAATTATTATTCTTGTAGCACCACTTACTTTTCCACTTTTTAATGTATGATTGCAATCAAATTCAAGATGAGCTCTTGAAATGAAAAAATGTCTCACTCTAAGCATTTGATGCTTTCTGTGGTCTACCGCAAATGAAATGTTGGTTTATGAGATCCACAAACATTCTGTTTTCATTTATATTCTACAATTACTTCTAACTCATTTGGAAAAGGACTTTTACAATGACAAACTGCAGCAATTCTGAATGAATTTTTAAGAGGCAAGTCAAACACAGACATATTATATGAAAGGATATAAATCAGTGCAACTACAGTCAAATCTAAAAAGACAAAGGACTTAACCCTTTCTATTTCTGTGATCCCTCAAAGTAGAAACTGGGTTTGCTGCATGCTCAGCAACCTTTTGCGCAGATGTACAAGAAAAGAGTCAAGTAAGCCTTCTTTGAGCCAGAATGGCCCATTGGGCAGGAAGAAAAGCTTTCTATTGTTCTTGTACTGTGAATCAGTTTGACACACTAGAGAGAAGCAGTAACCCTCTATGAGACTCCAGTGGGAGAGTGGAAGAAATTATAGAACCAGTGACAGATTCACAACATAATGGGCAGGTTGACTGTGTCATAAGTGCTCCTGCAGCCATGAAAAGGTTAAGAGCATTTCAGAGATTATGTGCCATTTAGGAAAGCTGAGGAGGGATGGTGCCCTGAAATTTGCCCTTGCTTGGCAGATCAGCGCAGTGCCAGCGGATGGAGATCTATGCTTGGTGCCACTGAGCAATGATCTGCACTCACTGAACTAACCTTCCTTCCCCTTTGCATTGACGAATGAGAACAAAAGCTCCATATATTCAAATTTGTTGAATTACAGCTGCGGCCTTTTGAATATGCAAAGTATGGTTTGAAACATGATGTACAGCATGCAACGTATAAAATAGGGGCTGTACTTTCATGTAAATATAAATAATGAACTTTAAAGTGGCAGGTATAATAGTGCAAAATTATTCTGCAGAACTGCTTTATTCGTTTTATAAAGAGGCACATTACTGCCATGTGAGAAAAACATTGGGTTTGTAATACAATTACCAATACTACAAAAAATATGGTGTGTTTGTTTGTTAATCTTGCATCAAGTT
Organism: Melanotaenia maccullochi; assembly: GCA_037177255.1. Lineage (NCBI taxonomy): Eukaryota > Metazoa > Chordata > Actinopteri > Atheriniformes > Melanotaeniidae > Melanotaenia > Melanotaenia maccullochi. The sequence goes on from JBAGKP010000027.1 coordinate 13,464,315, forward strand.
ATTTTTATTTTAGATTTCAAGGGTTATGCTGCTTACTAAAGCTAAACTGGTATTAGCTTTAGACCAGTGTTCCTCAGTCTTGGTCCTCAGGGACTCCTGTCCTGCATTTTTAGAGTTTCCCATAGTTGTACACACATGACTCAGATGAATGGCTCATTAGTAGGTTAGCAAAGAACTTGATAAGCAGGTGTGCTGGAGTTAGAAATTTCTAAAAGATAAAGGACAGGGGTCCCCAAGGACCAGTATTGAGAAACCCAGCTCCAGACTAGTCAATATCAAAATGCTAATAAGCAGTGGCACTAAATGTATTTTAGTTGTAACCATCCAATTGATTTAATTTTCACTCATGCATATTTACATTTCCCTCTTTTTGTCTCTTTCAAAGACAGTGAAACATGATCTGACTCCACCAAATAGAACAAAATATATAAAAAAGTAACGTGGGTTTGCGCCTTGACAGGGATAATTTTGCCATTGGTTTTCTAATTTAAAAGCCACTACCCACAATCAATAACAAATACATGAATGTAAATAAATAAATAAACAAATAAACAATGGCTTGGCAGGTCTGTGCTCTCTGAATATTTCTAGTTTGAGTTGTTTTGAGGAAGAAAATGGGAGAAAAGACACATTTTCTTGTTCTAAAGGAGGCAGCAATCTGTCTGTGTATATCGTCCTTCTTGTCAGTCCATTGTTTATGCTTCATAACAACTTGTTTAAGTTTACTGGACACTGTATTCTGGTTATGTTTAGGGACTAAAGCTATTGGGGTTTTTTGGACTTGCATTTCAGGTGTCACTAGGTTTCTCATTCACTTCAAATGGAATGATGTCTTGCACTGCCAAAATAAATTCTGGGTCTGTTCCTTAATTTCACTACGATAGCTCATGATGGAAAACTGAGAACAGTTCCGCAACAGAAGGGTAAACTAATCAAATTGTCTGACAAACGTTTCTGATCTTCTGATTGACACTTGCTGCTTAAGTCTGCCCACCATTGTGCACTGAAGTGTAGCATCCTTGTCAATGTTGCTTTGGTGTTAGAGATGAAATCTAAGTAGTTGTGTTTCCATTTTGCTCTTTGCTGCTTTACAGAATACTTAATTTCTTAGCCAGTCTGGGTTTCAAGTTCAGCAAAACTACAGGCAACATATCTCTGTGGGGTATTTGTAGGTTAAAACAGTTTCCACAGTTGTTCCTTGATATTTTATTGGAAAAACAAGATAAAAAAAAAAACACATTTTCTTTTCCTAAAGATGGCATATATTTAAACTTTGTTTAGTCTTTTTCAGTTAATGAACCTTATCGCTAGGTCACTTTTGTAAGACTTTGTCCATCTTTCTCCACATAAGTAAATGAAATATTTGACTATGCATCCAACTCTGAACTTTCAAAATGGTAAGCAATGAGGATTCAGTTTGATGAGATTTCAATCAGGCTTCCCATTCATCTACGACCTCCTACCTCACCCCCTTCCAAACTTTATGTTAAGCTGCATCATAACAAATTTAAATGCAGGCCCCCAATGTGTTAAATCAGAATACATACAGTCAGCCAAAGGGGAATACCCTCTCAGCCAAATGAGGCTTGCATGTTCACAAACCTTAAGGACAGGCCACTCTGGTACACACAGATAAGGGAAATGAAGAAATTATGTAAAGTAATGGGCATGAAAAGCACTAATCCTTACCAAATGCTACGCAACGCTATAAAAAATAATCTTCCAATATTCTGTCAAGATCCTCAAATGCAGTTAATTATCCCCACCGTTAAACACTGGTTCACTTCAAATCTTTAATGTTCTCATTGCAGCTTTCACAAGTTGACCAGAGAGAATAACTATTACTCTGCAAACTTGCATATAGCCTAAATCTGTCTAGCAACGTTTGATAAGGACCTCCTTGTATTTTGTATTTTGTCCCCCCCTTCTTCTTCTTGTCTTTCTCCCCAACAGCACTTGTCTGTGGAGAGCTCTAAAATAAGAAATCCCTTTCCGCAGATATAATTAATCACTCTGGGAGAACAGGGCGTGTAATTATTTAGGTTACCACAGAACTCTACGAACCTCCTCCACCTCAATCCCTTTCCTTCTCTACACTACATGGAAGAAAGACTTTCAGGAGACACATACCCACAGCAAACCTGACAACTGACAACAAAAAGCATTTAGCTGTGTTTTATTTGAAGGTCTGCTGCGTGACCATATGGATGAATGTCTTTTACATATTTTATACATATTTTAGCAGGAGATGTATTTCATTTCCTCTAGTACAGTTGCTTAGAAATATTTCATATGTGCACATTCTCTTTTTTTCAAGAGCATAGAGGCTTTTTTATTTCTACATAAAACAGCTAAGTGAGACTTTCATAAACGCTGACATAACTCTTATGATGACGATAGCAATGACGGTGAAAGTTTGACATGTGATCCTGAATATGACTTACAATAGTCCTCTGCACCTTTTCTTTTCCTTTCACATCACAAGGAAAAAACAAAAAACAGAAAACAGCAGCAGGATATTTTTTGAGCATATGTGAGACAGTAAAAGAGGGAGGTGGGATCGCCTTGCCTCTTCTTTTCTCTCCAGCAAGCAATTATACATCCTCCCCTTTGTTGATAAAGAGTTCAGCATCAGTTCACAAAAAGATTAATACAGCACAACAACTGCACCCACTGGAATGGTCCTGGCTGATTTGGAATTAGACCGATTAGGGGGGACCTCAGCTAAAATCCCCCTGTAGACAAGTCCAGCAGCCCATAGAAAGTTGCCTTAATGCAGCGTCAACGGGTATGCATCAAACAGCCAGAGAAGGGATAGGTAGCCACGTAATGTGAGCACTGCTAATTGGATAACGCGTGTCCAAATGAGAGATTGCAGCACTTGTCAGAAGGGTGATTGAGCCATCCTCTCTATAGGGAGGGGAAAGTGATAGTGTACTTTGTGCCTGCTACAATGCCCTAAAGAGGGAACATTACAAAGTCTGAGAGTCTAAACCAGACGTCAGCACATATATTACTAATTCTCTTGACGAGATGTACTATTAAGGGGGTGTTATGTTGCAGCTCTGCTCTTAGGTTAGAACTCTTGATTTTTCCATGCCAGCAGCTCTTGAAGACTGCCAGTATAAACCTTCTTATGTACAGGACTGTCTCAGAAAATTAGAATATTGTGAAAAAGTTCTTTATTTCCTGTAATGCAATTAAAAAACAT
>JBAGKP010000027.1:13467625-13478989 GCA_037177255.1 Melanotaenia maccullochi
TCCAGAATGTATGACATTTCATGTTTTTTAATTGCATTACAGGAAATAAAGAACTTTTTCACAATATTCTAATTTTCCGAGACAGTCCTGTATATCTGATGCAAAGTCTGGGGTCAGTGTTCATCCTATGGGAACAAAGCATGGTAAAGGTTTCTTGGGATTTCATCTTGTAATTGCCATCCACTTTCAATACAAACCAAATATGGGATAGCAAAACATAAATGGTCAAGGGATCAGCACACTCAGTGATTAGTCTTTTGGGACCATAGGGAAGTTAATGGCAGTTGGCAATTTGTCCTGAACTTGTTCAGACATTTTAGACCAAATCAAAGTGGAGATCTGGCATTTGAGATGATCTGACTTTGGCATCCCTAGAGTGACTGCTGTTGGCATGGCTTAAAATAAACTTCTTCATGCAAGAATAACAACTATTAATGGTAATTTTTTACACAGTATTGCTGTAAATCTGGAATCAAGGGTGAGAAGGTCAAAATTAAAGAAACTAAAGCAGTTTTTTGAGTGACATTGACTCTAGAGGTGCATGGATGTTAAATTTTAACAGAGGGCTGCTTTAAAATATTGTAAATAAAATGGATATTTGTACACACAGGCTGACAGCTTGGGATTTTCAAATGCTATCAGTGAGTGGGTGATTTCAATAAATGCTCTCTACATTTGGATATGTTCGCCTGGGTGTTACAGAAACATAGATGTAAGCCCATGCAGTCCCGTCTCCCCCAGCCCATCTTTGCCTTTTATTATCTCCCACATGCTGCCTTTGCACAAACTCTGATGTGACTAATGCTTTAAAAGTTCCTGTACCCAGCGGAAAGACTGTCAAATAAAATTATATGTTGGAAAGATCTCTCATCATCATGAATCTTGTCATTCCCCTTCCCTGAGCAAATGACACAACTGTGAAATTAAACGTGAAATGCAACATTAGGGACAAAATAAAAACAGCAATAGTTTAAATTTAATTTGCATAATCCTTTTAGAATATATGTAGAGTTTGTTTTAATTTATTGTTCTATAAAGGTCATAAAATACTAATTAAATGTATACTACTTTGCCTGGAGACAGTGGCGTTTCTAGAAAACCTTTTTAATGTGGTCAATTAATAGATTCCACTACCTATGGTGATCAAAAGGATGATCTTGATTAAGTTTAGTTAGATCAGTGTGTGAAATACAGAACTTATTGGCATCTAAACCCTTTAAAACAGCTTTAATCTCTTTCTTTTTTTTCAGATTTGAAAGAGTTTAGAAGATTTTAACTTTCAAAATGAGCTAAATGGTATTACAAAAACAAAAGAAATGTATTAATCTCACACGGGAAAAAAAACATTTAGTAGGGGTAAACCTTACTTATACTGCAACATCTTGTGTCTTGTATTCTATCAAGTACAGGACAGAATACAAGATCCTCCTCCATACATACAAATTCATACATAAACTCTCACCCCCTTACCTCTCAGATCTTCTCCACATAGTCACCCCTTCCAGATGTCTTCGCTCCTGCTCTTCTATCCATCTCTCTGTCCCCCCTGCCCGTCACAGCACCATGGGGAGCAGAGCTTTCAGTCGCTCTGCTCCGCAGCTCTGGAACGCACTTCCTCCTGACCTCCGCAATACCGACTCTCTCCTCACCTTCATCTCCAAACTCAAAACTCATCTTTTCAGAACAGCATACCCTCTGTAACATTATTTTCAATCACATCCTCGCCACTCTGTCCTTTGTTTAGGTTTTTAGATTGTATTGTATATGTGTGCCTTTCCTGTACTTTTAATGTTTTATTATTTGTTTGTACAGCGTCCTTGGGTGCCCTGAAAGGCGCTTTAAATAAAATGTATTATTATTATTTATTATTATTATTATTATTAAATACAAAGAAAGACCAATGATTAACCAAGTTAAGTTGTTTTTGTAGCTTCTGTCACTGTTTTAACTGAAACCTGCAGACATCACCATCCTTGCATTGTGTCCGCCCATATTTCACACTGGTTAGCCACGTATAAAATGTTGGTTCACTTGAACAAGTACAGAGATAACAACTGTTATCACTTTCTGTCATTAATTCAGAAAACAGAGATTTATACTTTATGGTTTGTGTTTTGTGTTTGTGTGTATTCAGTTTGTAAGCCAATTTTACAAATGTGTAAAAGCAACCCAAAGTGTTTAATAGAGAAAAAACAAAACAAAACAAATAAATAAATAAATAAAAAAACACAAAATTACACAATTAACCTCCTGACTCTATTGTTACAAATTTTTTGACAAACTACTTTTGCACTAGTTTAAGTTCTTTTCATATTATTTTTCTATTTTGTTAATATTATTTTACTCTTATTTATGTATTTTCAAATTAACTATTTATTGTAATCAGTTTTTTATATGAAATTGTATTTTATCTTTTTTCGTTTAATTTAATAAATAAATAAATAAATAAATAAAGATGAAAAATTGACAATAATAAAAATAAGACAGATGTATTAACAAAATTGAAAAAGTATCAATCAGAATTGGGATGGCCACAGGTTTGCGGAAATTTCAGGACTGGCCCTGACTTCAGACAGAGGTTTCTTCATGTCTGTTGCAATATGAACCAATATAGAAGGCCATTCACATATATACACCAATACCCTAATATAATTGCTTTGTATAATAATGCTTGTCCTTATTAGTAATCATTTATACTGATGTGGAAACAATATAAAGTACTGAATAGAATAACTGAACTTAATATATTGGCTTATCACTGAATATCAGGTTTAAATTATTTGTAAATCAATGCACTCTGCTGTGTTGACATTTGCTTAGCATTTTAACTTTTTTGGACATGGTTTGCAGAATGCTCAAGGCCAGAGATTTTCATAAGTCCAGTGCATCATCCTTGTGCAATTACTCATTGTTATTTTGACGATACCCTGGAGAAAGACTCAAGAATAAAGATCTCACTCTGCTGGGTCATTTCTTTTTTACTCTGCTTTAAAATGGAATGCAATATTACCGATACGTGTCATCATGTAGATATTCAGTACCATGATTGATTAAATCAATGGTAGTCATATGTAGTTGTTTTATTTATTTATTTTATACAATGTATAACTGGATTGTGATTTATTCCACCTTTGTCTCTTATCTTGTCAAAATAAATTAACTGTAATCAATGTATCACTTGTATTGTGTATTTAAACCATTCACCCACAGCAGGTATTTAAGTGTGACATCTAATGGAGACAATGCTGGCCAAATGACTCACACTGAGCAATGTGAAATGTAGCAGCCTTCGAATCAGTGACATTTAAAATGAATTTAACTTTGGCAAAAGAAAGGGACAGTACATAAGGCATAAAGGTTTTTGTAGAAAAACAGTTCACGCTTGGTCTGATTTGTAATTTGCAACCTGTCAATGGCAAGTTGGAGGATGGAAAATATATAACTATTCTTAGTGTCATCAAAACACTGATTAGATTGTGCTTTCTTGCAAAATCAATATGCTTTTTTTAAAAAGCTGGGATCATGTATCAGCCTTTCTGGTCACGTAAGATGTAAGAGTCATTGGTACATAGTGGGATGATAAGTTGTCAGGGTGACAAAAGGATAAAGGGGTCAGAGGGAAAGAAAATAATCTAGTGAGAAAGAGTGCAATAAGCTAGAAGAAATAAAGTATTCAAGAAAGATAAGAAGGGTGGTCTGACTGAGGGCAAATGAATGAGAGTAAATTCAAATAAGGAGTGTTGCCTTACTGAGGAAATAAAGTTGAGGACAGAGTAAAAAACAATATCCATGCTTTTGTTCTTTTAAAGGATCTTCAGTATGGGAACTGTTAGCCAAACCCTGTGCCATAAATAAAGAAAAATGTGCATCTAACACCACATCAGAGTTATGCAGAAGGGCGTAACTTCAGTATCGGTGGATTATTTTACAGGTGAATGAGTGGAGTTTGGAAGATGAGACTGAAGGTCATTAGAAAGCGCACACTTATGCTCATAATAAAGACTATGCTAAAAATAAAACAAGATTGCTCAGAGGTCTCATGGGAGAGAACCACAGTATGAATATAGCTTTACAATTACAGCTATGGAAGGAGGAAAGGTTAGAGAAACCAATCTATAAAGAGTATTGCCATTTCATTTCATTGACTTTTCTTGTTGCATTGACTTTGGCTCAACTCTTGAAGAAAAAAAAGAAAAAAAAAAAAAAAAACATCTCTAACCCCCCGTCTTAAAATAGGAATGGTTTCAAATTGAGTACAAGGAAATCTAAACCAAGAGTCAAAAGGACAGCTTTCTGCCTTCAAGACTTCAAAAGGACTTCTTGAATATAAACTTCTGCTGGATGTTATTATCATCTTTAGGGCAAGTTAGGATTTTAATAATAAATGTGTTCCAGATGGTCTTAAATGTCTACAAAACCTATATGTCTTTCTTTTTTAAAAAAAAGTTTATTCCCAAATATTAGGCCAGAACCTCTACAGTTCTTTTGTAAAGAATGTGAATTGCTGGCAGGATGCGTTGGTCTAATGAAAAGAATTATTTCTTCTCATCCACTATTTCTCCTAGGTAACCAAAAACTCTGGTCCACTCACCCATTCACAGTAGTTCTTGGGGAAAGGGAAATAAAATTGCTGCATTGCTGTCTGATGATAAGAACCACATCACATCACAAGCCATGGACGTCTGATTGTTCTTCTTTTTGGCTCCTTGGGCTAATTTTCTTCCTATATATTTCTATTGATGTATCATATTCTGTGAATATTTAAAGAGTTAAGGCAGTAGTGCCATAATAGAAGCTATTTTCTACAAGGGAAGGAAGGTTCAGAGGGGGCACTTTGTGTCCCTTCCAGATTTCATGCTTCAACTTTTACTGCCACTCTTTTTTATAGGTAAAAAGTCCACAATTAGGCTATTACAAAATGTTCCCACCATCTTTTAATTATGAGTTCAATTCATCTTCATTCAGAGGTAGAAAGAAGAATACAATAGGAGTCGAAAACCAATGAAAGCATGTAGCAAAAAGAGCAAATACATGGAGGATACAGCATTATGACAGTGATTTATCTCATGTTTCTGTAGGATTCCAATGAATTATGCTGTTAAGAAACAACGAGGAAGAGAGAGAGTGGCCATTAATGGATGCTGATGAAGGTTTTTTTTTATACACCTAGTCTTTTTGTCTTTTTGCCTGTTCATGGAATCTCACTCATCCTCCTTAATGCTGCTCCTCTGTCCGATTATACCATGTACAGTTTAACAGAATACTAATCGAGCAAGTAAATGGTAACACGTTACTCTGAGTGAAGTTCAAGACCTCATCTAATTTGGTTTAGCATCCAAGTGGAACAAAGTTTAATAGATCTGCAGTACAACTGCTAGAATGCAGAATTAAAAAAAGACTCAGTTGTTACATGCACTTTACATGTATGTGTGTTGGGAAATGAAATAAATGGTGCATGGCAAAATAAAAAAAAAAAAAAAAACTTTTATGTGACTTGTACTTCTAATGTATCGAAGCAAAAAGGTCTATGAATTAGGTTCCTGTGCAAAATCTCTTCACTAGCTTGTATTAGTCAAACAAATCCCAGTTAGGTCCCGAAATATAACATCGATCCTGCTTTTCCACCCAATGACATTGATTAATAATAAGATAATTCTTATTTTATAGTGACCAACATCATTATAATATAATACCTTACAGAATCTTTCCTCTCAGTTTTATGCCACAGTTGTAAGAGAACAGTTTAGGTCTCCAGGTTTGGCCTGGACCCAGTCTAGTTTATCCCAAGTACAAATCAGAACCGAACAAAGAATGCAACATCATATACAAGACACTGTGTCATGCATTAAAACACATATGAGGAAAATGAGAAGGTCATTTAACATAAGAAAGAAAGAACACCAAAAAGAATGCTAAAAAGCAGGTCTGGTCAAAGGTAATGTGGAGCCCTAGGCGAACCTCAACTGTGGCGCCCTGATAGAAAAATCTTGTATTAACTGACACAACTACTCATTAGTCATGATTGTGATCAGAACTGTTTTTACAGGACACTGTTATCTTTAGTGTCCCTGGGAGTGAATACAGTTGTAGAAACACATCAAAGGACTTTATTGCCTTCCTCTGTGATTGGTCAATATGGACCTCACTCCAGGGGTCCAGCACCAGAGGAAGAGAGACAACTGTTCCCAGGGGAATGAGCTATATAAAGATGTGTCCTGAGACAGGACTTTAGTTCTAACATTGTCAGCTGACCTGGGTTTTAACTTTTCTTCTGCTTATGTTTTGAACTCTAGTGGTCGCAGTAAATGGCCATGTCTGAGTATCTGTCATTCATGTGAGGAATTTTCCTAACACGCCCCAAAAACAAAATATGTAATTAATACACACATTATGGTTTTTTTTCTTTTTATTTTACCTGAAAGTCCAGCAGCAACGAGAAGTCAAGTTTTTGTATTGAACTGACATACTTGAAAAGTGCATTTAAAATTTTAAACGTAATATCTCTCCAGTTCAATTTTATCATATGAATTACTAATTATTGAAAGTAAAGCACAATGATGATATTTTACTGGACAATGCTGCTCGCATAAGTAAAAAAAGTTTGTAGTTTGGTAATTGCTTAAAATATTCATGATGAAAAATGTTGCATTGTCATTCATTTACTATGGTCCACATACAGTTTCTCGCTAGGACTCATCACCTTGTGATATTAACACTGCTTTGGTTTAAATGATCGCACTCTTGGTTTAATTTGTGTTCTAAAATTAAACCAAATTCACTTGTTATTTAAGAAGCTAAAACCTTGTGAAATATCACATGATGAAAAAAATATGACCACATTATGGATCGGGTAAAAGTACACATCACTGGATTGGAAACAAACACAGAAGATGAATTGAGGAGGTCATAGAAATAAGAAAGTGGGTCAAGGACACCATCAACCAGGGGGAGGGAACCTTCACGTCTGAACCTGGTAGTCTCTCCTCCAAAGACCATCGAATTGCAGGAGCGTGGCCGACCTGGTGGATTTGTCCAGGTTTGCCAAGCCTAGTTATAACAAACTACACATCACATCTGTCGGATGACATTACTGATGAAAACTACGATGACACTGGAAACATATCAACGTTCAAATATCAAACATCTTGAACCATCACATTGTCTGTAAAACTGTGAATATAATATAGATTATGTATTTGTATAAGGTCTATAAATATTTTTTATAGCGGTATCAAACAAATCAATGGTTTTTAATTTCCTTTTTAAAACACTGATAAATTCATTCATTCATTCAGTTCATAGATATGCTTGACCTAGGGCAAAAACCTGTTTTATTTCTCACTTTGCATGCTTTTAAGCCTTGAAAAACTTACATTCGCACACAATCTATATCGCATTTAATCTTACACTTGTGTCAGAGTGCCATTTAGTGCATATCCAAAGGTTTCTGATAATCTGTGAGGAAGTCACTGGATGGTTGATTTGCATCTGTAGGGTTATACTTGGTTACTGTTTGACATTTCATTTTTTATATTCATCACCTAGCTATCATCCCAATATAATGAGAATTCTTGTCTCATAAAATAGTTGATGAGATGACATTCCCTTTGCATTGAAATATTTTTTTTTCCATTCATGTGTACCGTAGTTCCCTCTGGGTGTCATTGCCAAAGGTGAGCCCCGCGGACATAAAATTGCCATCCTTAACACTTGCAGAAATGCCATTTTTTAGGGGGGGAATGCCAGGGGAAGATTTTTAATTATAAATTGATCTGTGAAAATCTAAGGATCTGAGGTGTAATACAGCCGTGGGGGAAAAGTGATTGCCGTGAGCAACAAAAGGAGGCAGGAAAGAGTTTTGGCTGTGGGGTATATAACAGCAAGACTGCCAAAAGAAAAAAAAAAAAAGAAAATGGAACAAATTTCTAAGGCTTTAAAAGTGTCTGCAGGGTTCAGTTGTTAGAAAATGTTCATATTTTTTACTTTTAGTTCAAAGACTTCAAGCCTTAATTCACTGAATGACAGGATGCTGACATTGTTAGTTAACAAACCATAGTAAAACCTAAATTATACTGTGATGTGTATGAAAATACACTTTCTGCCAAAAAAAGGGTGAAGTAGAAATGTAATAGTGGGACATGTGGTGATGAACTGTGTTTCTAACTGGCAGCATTTCCTGCCAGAATCATAAACCCTTTGGCGAAAGCTGGGCTTATCATGCATTCCAGTTGTCTTTGGATTTCATTTTCTGAAGAAAATTTTTTTCCCAGAAATGACAAAGTGACCTCATTTTCCCAAATAGTGAACTTAGAAGTTGCAAAGGACCCTGAAATTCCAGATTTAAAGATCCCTGTGCCCAGTACCACCCGTTGTTCATTGTTATTCATTAAATTTATATCTCTTATGTTTACTGTTAGATCATTAATCATTATCACCAAAATTGGCTGGTGTACCTATCATCATTAGCTGCTGCAAGCTAATGGTGATAGGTACCAGTACACAAAGTCTGCTTCTTGAATAAGTCCTTAATACCATATTTTATACACACACACACACACACACATACACACACACACGCACACACACACATATATATATATATATATATGTAAAGGTGTTTAAAAATCAGTATGAATGCTAACTTAAGCTCATTAGCATAGTTAGCATTTAACTAAGGACCAGCAGCTAAAATATTTGGGAGTTGCCCACACCTCTGATTTTGTTATCTCCTCATGCCTAAACTAAAGTCACAACAAGTAAGAGCAGTCTACATGTCCAAAGCCTGTCACACAGCAGCATACACTATTGAGTGGCATATTATAAACCTTGATCAGGTAAGAGCAATAAAAAGTGGAAGCAAAACTAAAAAAAATAGTGTAAAAAATCACTGCCAAAATCAGGTTTTCAAATTAACTCTCATTAGTTTTGTGGCTTTCCACCACATTCCCCCCCATTGTTCTTTGTGCAATTCTTCAGTTTACTTATAATTTAATAAAATAAAATTACAAAAAGCAAACTTCAGCATCTGCAGAATCATAAAGCAACAGGAATCACGTGAACATTGACAAAGAAAGTTATGAACATTAGGACAAAATAGATTACTTTATTACTTGCCTTTCATACATTTTGTCTGACAAAAGAGCTTAACCTCTTAAGAGAACATAATCCTGTTTACATTTCTTCCCTTCAGATGGGTGAGCTGTCACAGTCACTGCCTCTAGGCTACAATTATACAATTCATTGTATAGCAACCATAGCCAAAGCTAAACTTGTCTACAGCTGTCAAGATTATTGCACAGTGAATGTTCCATCTGTTTACCTTCGATTGTCAAAAATATTGTTGTAAGTGGATAGAAGTTATTATATTTGACAGTCTCGCAACCTTTATGCAGCAGTAACTCTGCTGTTAAGTCCTTGGAAACGTTTACAGAACAGAATGTCCTAACAGAAAACACTAATGATGATTAAAAAAGAAAAAAAACAGCTCAGGACATCCTTACTCATTTACCTTGCATACCTCTAATGCCGTAAGAGTCTATGAGCTATCTAAACAGAAACCTCACCCCCACCACAGCTTGTGCGCAATCTTTCCATATGTCAAGTAAAACATAAGTATGCTTTGTCGCACCACATGCTCATATCAATAGTACCTTCACACATGGCTTAGCACATGGACAATGATGCACCCCTATATATCTATAAAGCTGGGTTTTACAAGTTTCACTGATTACAGCACAAATGGTCTTTCTTATATTTTGCACATAGAAACTAACAGAATTTTTTCTTTTCCAAAGAAGATGAAATTTGGACTTACTTGACCAGAGAACATGTCCACAGTCTTTCTGTCCATTTAAGATGAGCTCATCTCCAGAGAACTTAAGAATCAATATATGACTCCCTCACTGTATAATATTGTATCAAGTAGAATTACTGAATGGAGAGGTGGACTGTGTTCTGTTAAATTTGTTTTCCAACATACTTCAGAGCCCTTGTGGGAGCATTGATTATTGTCGTTTGTCTATTTTTCAAGCAGTGCCACCTTAGAGCTCAAAGTTCATAAGAATCCTGGTGATTTCTTACTCGCTGAGAATCCCTCAGACTCTGTTAATGTTTTCACAACATTATGGATGAAACCTGTTGAAAAACTAAAGTTTGGAACATATTGCTGATGGTCCAACAGACAATCTTCCTTTGAAATACTAAACCGTTGGTGGATGCTGCACACCAGATTCTTTTTGAATGGTGTTAAAAATATATTCTTAAATGTTGCCTGCCTCTCTTTGCCTCTTTTGTAGGATTTTATGAGTAGGCAGATCTTAGTGCAACATCATCACAGAGGTGCATGTGCAACTAAGGGGCAGATGGCAGCACTCAATCTGGTTTGTTTGTCAGAGCCATTCTCTAAAACAGGACATGATGAATGGATCTTATTCAGGATTCTAACAGGAACTGTTTTCTTTTACAAAAACGGAAGATTTTCAATTTAGTCACGTAAAAGACTGGACTGAGTTTGTGCAAGTCCTAAAGAAAGGAAAGTTTTTGCAGTGCTCATTATTTCTTCAAACTATAGAAAATAATTCTGTTCATCTAGGTACTGCATTCAGATTTCTTCTTTTTTAAAACTCAGTGATGTTCTCCATGATGTGTATCAGGCTATACAATTATTCACTTGCGCAAAGCTATTCAGTCAGACTGGTACAGTGGCTGGAAATAAATAGAATGAGCACTGCTGATATCAATAAATCATTGCAGAGTGCTTAAAAATTTGCCATATTTAGTAACAATATAGGAATGTTAATTTTAAAATGCTGGAAAAATACTCAGATTGCAACACTGTTGAGACAATTAATAGTTTGAGGTGGCTTGTCAAGTAGGTGTTATGTCATTTATGTTAAATTTGGCCAGTGGTAAAATAGAACCTGTTGTGAACAAGATTACTTATTAGACATTACTACCATGCATAGAGGGACAACAAACATTGGAAAACTAGATAAGATCATTTAGGAATAGTATCATGTTAGCTTTTCCAAAAGTGTGTATGAAAATATCAATATATGACAGATTTCTTTCATTATTGAATCAAGAGGAATTTTCTTTGGTCTTGAAAGTCATAGTGGCATTAGTTACCAAATTTAATGAGATCATTGTACAACAGGTTAGGAAAAAAATCACTCTTTAGCTTTACACCAGTGATGTAAAAATCTCACTTTTAAAAAGACTAGGAGCTCATGTATACTCAGTTTCAGTGGCGGGCCGTGCATATCACACCCAGGCCTTCAATGCCGCATCACTTAGTCCAGCCTACATTTATGCACCTCATAATAAGATCAATATGACACCATGGCTCGAGAATACATACGGAAG
>JBAGKP010000027.1:13505953-13533537 GCA_037177255.1 Melanotaenia maccullochi
TATATATTTATATACATATATAAGAATTTTTAAAAGAGGAAAAGAGAGGCTTGTTGACGACAGCTGGCAGACAACAATGCATCTCCTGAAAGCTTTAATCTCAAGGCTGATGGATGACGGTGAGAGATGGAGGGGGTCTGTAAAGCCCATCTCCATTTTTATTGCCATCGTAAGAAACAAAAACCTTTTTTTTTTTTTTTTTTTCCTGTTAATTTATTTATTTGTTTATACACTTCTCCATCTAATAGTTTATAGTTTATACAGATTCACTTTTGGGCCTAAAAAGAATATTTGTCATTTAGAAAATGCAGATTGCTGCATTATTTTCACATTGGAATAAATAAGTGTGTCATGTTTTCTCATTTTTCTCAATTAGAGAAAATGCCTCGCACAAAATGGTGTCTACTGTTAATAGATTTATCAGGAGCTTTGATGGCAATATCATCACGAACCTACTGTGCCACCTAAATGAAATAATTTTTTTTAATGGATCCCACATCAGTCATGGAAACCATTAGCCAAACCACTACGCCATAAAACTAAGACCATACACACCAAAAGAACCTATTACAATTTTATCCAGTCTAATATGGAAGATGTGTTACCGAATGAATCAGGTGTCAGGTTTTTGTGCAAGTCATAGCAATTATTGAATCTGAATAATAATTGGTAAGTGGCCCTAAAGCACATAGTAATGAGCAGGAAAACATGTCAGTGAATATGGTTTGCATAAAGTCCATGAAGAGTAATTTTTTTATTTGTGAACAAGTTTTCTTAATAAAAACAGCTGCTTCTATGTTAGTATGATTGTCAGAACAGACCAGCCATCACGTATAATAATCATTCAGTAGGATACCATATGACCCAGCAGCACAGAGCTCTGTCTGAAGATATTAGTGGGCCATTTGTGCGACCTCTGTTCTCTTAATCCTGGTTAAATGGGTTTTCATCTCAATAAAATAGCTGTACAAATCAAGGAATTCTGAGCTAACAAGGGTGTCACACTATGCTAAGGATCTAAAGTACAAGTTTAATGAAATTCCGTTCCCTCACTTGATTTTTACTACTCTAGAGTGAATATTGGATGCTCCTGATGTCCAATTTTTTCATAATTTTTGCTTTTGCATGCTGTCAAAAGTTCCATCCTCATTTTCTGCATCACTGCTCCTGTCCAATGAATGTTATGCATGTTATCTCTGAGCCATAGTCTGTATTATTTAAATATTATTGTACATTTCTTCCCTTTCAAAACTGACATGGTAACCTGCTAAGTCTGTAGTTGTCCCTTTAAGTGACTATAAAGTATCAAATCAAATCATTTTAACAGCAGTTAAAATTCTCTTGGTGGAATATGTTGTTTTAAATCAGGAGCTAATTCATTAACTAAATAATAAAGAAATTTAACATATTTTCAGCAGTATGAAATGTCGGATCTGAAGGGATTTTTGCCCTGAAGAGTAATTATATTCAGCAGGAACGGATGGCATACTTAGTGGCTTGGTTAGTGTAAACACAGGGAATCTATAACAGCTTTAATGTGGCATTTCAAGAGATATTATACCTGCAGTTGTGAGTAAAAAGGTTTTCATATTTGAGCGTTATTTGCATAAAAGTGCAATTTATTTGGTGTTTAAAGTGTACAATTGTAGGCAAGGTTGGACTAAGAGCTGACTTTTGAACCACTCAAAGATGTAAAATAGTCATATTAAGGGAGAGTTCATGTTCTGCCATGAATTTTAAATACATAATTCAGATCCACATCATAATTCCAATGCTTTCTCCTTTGATGGGGTCCGTATCTTCACTAAATTCCAATAAATTAGGCTCCGTAGTTTCTGCATAATCCTGCTTATTCTACAAAGTAAGAATATAACAGACTTGGTCTCACCAGAAATAAAAACTACTGCTTCAAAATTAAATGATCATTAAGATATTTTATTCATACCATTTAGAAAAAACCTATGATTGAATCCTGGAAACTAAAGGATCAGCAGGAAAGAAACACAGCTTGTAAACTTTTCCATATAAGAGTAAATACCAGTTTCCAAGAACTTTATTTTAAGAAGTCACAATAGAAAGGTTGTAGTTTTAAGATTAATATAGGTAAAGACCATTAAGACATTTATAAACACCTAAAAGAACTTTAAACTCAGTCCTGAAACTCATTAGCAATGCAGGGAATTTAAAATTACTGTAATGTTACCGCTCTTTTTTTGTTTGTTTGTTTGTTTTTTCTTTGTCCAAACTGAATACAAGGTTATTTCATTTGTTTCCGAGTCAATCATATACGCTGCTTATGGATGTGCACAAATAATCGACTAGTGAAATAGTTGCAACGACATACAAATACTGTTATTTATAACACTTGATGTGTGATATTTTTATTTTGTTTTGAGGAGAGCTATGTTTGGTTGCAAAGACTTGGGGAATAGTTTACAACTTTAAGAGTGAGCTACAGATTGAAGAGAGAGAGAGGGAGAGAGACACTGCAGAACATGTCTGACCCACAGTGTATGTCAGAGTTAGAGCAAACAATGTGGTTAGAGCAGAAGAAGTTAGTGTGAGGAATTTCCTGTTTCTCCTTGAATTTCCAGTTTCTGCTTCAAGCTTGATCAGTAAATACCACAGCTCCCACGATGAGTAGAGTGACATGTCTGCTTTACCGCTACTGTTTCAAGTGAAGGGAATCAACCACAAAGCTAGCCACAGCCGCAGCCTCAGCCAGGAGGAATGGCCCCGTCTCTTCCTACCATCCTTTGTTTAGAGTTAAAAGCATTGAAGGTTTACAGCTATTTCTGTCTGAGTTTAACCTAGATTAAAAACAACAGACCAAAGAAGCACATTTAGTAAAGAGTAACAAAAAAGTAAACAGACAGAAAGTTCATGTTTAGCCTCCTGTGGACACATTGTTTAGCTTGCCTGGCACAGCATTCCCCCTTAGAGAGAGGCACAGCATTCCCCCTTAGAGAGAGGCTTCAGCCTTGAGTCAACCAACTCAGGTTCAAATTCTGAATCTCTTCCTCATCTAATAATAATGGCTAGAGGTTTCCATAGCACATTTGAGGCTGGTTGGTTGTACTTAGTGATGATAAGCTACATGTGTAGCCACACCTACACTTACAGGTTGATAGAAACACAGCAGCCAACCTGAGCCAACGGCCTATCCGACCACCACCAATACATTTATAGATATTCATACACCAGATTCCAATACTGGAGTCAAAGAAGGTGATACTGAAGTGAATGAAGTGATGTTTGTACACTTCGTTGAACATACAAAATACATGCTAGTCCATGAAATCATAGAACCACACTGAGTTCTCCATCTGAGATACTTCATTGAGATCAGTCTTCTACATAAAAAATAGAAAAAAACTGTTAGAACTGACCACTTACAACTGTATAACTCTGTTATTTTAGAATAAAAGCATCAAAGTTTTAAAGTCTTGTAATATAATAAACTATTGTCTATGGTATAAGTATATTAATGAGTGCCTGATGGGCTACAATGCCCATCTCTAATACTGTTAGTTCCTCAAATTTTTCATAATCTGCAGTTGCTGTTCATGAGTACATTTTTTCTTCAAAGCCTTTTGCATGATTTTTCATATGGATAATGCAACATCAACTAAGGGGTCTAACAAAGACTTCCTAACATTTTATTTTCATTCAGACCTGGGGATGATTATATTGAACCCACTTTTGGGTTGTGCAATAAAAACAAAAGCCCCAAAAAGGAGAGAAACCGCATAAAATCTGCAGAGTGCACTTGAAAAAGCCACAATGGCTTTTGGCTGCAGGAAGAAGTGTGAAAAGGCTGTTTAGAGGAGGTAGTGAGACAGCGGCAGGGACCCTGAGGGAATCAATAATCACAGTGGACAGTGGCAAACTGTGCAGTTGGCCCATTCCTGTCAGTTATGCTGGCATGGCTGCTGGGTGGCAGAAGTTATATGCTGCCTAAAAGAAGCAGCTTCTCCACGTATATTTAGTCACAAATTAGTAGTGGCCTTGGTCAATAAATAAACGGCTCATTGACCTCAGTATCATTGACTTATCTCTAAAATATAAAGTAACTGTTTGCCTCAGTGCTTTGTGCAGCATATTACAGAAAAATGGACCCTGTCATAGCTGGAGATGTCTAATGGTAAACCACTAATATCCCTACATTAGTCCAAGTGGAGCTCTGTTATTTCATTGTAGCTAACGACTAACAGCATGTGTCTTTCAGTCCGGTTACAGCCGTTTTTAGATGTAGGATTTTCTTTTTTCTTTTTTTTTGTTCTCTGCATCACCACTTTTAAACTTTTTTTTTTAAATATTCAGAACAATACTGGTTGATCTTCCATGGCTAGGTAATTTATGGGATAGAAATGTTGATTCTTCAGTTGACTCAATATTGTGGGATATTTTTGGTTCTCCTGGACATTTTCTCACCACAATCTAAACTTGTTGCAGACACTCCAAACCAGTTACACTGCAAACTGTATTGTACATTAATTAAATATGTCTTGTGATGTCAAAAATGTGATGTGTGTAAGATGCCATCCTTTTTTACTCTTATAACTCAGGAGAAAAACTAAGAACACCAAATTGGGGCAGCATGCAGTATGAGTTTATTTGTGTAGACTTCAGGATTACTACTTGTTATTTTACACACATAAGTGCACTACAGTATGACTAGTTTTAGTACACCACAAGTACCTGTGTGGTATACCCATAAAATACTGCCATCCTGGTCAAAAAGAACCCCTTAGATCATTGCATTCATGTGTGAATCATAATTTACATTTTTAGGCCGAGTGTCAAAATGGCATCCAGAATTGTGTCAATGGCATAGAACGCTGTTTCTCAAATGGGGGTATTTGTACTCCTAGGATACATGGAGACCCTCAAGGATAAAACCATGACTGTTAGAAGGAAGTAATTTCTATCTAAAATGTAATAACAGTGTAAAAGTAGTCCGGTAAAACATTTAAATTTAAGTTTAAGACCTGAATTTAGTATCCGGTTTATTAATCATAACAAACCCAAGTCACCTATACCAGGATTTTTGACACATTCTGGCTCATGCCAAATTACACCACCTGTCAATCACTTGTCAGTGCAGAAACATGAAACATGGTTGAAGCATGCCAGCTATACTGCTGAAAACAGTCACATTTCAAAGGAGGGTTGGTATTTAGTTAAAGTAGCTTTTATTCGGATTTGTAGCCATGAACTGCAACAAACGCAGGGCACTGTGTGTCTTATAAAATTAGCTAATGCCAGCCTGAAGCCAGTGTTTCTCCAACAGCATCTTACTACAAAGTCTGCCTGTCATATTTGTAAGCCATCTGAGTTTGTTAGGAAATTAGCTGAATTCAGGTCATCACAAGACACAATGCAAAAAGCCTCCACCATATCAAAAGCCCTAGAGGCTTCTTCTGTGGTGTCTTTGCTTGTGGCTAAGGCCTAAAAAGCCTTCATCATCACTGAAGACTTCCTCCTGCCTGATGCAAGACAATGTTAAAAAAATGAAAAAAAAAAAAAAAAAAACAGCAGACAAACAGAAATCAGTGTCTTTGTCTGCCACAGGGCAGATAAAAAAAACATTGGAATGAACTTGTTCAAGTTGTGGGAAAACTTGGAGACTTATTTTCACTCCAGCTGGATCAATTCACAGATGGAAATATGAAAGTTGTTTTTTTTTGGTTCCATATACTGAAAGTGACAATATAATGAACATGCCTTATTCTACAAAAGATTACAAAGAAAATGGTCTGAGCTTTTAATGATGAGAAAAAATGTTTACAATTTAGTCATGGATTATTGACATTTAACATATTTTAAAAAAGTATTTCAAATTTAAAAGTGTTTCTTTTGTTAGAAATTTGAATAACCAGATATACATTTACATGGAGCACTTTTGATTCGATTGAATGTCCAAACGGAATAAAAATGCCATGTAAAACATAAAATGAAAGAGTTATGTAACTAAGCATTTTGATGGTTAGAAATTTCAAAATAGAAAAAAAAAACAATACTTCTTCCCAACTAGTAGGCACTACACATGTCAAAAGCACTATCGTATTAATATCATATTAAATCTGTTCATCATGTGAATACAACTGATTGGATCACTTTATCTAGGACCTATGTAAACATGTCAGCTGCAAATTTCCAATGAGATTGATTTTAATTGGATAGATGAAATATTTATCTATGTAAACCTAGCTACTGATAGCACAGCGTTGCTTTCAGCCAAACTGCATTGGTACTTGAATGAGTATTTGAAAAAAAGATCCCATAGGCGGTTTATTGCTAGAAAAAGTTGAAAAAAAAATCCACTAGCATAGAAAAATGACTGCTTTAGCGATATCCATAGTATCCATCCTTCCAAGTATTTTGGATTTATAAGGTAGGCGCATGCAAACAGATTTGAACTCTGAAGGCACACACAAGGTCCTTTGGGTCAGCCATGCAACAACGTCTCGTAGATAGATATTCTACACAGAGAAGACGAGAGAGCCACTAGACCAGCCATGTTTGTGCACAATGCCACACAAAAGTGTGGATATCAGGCTGAGATAAGTCCAGGCTTTAAAACACTATCATCCTCCTTAGGGGCGATGCCCACGTGTTGTTACATCAATGTTCTTTTTATTCTCAAGTCCTCCATAATGTCAGCAGGCTCATCTTTTCCATCTTGCCTCTAGACACCTCCATGCCCCAGCCATCATAACAAAGAAATGATGGTTGTATTGGGCTTGTTATGTCATGCATGCGTTAATTGTGTAAAAAATTTTAATGTAATTAACTACATAAACTCTTCCTGAGGCGGACCCTTACAGCAGTGGGGGAGTTTGCATGTCCTGAAGATCATAGGAGCTATGTTGTTGGGGGTTTTATGCCCCTGGTAGAGTCACCCATGGCAAAGAGCCCCACACCACCACCACCTGCAGGATGGGCCATAGGAATCTGGGACAGCTCTATGGACATGGAATGTCACCTCTCTGGCAGGGAAGGAGAGGGAGCTGGTGTGCAAGGTTGAGTGGTTCCATATATATATATATATATATATATATATATATATAGTGTCTCACTTTGTTTTCTGGGGGGGTGATTAAATTCAAAGTTCCACATTGCTTGTGCCATTGAAGACAATTAACCTATCCCCACAGGGACAGTTGCACCACTTTGACAATGACACAAGAATTATTTAACCCAACAGATCTTAGTAAGGCTCCACTTTCTCTAGTCATGGTTTTGACCCAGCCAGACTAAGGTTTTAACACCTCTCACTGGCACCCTATCAGTCCTGTCTGAGGGCCTGAGAAAGCTGATATTCTGTTTGTTCTTTTCTCTCTGCCTCTGTGCTTGTAATTACCTCTCCACAATGATCCCTTCATGCCTCCAAGTAGGCAAAGATACCTCCAGGGTGTCTCTTACTGTGTGTGCAAACAGCATATGTGACTGCCCATTCCCAAATGAGTCGAGGTGCGTGTTTGTGTGTGTGGAACTGTGTGCACATGCTGGAGTCCTGTGGGGCTTTTTGTGCTCTGGATAAATAATGATGAATTACAGATTGATTACCCAGGAGTGAAAACTGTGATATTAAACTTATTATTAAAGGCTGCAACCTGTGAGCTGTGTTTGCATGCACAGGAGAGCAAGCTTTGCCTCTGTCGTCCTTGTAATTAAGGGAGTAATATTTCTAGGTCATAAATGTAAGGATTGGCAGCAAGGGTTTTTAAAATATATTGATTGCATTCAGTTTGTGTGCTTCAGGCAAGGCTGCAGCTTTACCATGCATCAATATTTTACCTGCATACTTCATGCTAAGTGCGTGGTCGAGTTGAAGCACCTTTTATAGCCAGTGCACAGTAATAAACGGGTTCGACCTGCGTTTAGCAAAATGAGATATGTGTTGGTTTTATGTGCAGACACACTGGTGAATTGCACAATAAAGCCCTGGTGAGTCTGTTTAAAGTAACACAGTGATAAGTTTAAACACAAAAGGCAATTCAAATCCACACTCTACTGCTGCTATAACGACTACAGTTCTTTTCTTAAGAATGTTGGCTGGTTGTTAGCTGTTGTACCATTGAAGGACTTTATTCATGCTGCTGAAATCAATGGCATATTTAAAATTTTTCTCTTAATTTAAGTACTACTATGTTAATACTGTATGGGATAGATATTGAAATTGGGAAACTCCAATAGAAACTATTTGGAAAACTGCTCAATTTCACAAATGCTTGGGCAGCAATGGTGCATCTTCCATTATGGCCTGAGCTAAATTTCTATCTATAGGCATTCATTGATTACTGTGGCTGTAAACAAAATGAGCAATGAAAGGATTCTTACGGATTGCAGGTTACTTTACATTTTGAGAGTGAAACTACTACTTTGCTGTCAAGGAAAATCAGTGTGATAAAAGTGTCTTTTTTCCAAGTCTGCCAGTGTAACTCCAAAGAATGGACTGAGAGAAACCATGAAAATAACTAAAGCACTCAGTTTATCTCTATCACCTGCCATATGGAGAAGATAAAACGCATGTGGTTGCAGATACAACTACCCATAACATGATCTTTTAGTGTTCACCCTTAGTTTCTGGGTTAGCACCTCAAACGACTGATAGGAACAACTGTGGAAGCACAGCGACTGTTCATTAGAGCCAGTTGAGGTGGTATGGACTTATTAGGATGACTGCCAGAGACCTCCCTCTGGAAGTATTCTTTGAACTCTAAACTAGGAGAAGAGCCTATGAGCCAATCCATAGCACACTGAAGGGATTACATATCGTGTCTGGCCTGGGAAAGCCTCAGGGTCCCCCAGCAGGAGCTGGAGCACGTGGATCATGAGGAAGACTTTGCCTCGCCTGCTGCTTTTGCTGATAAGATGGATGGAGGGATAAATTCACACTCCTTCTTTTAACCACTGCCTCTGAACTTTGTCCAGGAGAGTTTTTGGATCTAATGGCCTTTTATAAGATTAAACTGGATGTTTTAGTCAACATGAACTAGGAATCTATTACGTGTCCTATCAAGCAGTCTGTTGTTTGTAATTTACTGTCTAACCTATTTGACACAGTACTTTTGTCTTTGTGCTCCAGTTGTTATGTAGTGTATCCAATATATTAAATTATGCGGGGGGGATGAAAAGCCTGTGCAAATGATGGGTCTCTGAGGGTAAATTAACATTCGTCTCAAACAAACCTCTGCTTTGAATGGTATTCTTTTCCATCCAGATAGTCAATCGAGTGATGCATTAATGACGTTAAATTGTTTAATTGATGTCATTAAAAAGCCACAGTAAATGTAAATCTCTAAAATAAGAAAGCATACCCTCTTAGTTGGTGCAGTTAACACAACATTCAACCCATATTAAGGGTTTCATAGACTACAGTTTGTCATGCCTTTAAGACTTAAAATCGCTTGATCCAATCCTGCATCCAATTTGGAGAAAACAAAAGGTTTCACACCCTTTTAACACATTCCAGCTTCACACATGGATGTGCTTGGGAAAGCGCCTTTGCTCCACTCAAACTAAGTGCAGTATAAGCAATGTTTAATTGGGTTTCACAATGTATGAGTTGGAAGTTAACAGTTTTATTCATCCACAGTGCAAAAAGTTATAGCGCCATCAAAACTGGATTAAATATGGTGAAATGTTTTTTTTATGTTTTTTCTGGAATCTTTTTCCTTTGTTAACACATTATGTTGATTTTTATTGATGCAAATGGTTAGGAATTAGAGTTAAAACAACATAGTTTGGTTTATATAGTGTTTAATCTCTTAAATAATTAGATCTCTCTCTCTCTCAACTATTAATATAAGTATTATCTATAATTGGATATTATTTAAAGCTCTATACAAATCCAAACCTAGTGCTAATGATAATATAAATGATGATGTAATGCTAATAGAGAGGTTATTATGTTTTTTTGCATGTATTTATTTTTTTATTTATTTGTCTTCTTCTTTTTAACACTGCTCCTAACAAAGAACCCAGGCTGGTGAAAAATAGTTGAACATGAGCTAATGACCTTTTGTTTGATGGTGTAGCAAACTAACCAGTCAGCAGGTATTACAAATGTGTTTCATAGTAAAATGAGTCCAGGAAGAAATGCCTTTTACTCTGGTTAAGGTTATAAGGGACAGAATAACTACCTCTGGTGTTTTGACTTTATAAGTTTATCGATCCTGGTCCTCAGGGACCACTGCGCTGCATGTTTTAGTTCTGTCCAACTCCAGCACACCTGATTCAGATTAACTGAAGTGCTTGTCAAGTTCTTTGCAAGCCTGCTAATGAGCCATTCATTTGAGTCATGTGTGTTAAAGATGGATAACTCTAAAACATGCAGGGCAGTGTTTGCCGAAGACCAGGACTGAGAAACACTTCTTTAAAAAAGGCTTCTTTCATTTAGCAGTACGTAACTACACTGTATCTTCTGTGTCGAGCATAAATGGGCCTTAAGCCATTAATAGGGGGTGCATTGCTGAGAAAATCTGCAAAAGTTCAGCAGTGTGTCTTCAAGATATAACAGTGAAAAATACGAGAAAAAATAAGAAAACTGAACATGTGAAACATTGCAACATTTTGCAACATGTTTTTTTTATGTATATGTACTTCTTAATCTCTTTTCTTAGGCCTTTATATATTTATTTTTCAGTAATAACAATTATTGAGCAAAAGTACTTTAACCCTTTAAAACACACCAGATCATTGCCGCCCCCAAGCACTATCACTTCTATTGTGTGTAGTGTGGAACTATGTAGAGTAAACTGCAATTGATAGCTGACCTTTGAAATATTCTTGAAACATTTTGTAGGCATTTCCTGGAGATATATCATCCAGGACATTTACAATCAATCTGAAACATGTAGTGTTTATTTATAGACTCTATCTGGTAAATCCACAATGAGTGATCCATGATGCCACCATTATTTATCACATTGTCATAAAAAAAATGGTGATTTCAGTTCCTGCCAATCTTTGAACTAATTAGTTTATTGACAGTAATGTCCAATAAGGAGAAGCCATATCAACAAGTGACAAGAAAGTTATATGTCTGTCTGAATAGAACATTTTTTTTTTTTTTTTTTGAAAGGCAGATGAGAAAAGGCTTGGTCACCAATTACAATATAAAGGCCTACTTATCATACATTTTCTATAACATAATGATGTATTGGTATGCTGGTTTATGTTGTGGGAGTCATGTACTTCTTTTTATTTTGCTACACCTGTAAGTTAAACAGTCCTTGAAATTCTTTTTGTGTGTGTGTGTTTCTTTGAAAATGGACATAAAAGACAAATTTAAACCTTTTTTTCCTCAAAACCATGCTGTTGACAGGCTATTTAAGACTCGGCTATGCATTTGAAATTGCTAAATTCTTTCTTTCATGTGGCACAGTGTGGATGTTTTAGAAAACAGCATCCATTTATTCCCTACTACAACTTCCCTGTGTGTTTTTTGTGCAAATTCAGTATATATTGGGCACATTTACATGTATTTCTTTCATACCCACCAAGGCAACAAGTCAATATTTCTCAGTAAACAATGCTATTCCCTGATAAGGACAGTGGGAATTTTAGTTACCTTCAAGCATTTCTCTTTTTTGTGACAGCGCAAATGACACTTGGGAAAAGTTATGGAGAAAAATAAAAGAGAAGGAAGGGGCTACATCTTCCATGAGCTAGATGATGCACAGGATTGTGAGGTCAAAACCTGGAGGCTAAAGCTGATAAAAGAACAAAGATCCAGGAGAACCTTATAAACTCCCAGACATTTTATGATCCCCACCTCCAAGATATTAGTGATTATTCTTAACCTAATACCCTGACTGACAGCGTTATACAAGACAATAAATATTTTCAGAAGCACTCATCTCATGCTAAACCTAGCAGAGATTACATAGCTGCATTGCATATAACAGAGAGAGAGAAAAAAAAAAAGTTTTGATGATCAGATTACATTTTTGGTTGTTGCTAAATTTAATTACCAGTCATGCTAACTAAAATTAACCAGTGTGCTTACCAGAAAATTGTAAAAACATATCATTACACTAACAAACATTTATGCTATGTTTAATTAGCAATTGTGGTAACCGATTGCTTTCTATTGAACCTATATTGACAATGATCTGACAGAATAAATGCAGAAAAAAAAGTAAAACAATCAGCAGCCATTAAAAAACAGCAAAAAAAAGTAAAAAAAAAAGAAATGTGGAATCTATTTTTAAGCATGGCTCAATATTTTTTTTGCAAAAACCATGCAGTCAATAGTAAAAATAAGACAAGGAGATCTAAACCAGTTAGCAAAACAGAGCAGTGCAATGGATTGACTGAGCTGATTAAGACTGTGGTTTGAGGAAGATTGGCTTCCTGCTGCCATGTCAAACCAAAGAGGCTGTGAGATTTGTGGCTGAGCCTGTGTTGCTTTGCTAGCATTAGCACATTTCCACTGAACCTGCTGAGTTTGTGCATTGACCACTGAGAACCCCTGTTACTCCCTCAATAATGGTCAAACCATGTTATTTTTAGCCCTCCACAATTACTTCATGTCATCCTAATAAAAGAGCCATCTGGAATGTACAGAGAAAGAGAAGCAGGATTGTTAGACAGAAAATGAGTCACACAGTATGAGCAAAGGGCAGATAATAAAGTACTATGAAGTTCATACAGGAACTGTAACACTATTAACAGCGTAATTTAGACTGAATAACATGGGTCTTTGGCTGAACCTGCAGGTTTATGAGAGTTTTGTATTTTAAATAAATGAAAGCATGGTGCCACATTGTTGCCATGACTGCATGCTACTTTTAAGTGCAACAGGTTGCTATCATCCATGTTCTGGTCTTGCTTAATACTGGAAGCTGTAGCTTAATGTACCTTCTTTTTGTCAAGAGGTACATGTACAGGAGGCAGCATGGCATACTTGCAGTACAGAAAATCTTTGCACAAACACACACACAAAAAAAAAACACCAAACATAGATGACAAAATGACAAAGAGAAACTCAGCTAAAAACTCCAACAATCATTGGTATACAAACAAAATACAATTTAATCCCTAAGCAATCATATGGGCATATAAAAAAAGATAAGAACAGGACTGTCTGTTTTAGAGCTTCTGCTAATTTCTCCACTTCAAAGAAACCACACAAACACGGTGTGATATGAAAACAGAGACTCTGCTGAGAACAAAGATGTCTGTCTCATCGCTGTGTGACAAATACTCTGTGAGCTAGCAGCCAAAGAGCAGCAAAGGTAAAAAAAAAAAACCACTAGGCCATAAATCATTTCTTATTTTTGCTGTGTTCTGGTCAAAATTATTAAAAATAAATAAATAAATTAATTAAATAAAAACCAGCTAATGCGTCATCCTATAACTCTGTCTCTTGTTGTTTCCATGAAGATAAAAAAAGGTTTTATAGTGAAGTATTCACTCTTCCTATGATATTCTTTCTTGGGGGTTCACTTCTTTACGGATCCTCATGATGTTTCTAAAGTGAATTGGGGAGCTATCCGCTGCAGGGCTGCAGTCCCAAATGTTTTCTGAATATCCTTCACTCTCACAACAGGAGAACTATTAAATGCAGATCTATTGCAGTCATCTAATGACCACCTTTAAATACCAATATGATAATGTGACATTTTTGCTCAAAAAGCAGGCTATGTTTGATTTTCTTGTTTTGCTTCACACAGCTTGGAACCATAGATTGTTTATATCTGGCACATGCGAGAAAGTGTGAGCTCCCGCTGGTAACTGTTCACATCTAGCAGTTGCTCAGTTAGCTTTCATTCTAAGGCAGGGAATCACAGGTGAGGCTGGAGGAAATGGAGAAGAAAGCCTTTCCTATTGATGCTGCATCATAGTGGCAATGCTTCATCTACAAGCTCAGGCTGGTAAGACGTGGGATATTTATCCACCTAATCTGGCTCAGTGGTACAACAGATGGGATGGCGAAAGACCTAGACAGGTGAAGGGTATTAGATAAGACAGTGTCAACACAGGTTGTTAAAGTTTGAAAATATCTATTGTGAAACAATAGGAGCAGAAACCATGGTTGAACATAGATAACAACAAAGGACCCAAATGCCGGACTGCAAAGCAGGAGGCAGATAGACATAAGAACTAGGATTTATTCAAAGAAACAAAGGGGAATTTACACTGGGGCTGTTTGACCCACTTTAAATGAACTCTGGTCTTCTTACAAGGTTGGTATGGTTCATTTGGAGTAGTGTGAAAAATCATTCGCACTATGAACCAAAAAAGCAAACTATGGACTTTGGTGTTGTTTACTTTTGGTGGACAAGCTGTTTTTAGTCCTAGCCAATCAATAAACTAGATTTTCTTTTTCTTTGTTGTTGGTCAGCAGACATTCCAGGGGATACCACCCACTAGTGAGCAGCTGTTGTAACTGTGACATGGAAAAGGTGGTTTGGTCCATATGAGTAGAATGCAGTGAAAAGCAAACCAGACCAAATGAAGGTGTGAAATTTCTTGGAATTCCCTGCCCAATCCTGTGTAAAAGCACCCTACGAATTGCAGTGACAGATTAACAAATTTACTTTAACCAAGATTAAATAAAATGGACTACTGGCAAACTGAAAAATTAACCATGAGGCACTAATGACCAAATACAGAACAATTGCGACAATTAAAAACAGCAACTGGAGGAGTATAACCAAGCAAAATAAAAGAAAATGCTCTGCAAAATGGAACAGGAAGTCACATAATCTGAGAACAGAGAGCACGAAAACAGCCTAAAAAACCTCAGTGAACATTAAAATAAATAAATCAATAATACTATTAAACTTCAATAACTAGAAGTAAGAACATGGCAACAACCTAAAGCTTTATCCCAGCAGCATACTAGTATATCACAAGAGTTTTTTTTTTTTTTTTTTTCTTCTTCTTCTTCTTTTTCTAGTGGACGTGTGAGGAATTCATCCTTGATGGCTCATCAGATACAACTTTACAAAAGTACAAAACAGTACTTAGTCTTTTTAGACCTCTTCCCAGCTTTCAACATTCAATAGTAATAACAGCCTAACAAATATACTGAGGGATCTGGTAAGAATGTACACCGTAAAAAATCATGGGTTAAAAACAACCATGACTTGGGTTGTTTTAACCCAATGTCTGGGTAACTATTGGACCAACCCAACAGTAGTTAATTTGACCCAACAAAATGGGTTGTGCATTTTAACCCAACTAGGTGGGTCAAATTAATTACACACCTGGGTACATTCAACCATATGAATTGGTTAAATACTATGCAAATTATACTTTATATTTCACCCAAATGGTGAGTCATATAAATTGCAATTCTATCTAAAAAAAATGGTGATAATTCGTAGTGCCTTTACATATTCGTCACATTTACCCCACACACTCTGGCCGAAGATCAAACTGGCAACCCTTGGGCTACAGGACAACCACTCTACCCATTGAGCCATGCTGCCCCCATGAGTTAGCAAGGTAGATCTCAACCCTCGGCAGGAGAAAAAAGAAAAAAAAAGTCACGTTCACAGTCTACTTGCAAGTATTGCTGCACGCAAAAACTTAGCAGGCTTTGACTCATCTCCTTCTATTCCGTACACTCCATTTTGGAGGAACTTCCAAACTGGTGCACACTGCTTTGGGTACTCGATGTCAAATATGTAAAATACCCTAAAATAGACATTGACTGCTTAAAGAACAATGACAAAGACCTGAGACGATTGTGATATGTATCTTAGTACTTCGTTCGCCACGTCAAAGATGATCAGTTGGACTGCCGCCCAGAGCTTTGTGGTGGTTGAGGGAAGAAGTTGGTGTGATGATGTCTGATGTGCTGACATTCAAAGCATAAATAACCTAGTTGCTGGGTTAACTGATGTTTGTTGGGTTGATAGATTTTAACCATAGACTGTATATAACCCAACTGTGTTTAACCCAATGCATGGGTTCACAAAAACAACCTAGATAATAACCCAAAACCCATATAATAACCCAAAATGGGTTACACATTCCATAACCCAGCATTTTTTAGGGTGTAAGGATTCTTCATAATCATTTAGTAAGCGCTTCACTGTCACAGACCATCAGAGTGTACAGAGCTGTCATGTGAAGTTCCTCAGGGCTTTGCCCCAGGACCTATTTTTCTTTGCGCTGTGTGTTCTTTCTTTAGGTAAAATAATACAGCAATTAATTGACATCCTACCATTTCTACAATCATTTTGCTGGTGATATTCAGCTGTAATTTTCATTTAAATGCTCTGAGGTCCACAAGTGGGTGTCCTTAATTACCTGCATGACAAGCATTAAGCAACATTTACCTACAGCTGAATTTGAACAAAACTGAAACTTTAAATACTGTCAGGATCAGAAATTTAGGTGTAATTTTTAATTCCTCAAGATTAGACCACTAAAGTAACTTGTTCACTTGTCTCAAAAAAGAGGAGGCTTTAGTCCACAAACAGAAGAGCACATATAACTTCTGTTTGAACCTCATGTTTTGAGACATTTTTAGAATTGATAGAGCCATATTGTGCTAAATTGGTCATTGGTCAATTTCACACATGTTGGAAATTTTGTTCTGCTTCACTTCATCAGTCAGCTTTTGCAGAGATAAAGTTCACATTTTGAATTCTGTTTTGATCAAGATTTAGAGCTACAGCAGCATTTTTCTAAAAGGGTATTCATATTCATATCCATCCAAGATATACTTGTTTAATGAAAGAATAGGCACATTACTCAAAGGGTTAAAAACCAGATGGAGCCATTGTTATTGCAACATGTTTTTAGTTAGACATGAGCTCTTATGACAGTCTTGTGCGTATGCTTTTATTTATTCTATGCTGTTTATTTCTTTTCTGTGTAGGCCTTTGTGATCTTTGTCTGTGGAAGGTGGCATATAAGTAAACTTTTATTTACTTTTACAACAGCTTCAGCATCAATCCCCCACACACACTCTGGATAAGAACCGATGTCAAACTCCAAATATAAAAAATAAAGCTTTGATACGTTGGAGCTTTTGAAAAGGAGGATTTAGCAACAGTGATGTGTCCTGTTACTGTTTTTTATGTTATATTTATGACGTGCTTGGTGTCCTAGTTAATAAGAGATCCTTTCAAAAATTCCTTCCCTCTGAGGGATACATGGCCTGAAAAAGTCTGAGAGCCTCCGTGGTAGCGAGTTTGAAGTCATATGTGGATTCACTAATAATAAACTGCTAATGGAAACAACAGTAGTGGTTCACTGATTAGATGTGACAGGATTTGGTCACACAAGCAATATTTCCCTTTAAGGACCAGCTGCTGATAGTAATGGCATTGTAGATTATTAACATCTAAGTTATAATGTTTCTTTTTCCTTCAGTTTGAGTTTTCTTTATAATTACTTTAAGGAAAGGAAAGAAAAGATTACCATTGGTTAAAATAGACAAAAAGATGCAAACGGTTGTGTCCATTTATAATCAAGCCCATGCTGTACGATTAGAGAGCAAAATCCATGTCGCCAAGGGAGGGATCAATGCTATTTTGGCAGAAAACAAATGCCCTATGTCAGTTGGTTTCCACATTTGGACTCAGAGGCTCAGTCGTTGCCAACTTTCTACTCCTGCCAGCTGAACAGAAACCTATCGTCTGCCTTTTATCACAATTGTTGCAAACAACAGCGTTTAGAGGACTCGGCCTCCACTTTACATCTCACTGGCAAATTTAACTTTAACTGTTGTTTTACTTGGAGTCGCTTTGAGATTAACCGTGAAACTTATGCAAATGCCTCTCTCCCCTTTTGGCAGTTGTTTTTATTGACCTAAACTGGGGTCAGTGAAAAACAAAAAAAGAAGAAAAGAAAAATGGTAAAACAGTTCAATTAAAAGCTGTGATAAACACATGTTCATGCCTTTCTGATGACAGACTGACAAGAACGCTGAAAACGTGCCATGCAAACTGACCAGAGGGCAGAGAATTCACATTTGACAAGTGGCAGGTTTCAGTGCAGATAAAGGCGCTCGCTTTGTGCCCTTGCTATCGTTCAAGCTCAAACACGCACACACACACACATACTGTCGCATGGCTCTATCCCCAGGGAGACATCCACTGCCTTGAAGTCTGCTGCACCACCAATCGCAATCTTCCAAGGCTGCGAGAACAGAACGACTGCACCCTGCTGTATCTAAATATCACTGCCACTGCTGGAATTTGTGTGAACAAGTGTGTGTGTGTGTTTCTAACACAGAGATCCAGCCTTGTAGTGGAGCTGACAAATGATTAATTATTTCCCCCAGATTTTTCGGCTGGTTCTTCTTATTAACATCACTTACAACATCCCAGATAACGCAAACTAGCTGTACTGCTTCGCCAGCAGCGTGGATATATTTACACCAAGCTAGACATCAAGACGCATATGAACATATCACATATGGCTGCGGCGAGGCTTGCTGACATCATCTCCCGTGATCAGATCTAAACCCAGAGAGAGTCCTGCTTCATGCAATAATGAGTAGTATGATGGGATAAAATGAGTCAAAAGAAAGAAGTAGAAAGATGAAAAAGAAGAAAAAAAAGGAAAGCAGGGGGAGGGTGAGAGGGGAAATAGAGGCGGCCTGACTAAGCAAGACAAGCCTGTTATGAAACAGCAATAGGCTGCATACCAACTGGCTGCTCAGATTGATTTATAAATGTGAGCTGACAGCTGAAGACGGGTGAAAACAAACTTTCTGGTTTTGCTGCCAACAGTCGTCGGAAGCTCGCAGGCATATTATTAACTGTCATGTGATTCAAGTGTAACAGTGGTTCTGGCTCACAACAGATTTGTCTCTATAAAATAGAAATAAGTCAAAAGTCAAAAGACTTATTCAAACTGGCACTTTTCATCTATCAGATTGTACGTCACTGAATTAGTCAGTTTAAAGGTACAATACTGTGCAATGGTCTTGAGCCAAACCCTCATTTATATATTCCTACAAAATAGGAAACATATTTAGTAAAACATGCAAAAAATAATATTTGAATTATTGCATAAAAGCCAAAAACTGACTTGACATGATTCTAGTAAGGTTGAAAGTTGATATTTGGTATAACCTCCTTTATTCTGCAACAAAGCCTGAACCCTCTTAGAAAAGCTATGTTGTAAATTCTTTAAATTGTCCTCAGGAGTAGTTCTCAGCATGCAGTTACATCCATGCATAGATAATAAACTGGTTGCATGTCAAATACAGACTTATATATTCATTATTCTTATTTATCATAAATATTATTGTAACAAGAGTAAAAACTAGAACTATTAAACAAAATTCATTTTAAGTTTTGATAATATTATTGTTGGTTTCGGAGGACCAACCACTCTTTCTTTACAGCATTAACTAATGTAAATTATTGTGGTCATTTGTGTGTAATTTTGCATTGACAGATGTTGGATATTATGGTATAATATTTGTGAATGGTTGGAAGAATCACAGCAGTGATGAGCTGCAGCTAATGGAATGGAATTGGTTGTTGAATGTAGATACAAAACTGTTTAATCCATAGATTCAAGTGTCTATTTTGTACTCAAATCAGTGAATCGGTCAATATGAAATAGTTTTAAGAACAGAGAAACACATAACAGCTTGTGAAAGTGGTCAGTGTCAAGAACTGGATTTAAATTAAGTTAAAAGAAAAACTTTCTTTGGTGTAAGGCTAAAAAAGAAAGACAAAAAGCCTTAAAGACTATTGTTAAACACGACTAAAAGATTACAATAAAGTCTCCTTGGAAGCAAAATATAAGGCAATGAGTGGTGCTCAAGACTTATACACAGCACAACATGTTGCTTTTTTTAAATTCATGACTAAAATTTGGCTTTTCTGGCTGGTCTGGCTGGAAACACATAGCTGTAAATGGCTGGCACAGTCAGATAGAGAAGCTAATTTTCTTAGTAAATTATGCCAATAGCATAAAATATCCTGGAGGGAGCCTAAATCTCCAGGAAACTTTAAGATTGTAACTTATTTTGTCAGTTTTATGCATCCAAAGGAAAACTTAAAACATCAGCCGAGGAGTGCATAATTCAATGACTTCAATGACTTGACATTAGCAAACAACGAATAAAATCTTATGCTGCGTAAACATGTCACATTTGACTTACTTGTTACTGAAGTGTGCATGCACTCCAAAACAAATGGCAGTTGCCTTTCCTCACCCCTCCAGCTTGTAAACACACACACACACACATGCACACAAAACACAGTCTCTCTTATTCTACCTCATGCACCCGCCCCCCCCCCCTCTTTGTCTCCCCAGGAGACTGATGCAGTGGCTGATTGCGTAGGAAGTTCTTCTGTCATCGTTAGTGGGGTTGGATGCACTTGTCAGGGACCACATTAAGAGTTTCAAATGAACTCTCCTTTAATTCTTCGAGTCAGGAGGAAACAGAAAGGGGTCAGCAGTGCGCGGACCTTTCTGAAGATGTGCGTTGATATAAGCCCGAAATGTAATATAACATGGAGCGTACTGCGCTGAAAATGTACAGGTGACTAGAAGTTAGGCAGTTCAAAGACTAGTTTGGTTTGGATTGGTTGTTTGTCCTTAATGCTATTTTTCTATTATTTTTTTCCCCCTCAGCTCAATCAGACATTGAAATGAAAAAAGAAAAAAAAAAAAAAAAAAAAAAAAAAAACTGGGCAACATTCTTTATATTAACCTTAAAGATTTTTCAGTTTACAAGGAAAATGAAAAAAAAAAAAATCTGTTGACAGTAAAGCAGGATAGTGCTAACCTTATTTCTTTTTAGACTCTGGAACAAAATGCATATTTGGATGGACAGGAATTTTAGTTTATAAGAGCAAGGCAAGCAAGACACCCTCCACATGTTTTGTTTCCCTAAGCACTCTCACACTTGACTGAAACCAGAATAACAATATAGATCTGTATATCTAGGCAGACTATAATCATTTGCCTTTAGGATAAAATGTCTTGCTTTATAACCAGATCACGAGACCTCAAAGCATCTGGAAAGGACCATGCAGTTTGAAATATGAAGATGAAATCTGTTGCATTTGTCTGTCTAAATGAAACCTAAACCATGTGCATCAAATCATCACCAGTTTATCTTATATTTTTTTTTTATATCACGCTTTTTGTTGTTTTGAAGAATTATATAGCTGTTATACTTTTATAACGTTAACTAGCTAACATGTGCAAGTGGAGGAAATGTTTTATCTGAAGACTGGAAACTTGTTTTACACTCCAGAAAATGAATGAATGAATGAAAAAACTGAATGAACATAAAAAAAAAATCATGGAAATAATTTCCATATGATTAAATAATTGTCTTCTAGTTTTGTTTTTCTAACTTAATTTACATCATAATTAAATTAAATGATTAAATTAAAAGTACAGACCATTTAAATCCATTCAGTATCTGTATTCCTGTGAAGTTTGTTGGATCAACTGTAGTGAATTATGTTGGGATGTAATACAGTACATTGACTGAAAAAAAAACAACTTAATTAAACTAAAGCAAGACGTTTAAAATTAGATCAACTGAAATAAATTAAAATTGGATCAAATAGCAGTGAGACGTTTCATCAGTATTATCAATTTGACCCAAGTACAATAAAGACACATTAACTAATTTTTCAACATTAGAACTCTATGTTGCCTATATGTTTGATGGCGCAGTGATATTTAAAATGTACATTTCTGGAGCTGTTGCTGCCCAGTAGTGTCCCGGGGACGCTTCCAGGACACTGCATGATGTTGCTGCTGAGTTTTGCTAAGGCATATGCTAACAAGCGGATAAAAACACACAGCCATTTCACATACACATCATAACTGATTTACAAAGAAATGCAAGAAGATATTGTGTTTGGAAGAAAGGAAAAGAAAAAAGAGAGAGACACAAAGCAAGAGATAAGACTAGAGCAAAGATAAGACTGTATTTTACTGGCTGGAGTGAGCTCACAGTATAGGTAGGATGCAAAATGCAGAATTAGTCCTAGATATAGGGCTGACAAAATCTGCTAAAGTTCTGTAGTGTTTTTTTTTTTTTTTTTTTCTGGAATAAAAGAGTTGCATAATCTTTAAAGAAAGCACATTTATCACATGAAAATCCTTTCAATGATTTATATTTCCTCAAAGACTGTTTTTGAGTATACACAAACAGGAAAAAAGGCACCAGAAGATCCGACTGAACATGAAGTACATGCTTTAGTAACCAGCAGCAGAAATGTGAAGCTTTCCATGCGCTTGATAACTTATAAGGGGACTGATATCTTTGTTCTTTGTCTTACTTTTTGGCATGCAAGCCGTATGATCCAGTGTACACAGCATTAAAGGACCTTTTCAACTCATGATATTTGTCTCCCGCCAGCCTCATGGTCTGCAGCCTGTTTCGGCTTTCTGACTCTAGCATGGAGGACTGCTCCTCAACAACTGCTCAAAGAAAGACTTTTCACAGACAAGCAGCATGTCAGCCAACCAAACACCAACTTCTTTGTTTTCGAGTTGCCATCATGGGAAAAATCACTAAATTACAAGGGTTCAAATGCAGCTCTCTATAAGTTTTGATACTTCTGACATGCGACTGTTGCTGCATTTTAATTCCCACTCACATGGTTGGTACAATCAACTCAGCTTTTTGAATCCCTGCAGAACTTTTTTCAAAGCTGTAAAAACAAGAAACGAGCTGCTCTCTGAGATGCTCTTAAGCAATGCACGCTCAGTTGCACAAGAGGAGCATGCTGCAGCTTTGCTGCACAGCTAAAGGGCACCAAAGCAAATCAATGTGTTGCTGAATCAGCAATGAAATGACCAGCGTATGCAAAGCAGCGATCCAACCTCTGAGAATCCTGTGAAGACTAGAAACAATAACTCGCTGAATGGATTTAAAACAAGATCTGATCATGAATTGCGCAAGCTTGTCAAAACCTTAGATCATATTGTGCACAATCATCACTGATCTTTAAAGCTCAGCAAGCCATAAATTACTGGGCAAGAGATTATTAAAAACCTATGTACTGGAGCATGATATTTGAAATATGAAAGTGGGTATTCAGTGGTGGGGAATTGAGACACTTACATCTAATATCGCAAGGAAAACATACTATGTATCAGGCTTCAATATTGAGATAAATATGCCTTGCATGACATATCAGAAAATAATGCACAGAAATATAAAGGGCATTTGCAAACTCATCACATTCAGCTTATAGTAAGCATCAGCCAGGGCAGTGCTGGGAATGTCAGAGAAATGCAAGAGGACAATGAAGCAGAGTATGGGTTAGTGTTTTCTTCAGACTCTTAGACCATACAACAGGTATTGAAGAAAGTATGACAATGTAAGACATGTAAAAAGTGCTTGATGTGTCCATTACAACAACCCTCAAATTTAGAGATGAAAAAATCTAAAAGCCATAGATTATATTAGATTAAAATGAAAAATTTTCATCAAATTAATCTCAGCTTTCAAATGAATTAATCACGATTAATCGCCATTTGCAACTATGCCTAAAATTTGCCCAATTTTACTGTATTGTATCAATAGAAAAAGCCAATACTTACAACTATTTCCTGTGAACTGACCTTCTCTTGATTAAACGTCAGATGTCCAATGGTCAGTAAATGCAGCATGTAATATACTTCTACATGCTGTTCTAGACCTAAAAAAGGTCTAATGGATATATAATCCCTCCAGTGAGTTTGGGATTTAGAGTTTCCTCCCTGTTGGACATGGTAAAAAGACTGACCAAGAGAGGTAACCACAAGGCATCCTAATCAAATGCCCACACTACCAGCTGAGTCCTTTCAATGGCTCCTCCACCCGGGAGTCTAAGCTGGAAGGATAAGTCCCGCCACCCTTGATAGGAAACTCATTTCAGCAGTTTATACTTTTGTTCCAGATCTAAATCTTGTGAGGTTGGAAACAAGATGGACCATTCAAATTAAAACTCTGCATTGCACTCTCATTCCTGCTGATGAAACTCCCAATCCATCTGTCCATCTTTTTCTCCAAGTTATCAATTCAGAAGCATCCTGCCCCCTCTCATCACCAAATATTCTCTTTCGCGTGTTAAGTGTCTTATAACAACTAAGCCTACAATAAGTCTGAAAAAACTGCAGTATAAGAAGGAATATTTTACATTATCCCGTTTAGGCTGAACTAGGCTGTGTAATGACATCAGGTGCTGTGCAGGCTCTATCATGCAGAGCCATAAAAAACCTAATATGAAGTGCTTTACATGACCTGATGACAATTATTTGTCTCAGTCTTTCCCTCCTGTTGTTACACAGAGAAACTCATCACAGGAATGTGCACAGCTAAACATGCTAGTAATTTTTTATGTGTATTACATAGTGGATCAAGTGTTTGTCGGTTTTAATTAATGTCAAAAATGATTTAATATCTGTAATTTAAAAGAATCCAAAGCGACTCCACTGAGTACAACGGTTTCAATCAGGACATTTTAAAAGTTCTTTTTTTCTGGGTGTTTTTTTTTTTTTTTTGTCACAGCATTTTGGTCATTTATTGATAATTGGGCTGCAATGAAGTTCTGAAATGTGTTGTAACAGATGATGTTTAAAATAAAATAAGAATAATAATGAATTATTATTACTTAAATATTATTGTTTAAGATCACATGATGCAACATTGGCTTACAGTATGTGCAGGTACTTAGCCCCAACCCAATTTCAACTATGGTTATAATAATAATAATAATCCATCCATTATCTGTACCACTTTGTCCATCATTTAGCATCAGCATTTAGCAGGAAAGAGGCAGGCTACATCCTGGACAGGTCACCAGTCCATCACAGAGAGACAAACAACCATTCACACTCACACTCACTCCTAGGGAGAATTTAGATTTATCAATTAACCTATGATGGGAAAGAACCCACACATACACGGGGAGAACATGCAAGCTCCACACAGAAAAGCCACCTACCCCTCAGTTCGAACCTCAAAGGCTGGAACCAGCGAACTTCTTGCTGTGAGGCTGTGATGCTAACCGCCACACCGCCATGCAGCCAATAATAATAATAATAATAATAATAATAGTAGTAATAATAATAATAAAAATAATAATAATAATAATGATAAAATATTTTAGCCTGTATTTTCCTCATGTCATTTTCAGATTATGGTGATTTCCTGAAAATCACATCTATTTTGGTTGTCCCAACTTCTGCATTGTTCTTGGAATACCAACTTGACTCTGAATTATTTGTGATTCTTTTCTTTCTTTCTTTAAAAAAAAAAAAAAAAAAGTAAAAAATATTATTCAAATTATATAATATAATATTATATTATATTATATTATATTATATTATATTATATTATATTATTCTAAGATTCTAAGGTGAAGAGTTATTTAACATGAAAGATGTTGCTCGTTCTCCTGAACTTTTCTGAAGACTTGCAGCATCTTTCTGCCTTTTGTTGCGGTTTGAAGGTCAGCTACTGCACTGGCCTAAAGATATTTTTTAACATACATGCAACACTCCTGCCTGTATATCTGTACAGTATATGCATTTTGGATGATGCAATATGTGTGTGCATCTGTGAGTTCACTGCTGCTATCTACGCATCTTGCTTGAAACTATGTGTAACATTTTCATGGTCGTTCTATACATGTGTGAATACCTTGTATAGTTTCTGAGAGTACTGCTTTAGGTAGATAGAGGGCCTAGAATGGGGGAAGTGAGTGTTTTAAAGCCAACACTTGGCACGTCAA
Source organism: Melanotaenia maccullochi (assembly GCA_037177255.1). Lineage (NCBI taxonomy): Eukaryota > Metazoa > Chordata > Actinopteri > Atheriniformes > Melanotaeniidae > Melanotaenia > Melanotaenia maccullochi. Next base: position 13,531,645 of record JBAGKP010000027.1, read on the forward strand.
GGAGATTAATGCCCTGCTATTGTCTCCGGCTCTCATCAGAACACTTTTATCTGCAGAAAATGACAGAGCTTGCACTTTTCATTATGCATGTTAGCTAGCGAGCTGTGCTCCACGCCCCTCTCAGCCCCCTGCTTTCCTTTTCACAAAAAGATTGCTTTTGGGGGCTAGATGTGAATTTGCGTGTGTACAAGATCGGCTGTTTGTGTGTCTAAAGCAAAGAGAGGTAAGAGTGTGTGTGTTTGGAGTACAGTTTGTGCATGACAATGTACATGTGCATGTGCAAATCTGTGTATCCCTGGCCTCATTCGTATGCCCTACTTGTCATTCGTGACTTCTGAATAAAATTTGAGACAATAATTTATGTTTTATATCTTGCAAACACAGATATGGAAAATATGGATTACTCGGGAGGGGACATTGATTGTTTAACAGAACCTGAATGTGTGCACAGGTCTTTGTTCTTAAGTCACTGAAAGTCTGTTGTGTGTACTTGTATTAAAATTACTGGGATGTAACACTCAAGTCTTCAACCTAATAATAGCATGAAAATGTTGCAATGGCTCGTACACATCAGACAATACCTTTAGAGTGTAATTAGGTCGAGACAATTATTGTTTTTTCCCTACCAAGAACATTATTCAGGCTATAAATGTGTATTGGGTTTGTTTGATTTGAATAAACGTCCCTGCTCTTTAGAGGGAACCCAAACTGGGTAAAAATTAAACTCTAAAAAGAAAAAAAGGAAAAAAAATGAAGAAACACTTTTTTTTTTTTTTTTTTAACTGATCCTTGTATTTTACCATGAACATCTGTCATGCAGTAAAATGAGGGGAAAAAAACTCAGAGAGCTTGTACCTACCCCATGAAAAGCCCAAATATTACTGTTTATATACTCTGCAATAGAGATGTTGGACATAAAAAATACAAACTTTTCTAACACTCAGCTCAGTGAACTCTTTCCAGATGCGTAAAATTTTCATGAGTTTGTGAACATGCAGTCCTGTTCATACTTGTTTATTTATAAACTTTTGTTTTTGTTTTTTGTTTTATCAGCTGCATCGAACTGTCCCATATGGACACATAATCAGCCTGCAAAAGGGTTTCTTCATTCTAATGATCTTGGGGCCTGTTCACCTATTTTACCTTTTTAACACGCAAACTCCAAATGAGTTTAACTAGAGCAAAAAATAAATAAATAAATAAAATGTTCTAATTAATTAAACTATAAATAAAATATATAGTTTAACATAATTATTAAAATTAACTTGTCTTTGATTTTTTTTTTAAGATTTGCAAGTGACACCAAACATTGTAAGTGGAGTGCATTGTCTTTTCTTTCTGTTTTTCTTTTATTTGATTGTGGGATATATTTTTTTTTTTTTTTTTTTACTTAAAAAATTCCTTCGCTTTTCAACAAATATTGGATGTTTGGCCTCTGGATGCCGCTATACTGTTAAAGGCTGCAGTGCTCCAGTTCTGGAAAGCTTGAGCTAACACCTGTTAGCAACACTCCGTTTTGCCTCATTGCCTGTTGTTTTGTTTACAAAACAATACTTAAGTGGATTGTGCATGTGCAATTTTTTTTTCTTTATTGGATTTAGGAAACTTTCATTTTCAATTTAATTAAATAATTCATTCATTCATTCACTCATTTATTCATTCTGTTTTAGATACTTCTCCGTAACTTTCCCTGTAGGCTAGCCGTTAGCTGAGGCTTCGTTTCTTGGAGCTTCTTAAACAACCGACCAATGCATTACCACAACCAAGGCTGTATTGCAGCAGAGCATCCTGTAGAAAACAGTGCAATTGTTCATTTATTCTGCGCTCGTGTTCTTATCCACCGGCTGCACCACCCCATTCACCTGGATGCCCCCCTCGTCATCTGGGTTCCAC
>JBAGKP010000027.1:13557648-13587175 GCA_037177255.1 Melanotaenia maccullochi
ACCGCTTGGAAAAGACAAAAACAGGTATTTAAGGGCTTAAAAAAGTGGATTTTGCATGATACGTTCCCTTTAAAGTGGGCTGCAAGCTGCATTCAAATGTTGGAAAAGGTTTCTGGAGAAACACTTGCTGTTTGTGGACGCTTTTAACCACATTCTTTAGCCATCATTAGTGTTCTGATGAGGAAATTAAGACTTACAGAAACTAATGTGTCTGAACAAAGTCCATCTAGGTAGACTGTTTGTACTATTTATGGTGCAGAAAAAGAAAACACCTAGTAATCACGAAGTAAAGCCAAATATTATCTAAAGCAGGGATCCCTAACTCTAGTCCTCAAGGCCGACTATTCTGCAGCCTTTCAATGTTTCCTTGCCACAACACACCTGATTCGAATTAATGGGTCAATTGCAGACTTGTGCAGTATAGTGGGCCTTCAGGACCAGGGTAAGGGATCACTGTTCTGACGCAATGATTCCCAACCGGGGCTAATATTGGTATGTTGCTCAACTATCCTTCCATCTTACCTTTTACTTGACTTTCTTATTCTTTAGTGGGTGAAAGGTTACTGGAAACTATCCTGACTAGCCACCCTAAGAGCTTGAAGAAGATTAACTGGTTTTCTCTTCTTGGATCCAGAAGATACCTTACCTCTCTTCCAAAAGGCTTTTTCAGTTCTTTTGTTTCCGCTCGTTTCTTTGCTTCAGCCCTTCAATAACCAGGAAAAGAAGAAGTTATTCAACCCTTTAGGATTACCATGACCTGAATAACTGAGTATGTACTTTTGTATGTGTTCACGAATAAGCCGGCTCTTTTTTCTTTTTTTTTTTTTTCTTTTTTTTTTTAACATGTCTTGTCCAGCATTATAGTAAGCAAAATGATATTCTGGTTGCTGTATCGTGCTGAACAAATTTGCTCTGCCAAGGGGAGGCCTATGGGTAAGGCTCCTCTTGATTCTCTGATTCATTTATTTACTTTGAATCACAGAATCTATGTAATCTTGCTTGACCTGACCGGAGGAGACAGAAAAAGATGGAAAATGGCAAAAAGAAGCAAAAGGGAAATAAGAAAGAAGAAAGGAGACAAAAAACATCACAGACAGAAGGCAATGACCCTTCAATCCATACCATCACCAGACAACAAGCCGGCTCTTTGAGCCAGTTCTTTTTACCGAATGAGAAGAGCAAACTCCAGCTGGGGGGAAATCTTTAAAAGGGGCAGGACTTAATTTAGAATGGCATATCATGTGGCCCATGGCATTAAACTAAAGATTAGAATTATACTACTATGTGAAAGGAGGGTGGGGTGTTTAAAAGACAGCAAGTGTAATGGCATAGGCATAGGCCAGGTACACAAAGTAACAGACACAGAAAAGGTGCAAAATTTAAAGTACAAGTATAATGGGAAAAAGTGGAGAAATCAGTGAATCTTTGGTCTCTAATTTGCTTTATTTGTTTCAATAACAGGGAACACTAAAAACACCTTATTTTAAACCATAATTTATCATTAATGATCATTAATAAGGATAAAATAGAAGCTCCTAGTGATAAATAATGAGCCATTTGGAAACTGAAAGAGCCATCTCTTCTATGGGCGCTAAGTCAAAATAACCAAATCTTTGCCATCACAAATTTACAAGTTGCAACAACCTTTTTCTAAACATAAGTAAGTGCTTTAGTACAGTGGTCATTTTAAAGACTAATTTTAACACAGAACAAATAAAAAACAGTTGTCATCCAGGGTGTTAAAATTGCATTTTATAGCCAAAAGTGCGGAGAATCGTGCCATCCACCTCACCTCCTTCCTCTTTAAGAGGAGCTTGTGGCACAATAATGTTCAAAATGGGAATTTTTGAGATTGATGGATGGTATGATGTGGAAATGCTCATATAAGTGGTATTTCACTCCTGAGGCCTGTAAGGCAGTAGTTCAGAGGGCATCCCTATGGGTTAAATTTATTATACCTTATTAATCCCAGCTGGGAAATAGCTTCTCTGCTCTTAACCCATACTAGTTATAGTAGAAGCAGGCTAGATTCTGCCGTCTAATTTAAGGCTTCTAAGGCTTTGAATAAATGACCTATTTTACTAGAATGAGTTGTCTGGTAAAAGTAATGGACAACTGTGAAAATAACTAAAACTTACCCAGAATCAGTTGAGTGTGATGTTTGATATATAATATTTGATTACAGTTTTTTCTTGATGGAAAGGTTGTGCCCACTTGGCTTCTTTGTGTTTTCACATCACTGTCTGTATGAAAATACATAACCAAAACCATGAACAAGCAGTTAAAAATCTTATTTTAGGTGTTTTTGCTCCATGTCGCCATGATTACATGGTGTGTTTTAGAAATAATTATTTAGAATGAAATTATTTGGAATTAAAATACTCATGGAAAAACATGGAAATGGTAATTCTGAATTGAGGTTTACATGGTACCTTTGTCATGTTAATGTGGACATAGAACCTCATAAAACATGAAGATACCTACAAGTGAGTCCAAGTGTGTGAAGGCTTGGTCTAATGAGGCTGGGGAGGCTCTCCAAGACTGAACACACCAACTGGGAACTGTTTCAAGAGGGCTTTATGAAGGTCACTGAGGGCCTGTATGACTGCATCACGGACTATGTTCACTTCTGTGAGGACACTGTTATACCCCCCAGGGTGGTTTTACACTTTCATAACATTAAACTAATTAATCACTAATTGAATTAAAAGCCTTGTGACCAGAATGGAGAGTGCATTCAAGATAAAGGATAGAGGAACTCTGGATGGTGCAGGAGGACTTTAAAAGGAAGTAAAAAACAAATACAAATGAAACAAAATATCTTCAAAGAGAGTTGTGGAGTGGGATGGAAAACCAAAAAATAGCACCTGGTGGACTACCCTCAATTCCAGACTGGTTCAACTAGAGCTCTCCAGGCTGCAGAGGAACAAAGCCAGCAGATAGGACATAAACCCCAGAATGCTGAATGTGTGGGTTGGGCAGTGGGCAGCTCCTCTGTTGCACCTTTTCAATCTGTCCATAAGGCTGATGAGGGTGCCTACACTGTTGAAGACCTCCTGCATTGTTCAAGTGCTGGAGATCAGCTCTCCAGGTAGTTTCATTGACTACCGACCTGTGGCCCTGACTTCAAGCATAATGAAGACCTTTTAGAGACTGGGTCTGCTGCACCTGAAAATCCTGTTATGTTTTTGTTTTTTTTTGTTTTTTTTTGTGAGCGCCATCTTCTTTGTGGTGTGCTGGGGCACAAGCACAAAAGCAGAGAGAAGTCAAAAGACTGAACAGACTGATCAAAAAGACCAAGTCTGTCATTCGAATAATGCTCCCTACTCTTGGGGAGGTGGCTGGTGACTGAATGCTGGCAAAACTGCTGGCAATCATGGACAACAACTCCCACCCCCTCCATGACACACTGCACAGTTTTATGGGCAGCCTTAACTTCAGACTCCTCCAACCTCTCTGTCTGAAAGAAAGATACAGGAAGTCATTCCTGTCTGCTGCTGTCAGGCTCTTATTTTGTTGTATTTTTAGCAGCACCTGAAATCCTACTCATACCTTCAACGCGTTGCTGCTTCTATGAGAATTCAGTTTCTTTATAGAAATTAATCTAGTTTCTTGATTCTAACTGAGGATGTACCGGGGCACTTCCCCATCAGGAGAAGCAGGAAAGTGTTTGCTTTTAATACCATCTGTGCTGGAAAAAAAAAAAACAAAACTAATGAAGATACACCTGCACCCTGACACCATAGCCTGGATTATAGCCTGGATCATCGGCGACCCCCAGGGAAAAATTTTGGCACCATTCCTCTTCACGCTTTATAACCTGATGACGCCTCCATTATAGAATTTATCACCAGTGACAGCAAGGAAGGGTACAGTGGACTGATTCAGAGCTTTATTTCATGGTGCACCAACAACCACCTGAGATGCAAAGCACTGGCATATCAGTCTGCGGTAGCCAGTGCCTTCTTCTCTGCAAGGACATGGTAGAAGGGGAGTGGCATCAAGATGCCAACAAACTACGCAAGCTTGTGAGGAGGACTAGCTCAGGGATTAGTTTGGACAATCTGGAGACAGTGGTTCAGAGAAGGAAGAAGACCAAGATCTAGGTCATCCTGAATCCTCCCCATGATGAGCTGTGGCAGTTGGACACCAAATTCAATCACAGTCTCATCCTGCCCAGGAGTAAGACTGTTTTAACAGTCGCTAACCTCCTCTTCTGTCTCCCCTCTATCAGCTACTTATAGACTGCATGGTCTTTTTTGCACCGCTACGACTCCCCTTTTTTTTATTGTCTTATTGTATTGTGTACTTTTGTGTATGTGTATTTCTAGTATTAGAATATCTGTTGTGTAGCCTGAATTTCCACATGGGGGATCAGTAAAGGTATATTCTTTTCTATTGTTTGTCATTTTTTTTTTTTAAACTAAAGAAATTAGAATATCACACAAAACTTATTATTTTCAGTAATTTAACTTAAAAAGGCAAACTAATATATTATATAGACTCATTATATGCAAAGTTAGATATTTCAAGCATTTATTTGTTATAATTTTGATGATTATGGCTTATAGATTATGAAAACCCAAAAAATCCAAATCTCAGAAAATTAGAATATTGTAGACTCGAAGTGCCACGCTCTAATCGGCTAATTTATCCAAAAACTTGCAAAGAATTCCTGAGCATTTGAATTGTCTCACAGTCTATTTCAGTAGAATTCACAATCATGGGGAATGATTGCAGAAAATCCTTACTGACACCTTCCACAAGGAGGGAAAGCCTCAAAAGGTAATTGCAAAAAAAGTTGGATGTTCTCAAAGTGCTGCATCAAAGCACATCAATAAAGAAAAGAGTGGAAGGGAAAAGTTTAGAAAAAAAAAGGTGGAACAACCAGCAGGGATTACTGCATCCTGGAGAGGATCGTCAAGAAAAGGCTATTCAAAATATAGGGGAGCTTCACAATGAGTGGACTGAGGCTGGATTCAGTGCTTCGAGAGCCACCACACACAGACACCACAAATATTCTAGTCTTTCATTACATCCTAGTAGTGCCACAGGCGGATGACCATGCCGCACTGCATTGAGGCAGTAATTCATGCAAACGGGGCTCAAACCAAGTACTGAGTTCATATGCATTACTCTTCTCTTCAGATGGAACATTTCTGTATTCAAAATATTTTTTTTAAATTAATTTAATGTAATATTTTAATTGTCTGAGATTTAGATTTTTAGGTTTTTATAAGCTGTAAGCCATAATCAAAATTATAACAAATGCCTGAAATATCTCACTTTGCATATAATGAGTCTATATAATGTATTAATTTCCATTTTTAAGTTGAATTGAAATTAAGTTGAATTTACTGAAATAAATTAAGATTTGGCCAATATTTAAATTTTTTGAGTTTCACCAATATGTAATATTAAAACAACCTTAACCCTCTTACTGTTTCTTTACTGAAACAATTTTACTCGTTCCCAACTATTTTGTCTAACGAACAGAGGTTCTCTACCATCTATTCTAAAATCTGTGTTTGTTGAGCCACCGTTGTACCCAAAATAGTTGTTGTTCTTCTCAGCATCTGATTGTCAGGGCTTTGAATCATGTTTCTGCTCCTCCAAAATCAGAAGAAGCAGCACTGTCTTACAGCCCCCTCAATCCCCCACCCACCCCAGCTCGAACATCAACCAGGCAGCAGTGTCCTACATAAAAAAGAGAGGGGGAAAAAGCGACATGAAAACCCAAACAGCCTCCCAGGGGAAAGAATAACAAGGATAAGAAGATGGAAGATGAAGCAGGCAGAGCCCATATACAGATTCACAGTGACGAGGATGCGTGCATGCATGTGCATACACAGCAATCCATCTTCAAATGAGTTTATTTTTTCTTACTGTTAAAGCCTTCGGTCATCATGATCACAACACTAGAGAGCATGGCATGGTTGCCGTTGGGCCTGAGATGAACCAGCTCTCACACACATTTGCACAAAACATAGACAAATGGGTGCAAACATACAAAGAACAGCAAAATACTTAGCACACACTTCTCACAATGACCTGCTGTTAAGTAGGTTTGTTGACAAAAACAACAAACAGGGGCAACATGATGCTGGGGTTAGTGGGTGTTTCCTTTTTCCACAAAATACTCAAGTTTATGTTTTAACATCCATTTCCATAGAGTTTAGTAAGTTTTAATTCAGTGCTAGATTAAATTATAATATAAAAACCTAATTATGATTTAATTACGATCAAATTAAACTTTTAATTCACAGGAAAGACATTTGTAACATCAAATGAATCTCTTGCACTACATTTTGACATTTCACTTCATAATTACATAGTTATCAGAGTACAGAGAGAGGGAGATTTCTATTAACTTTTAACCAGATCTCACATGACAACATTTAATATCTATGTCCACATCTCAACATGTAGTTTCCCAATGAAGACTGCAGGTCCTCCAATAAAAACAACCAAATTAGTCATTTGTCTGAGCCCTAAATAAGCCCATAAAATTATCATAATCAAATGTTTCATTTAATGAGCCATATACTTCTCTTAAAGTGCAGTGTGTAACAAAATCATAAGCCAATGACAGAGAACACTGAAAAGAAACATATTCCTGTGATATCAAATCACTTTATAAAATAACTGTTTTTATTCTCTTTCAAGAAGCCATTTATAGCTACTTTCTGTGGGTTCACATACATGGCACCTGCCATATTTGTGCCACTATTTGTACTTTGGAGTCTCTAAATAGACAAACACTGCACCCTAAGAAAAGTTCATAAAGATGTGGCTAAATGTACCATTAACATTTGAAGGAATTTGTATTGTTACTTTTTTTTTTACAGTGTATTTTCTTTCAATTCATATATTACATCTTGGGAAAAATAACTAATAGCTCAAAGTTAAATATATCTGGAGTCTTTTTTTCTTTCTGGAGTAATGTAAAATTAGTTTTCTATTTTCAAAATTCAACAGTTAAGTTTAGCATATCTTTAGTTTCCCAATGACAAGCACTTTTCTCCAGATTCACAGAGCCAAAGTACCAAGTGTGCAAAAACAGCAAAGGCCGTTTGGATGTTATTTAATCTTGAAATTCGGCATAATTAGGAGTGTGTCCTTTTGATTAACAGGTATCCAATATGTATGGCAAGAAGGGAGAGTGTAGCGCAGTTTTTAGCCAACTAACAGCACACCTTAGCTTTAGCCTGCCTACCTCCATTAGCTGGTTAGCTACCGTTAGCTCCGGGTTAGCTCGGTTAGCTCTTAGTTAGGGGCAGCTTGGAGTTTGATAGGTGTCATTTGTCCACCCCCACCTTCACAGTCCCCCTCTCAGCTACACCTCTTTGCCCATTTTTCTATTTTCCTAGAATGAAAACACACACAACGCTGCCAAGATGGCGATAGTGGGAACCCCCCAACGAGCTTCAATTCAGCTCTTCGGAAACCTACTTTGACGTCATGGAGCCTCTGTCCATCTTTTATATACAGTCGATGCTATTACCTCTACTCAGTGCATTTTCACTGAGAGAGGAAATGATGCTCATAGCCTATCCTGGATGAACTTAATTCAGTTACTTGTTAACAGTTGAAGCAAATCATTTGATTTGGTTAAGCTATTCTCCCTTTTGTTCAGCCTGATGTGGTAAGCCTTTTCCTTTTTTTTTAGATTAATGGAAGATGTCCATAGAGCTAACGGTAAAATGTCCTGGTAATTTTCTGCCAGGACTTTATCTGTTTTTCTACTGACATTTTTCTTAAAGTGTGAAGTGAGAAACCTCTGAGCTGTAAAACTACTGCAGCCTTTGAAGGCACACAGAAGAAGACTGTAAACATGTAAACAGTTTTGAAGTAGTTACCTGTAGTGCAGTCATCACTGTCCAGAGGCCACTAAATCTACTCGAAGAGATAAAATATTTATTTCTGGAAAAATTTTGGCCTGACAGCCAGCATCTAACCCTAACCCTCAGGTTGAGTAAACCCTGACATGTCTGTCCCTGCTGCTCACCGGTAAAATTTAAAATATAAATAAAGCATTTATTGGACAGCATTTGATGGTGTTATTGGCCGGCAACTACAGAATTATCAGTCTTCATGACATACCAACACTGGCTTTCTGTAGGCAACCGTACCTGTGACTAATTTTTCGACAAATTCTTACCTGGGACCTCTGGCTCGCTTTTTTCTTCACAAGAGGCTATCTGGATTCTCCAGACCATACGCTGGTTCGCAGTTGGCTGGTTTCTTGTGTCTCTTGTCCACCTGCAAGCAGGCGCACTCCTCCAGTATTCTGCTGCTGAACTTTTAAAACTTCAGTGCATCTCGACAGCCACCACCTGGGGTTGACATCCACCCGGACATTGCCTTTCAACCCCGTCAGAAACATTCGCCGTGGATCACGCGGTAAGCTCCATTACAATGACTCTTACTCCATAAAATCACCTTGGTCCACTACACACTGTCATCCCCGTAATGCTGGCTGGGCTGTTAATCACAGTGTCCTGACCAGCCTGCCTAGGTCGGCTAATTTGCAGCCAAGAACAATTCCACCACTGTCAGCTTCGGCCTCCTTAACATCTGCTCTCTCAGCAGCAAAGGGCATCTGATCCAAGATGTTCTTTTCGATCAAAAGCTAGACTTCTTGTGCTTAACTGAATCTTGAATCATTCTCCCCCATACCATTTCATTCCGCAATGTTAAGGACATCAACACTGAGACTTTTTCTTTTGATACCATTAATTTTCCCAGTCCACATGCTAACTGCTCACCTGATGACCTGGTTTCCCACTACAACAATAATCTCGTTACTCTTCTGAATACTCATGCTTCGCTGAAAACCAGATCAGTCTCTTTCACCAACTCTGCACTCTGATTCACTCCTGCCCTCCGTCAGCTCAAATCCCAAGGATGACAACTGGAACGACTCTATAACAAAACTGGACTCACTATGCACAAAGAAATGTACAATAACCATGTAATTCTATATAAGGACAGTCTCTCCACTTACTACTCTGGTTTAATTCAGTGCAATCATCACAACTCCAAAACTCTTCTCTCTCCTCACCAATATTACAAAACCGCCTGTCTCTCTTCCCCACCACATGCAATCCACTGACTTCTGTAACTCACTCATGTCTTTATTTGTTTTCAAAATCGCTGACATTCATCAACACCTGGCCTCATGGGGAGCTGCAGTCTCTGGAGTGGACTTCAACGCCCCCTACTCTCACCCATAACCACATTCTCCAGTTTTATTCTTCCTTCTGTCTAAACCATCTCTGAATTCATCCTCAAATCCAAACCCTCTACACCTCAGTGTATAAATAACCAGTGGTTGCTTTTGTTAGCTGACTGATCATTGTCATTGCTTTGCCCCTTTTTCTTTGTTAGTCAGCATGTTTCCCTCAGTCCAGTCGATTTATTAATTGTTTCTTTTTGGTTCGTGTTCTGGAGACTTGCTGCAGCAGTGCTGCGTTCTGGTTCAGGAAATCAGAAATCAGAATGCTCACATTTCCTTAAACACAGAAACAATTCATCCCCAAACCTTTCTACGCCATCTGGATGTTGTTTTAACTGCTGGCACTTATGTGAGCTTGACAGAGATCATGGGCATAATCAGTATTTTTTGCTGATATAAATGTTATACAATTAATTGTCTGATAAGCATTTTGGAATTAATGCAACACTTTCCATACAAAATCTTAGCAAATCTGATTTGAAGTTTTCAACAAATCTGCAATGCAATAAAGGTATTTAACACATATTTAATATTCAGATAAGAAGTGCAAACAACGGGGAAAAAACAATTTTCCACTGAGTTCCTTGTGTCTGGTCAGCATTGTCGCTTTAAAAAAAATAAAGTAGTCCTGGTGGTAATGGACCACTATCAACACAACTCATTTTTGGTAGCATAAATGTACTCTATTGGTTTTGTCAGGGTCAACCTGCCCCATAATGGTAAATCAATATGACGCTTCTCCTACCGACTTGAGCTGCATTCTCTTCTTTTTGTCCCCTTAGTGCTCTTTTGTCTTCCTTGTACAAACAAGTGATATTTCAAATTACACAGAGGGCGTCTAAGGAGGCAAATTAAAAAAAAAAACAAAAAAAAACAACTTTATTCTCCCATGGGAACACCGATGATCTTTAAAAAGCACACACACAGGAGTGAACAACAATTTGATTGATACTGCCAAATTTGCAATGCTCATTTTCCATATAATGGAGATCCCAAAGATTTTTTTTTTTTGTCAATATATTCACTTATGCTGTTTTGATACTAGAGTGAGAATGAAAGAGGGATCTTAGCTAATATTAAATATAGATTCAAACTCTTCTTAGAATTACAAATGTCGAATAGATTAGCATTTTTAAGAGCAGATAAAACTACATAAATGTGGGCAAGGGCAGTATAAATGCAATACAGTGAAGTACTAGAAGACTGTTATCTTTAAAACTGGCATTCAAACTTGTTAAGCCAATTAGCACATGCAGTACTGCCTGAAGCAAATGGCACAACTGGGTGACGGAGCTACAGACTCAGAGGAAGCTAATGGCCATTACCGTTCAAATGCTCCGCCCCTCTCGACTCAATGAAAACAGGCAATTACTTTTTCTGAGGACAAATTGTGTGGTAATGAATGAAAGTGTTTTCTGAAAGTTAGTGTATTGACTGGAGAAAAATGGTAGGAAGTGACTAGTTTAGATCTCTGGTGATTAATTATAGTCCGGAATGCATGAGTGTGATTTGTGGAGCTGCAACTGCTTAAATTTACTAATGTTTATTAAACTCAAAAGGTATCGACATGACGCAGGTGGGGTAAGTGACGGAGGTAGGTGATGCTGATGCTTCACGTGACATAGATCCAGTGAGATGGCAAATTCAAACCAGGTGCACTCAAACATTCATTCATTCAACTGTATTTTTAGCAACTAATCTAAAACAAAGTAGGAAAGTAGTGTCTTTTAAAGGTTTTATTATTTATAAAAAGGCTCTTACGATACGAAGGGATACGGAGGGTATCTGTGGGCTTCAGTGAAGGTTGCAACGCATCCAGAGAACTTTCCATTTTGATGTTGCAGCATTACCATTGGGTCCGTGTGCACCACGTTCCAGCTGTGCTGCGGCCTCCGGGTAAAATTGTGGCCGTTAAAGTCAATGGTCTGGCTCACACCAGGCGCTCCATGGCACGTGACTCACTCCTGTTGTGGCTTGACATAACAAGGCCAACCCGCAGCCAGAACACAGTGCAAAGACCCAGTGGAAATGGACTGTCTGTCCCACACATTGACATTCCTCAGTAACCTGGTTGATTCCTGATATAACGCTGGATTGGACAAAACATTGCCTAGTGGGAGGGACACTTTGCTGTGATTGGTCAGTCGGGTTTCAAAATGACCTCTTCAGCAACCAAACGCAGTCAGATAACCACGCCCCTTCATCTGAATATAAGAACCTAAAATAGTAAATTAAAAATGGGACTGCAAAATAAAAGTCCCACTTTAAATGAAATGCCATCATAAAATAAAAGTGATAAACAAATATATAAATAAGTAGGTATAAATATAAAATTATATATAAATAAATACAAGTATTTTTAAATAGATAAACAGATAAATTTTAATGCAAAAATAAATAAATCAAATATTAAATAAATTTTATTATTTATTAATTAATTTTGTATTTACTTAATAGAATATTTATTAATTTCACTATTTATTTATTTATTTAAATATGAATAAAACTGCTTTCCATACACCTGGAGGTATTTCAACACCAGGGAACGAATCAAAGACGTTTTTTTTTTTTCTTTTTTTTTTCCTCTATAGGAAGTAGTTTTGACTGACTTGGCATTTTTAATAAAATAAAAAAAGACCACCTTTTTTTTTTTGTGGCAGATAAATCTGGCTGTCATCAGCATAAAGATGAAAGAATATGTCTTGCTTTCTCAAAATTGACCCTAAAAGAAAATAGGAGTGGCCCTGTTATTAAGCCTTGTGGAACCCCAAAGACTATGCTGTAGTTGTTGCATCATCTCAGGAAGTCCAGGAAGTAAACCCAGGCAACCTGGACGATCTCCAGCCACTTGTCCCGGCTTGGTCTGCTTTATGTGCAGGGCTCCGAGCCCGGCGAGCAGCAGCAGGTCCTTCAGGTCTGCGGTGGATATCTCCTCCAGCTCCTCATTGCGGCTGTAGAATAGAATAGAATAGAATAGAATAGAATAGAATAGAATAGAATGGAATAGAACTTTGTCATGGCAATAAAAAGTGCAAAAAAATTAAATCCTCTCATCAATGCAAAACATAATAATGAAAACAGAATGAAACAGAATAATTGCAACAACATAAATAAGACAAAATACAACACAGCTAGAACATAGTAAATAAGATAAAATAAAGTAATATCAGCTCCCAGAGTATAATGTACAAAACCCAAAACACATCACATATAATATGTAATATATAATATATAAAATAGTATATAACAGTTTTTGCAACGCCCCCTTATTTAATTAAGGCACAGGTGTTTAGTATAACATGAAGGACAAAAAAGAAAAAACTGAGGTAGCTTACTAAGGCGCGAGTTGAAAATTTCAAGTACTTGTTAACCATTTCTTCAGGAAATTCCATTTCTTCTTACTGCTGTCAGGTAAAAACTGTCCCTGAACTGGTTTTTCCTCTCAATGATTGATCTGTACCGCCTGCCTGGTGGTAACAGATCAAACATGTGAAGACCAGGGTGAGAGGAGTCCTGGAGAATTTTGCCAGTCTTCCAGAGGCATCGGGAACGGGGCAGTTCTTCCAGTGTGAGGAGATGACAGCTGATGATCTTTCGGGCAATGGCAGCGACGTCCTCTGAGTCACCGTGCAGCTGGTGTACCACGCATACATGCAGTACACCAAGATGCTCTTCGTAGTGCACCTGTAGACGGATACCAGCAGCCTCTGGGTGATGTTATTCTGCCCGAGCATTTGGAGAAAGTGCAGTCTCTGTTGAGTTTTCTTCAGTAGCTCAGAGGTGTTCACAGTCCAGGTCTGGTCCTTCTCAATATGAAGCCTAGGCATTAAACTCCCATGGTCCACTTTGTAGAATTCTGATGTTAAATCCAACAAAACAAAGATCACATAATCTTCAACGTCAGTGGCTAAGAAGATGTGATTACTGACACTCAGTAACCATGACTCTATGCACTATGCTCTATGCTATCTGAAGCTGGACTGGAAGACTTTAATAATATTTTAGTCATGATTACTACAGAGATGTGGAAATTTACTGGTATATGTATTTAAATTATCGTATAGATGTTGGTATGATAATTGTCTGCTGTGTTTTCTTAGAGGCCTTAGGATGTTTACTGTTTTTTTTTTACAAGTGAAGCAGCTGGTTGTCCAGTTTTTCTCTTTGGAGTTGATTGCACAGCTGTGGTTTTCTATATGTGATTTCTTTCCCCTTTCCTCTAATTACACTTCACTTCTCTCCTATGTTCACCCTTTTTATTCTGCTGTTCCTCTGGTCTAGTCCAGGGATTCTGTGTTAATTTTGCAATAACCAAATAAAAAAAGAATATAATAATAATAATAATAATAATAATAATAATAATAATAATAATAATAATAATAATAATAGTAATAATAAAGATTAAAGGGGAGCCTCAGACCCAAAAGGCTCCTCTTGGCAAATCAATCAATTTGTTTGGCACAAATATATAAAGATGTTAAAAATAAAATATGTAAGGTTGTTTATAATATATTTGCCTGAAAGGATAATTCCTTGTAAATATCTTGATAATGCACTTCTTTGCACCAAAAGGGGAAAATATGGCGTTTTCTAGATTTATATTTTTTATGTTATTATTATGAGTTCAACCGCTTAAGTTAAGATTTTGCAGTAAGTGGCCCCTGAACTAAAATTATTTTGACACTCCTACTTTAAAAGGACGCTCCATACTTCTTTTGCGGTAAAGCAAGATATCCAGATCTTAAATTAGTTTTGGAGACATCACTAACAGTTTTCATATACAGGTTGAGCAGCGGGTTGTGTTGACTTTACAAACCACTGCAGCACTTGGTCCTTTCATTGCGTCCCCGTTTTCCACCATTCACGGTTGTGCTTTGCTTTCACAAAAAATAACAAACTGGATATAAATATTTTTTTTTTACTTTTGCTGGAAAATAACAGGGTCCACGCTGACTCATGCAGCTCCAGGAAATAGCCACAGTCTGTTTTCACCTCATCTGCCATGGGGAGATGAAATGACCTTAAACAGTGTCACAAACCCACTCTCACTGTGTGACAAAGTTTAGTTTGCTTTTAACCCAGCAGTGGTGACTAAGGGATTGCATGCTTTACCCTTGAGGTTAGCTGCATGCACTCTATCAGACACATGCAGGCACACACTTTGACCTGAATTTATTCAACGGTTGCTGGTGGTGGGAATACTTTGCATGTAGCCATTACAGACTGTCCCACATACATTTTCTTTAAGAGGCAACTTACCGTTGAAATTAGCACCTTGCTAAATCTAGCATATTTACATCATACATGGCATGTTTATTTATATGCACTGCCCTATCCAAATAAACTAACAAATTAATTTAAAAAAAAAATGGTGTATTCTCTATGTAAAGAACTTATGAGCATATTCCAGTGGTGTTTATACAATACATAGACTTCTGCTGGCTTTAACCAATGGCAAAAAAAGAAATAAAAGCTACAACTGCTGCAATAAGTCAGTATTCCTCCATCACCACAAAATCTTTGTGGCATATTGCCAACACATTTTAGAAGATGTGAAAACTGAGAGCAGTGTCATAGACACACCATCCACAGCTGTGTGTCAGGTGTTGGAGACGGGGTAGGATAGCATCTCCATCTTTTTGGTTCAGTTTGGTTTTGTTCTGCAGGTGTACATAACTGGCACATGAATGCATGATTTATTTTATTTTAAATCTATCTTGACTCAGAAAGTTTAGAGGTACATAAAGTGCATAAAGAGGTTTTTCAGTACCTTGTAGCTTGCATGGAGTAAGAGAATTCTCAATGTAGGTCGAAAATTTGCAATTTGCAATTTGCAATTTGTGCGCAACAAATTTGCATTTGTTGCGCACAAATGCATGCAAAGCTGTCATTTATATATGCCAGCATGTGTGCGGATATTGGCCGAGATTATGTCTTTATATGTGAATAGACAGTGGTTGGAATTAGTTTTTCTTGATTGTTCATCATAACTTAATATCTTTGTATATAATATACAAATATATATAATATATAATTTTATTAATGTATATGTATCCTTTAATCCATCAAAATATTAAGCACCTCCCTTTCAATGTAATTCTTTAAAAGACTGGATCATGCATATCATGGTTACATTTTATTCCTTTTCTTGGCATCTTAATATATATTATATAATCTACTTATATAGTAGGGTCTTATAAAAAGGTCTTCTCACAATTAGCGGCTAGATTAGTAGCAGATGTTTTGTCATTGCAAGTCAGTTTAGTGTGTCAAATAGGTCTTATACAAAAATATTTTGACATTTTCTTTTGCTGATGGGTACATGTGTTGCCATGTGTGCCCATGGCAACTGTAAAACCACATATCTCCCCACATGAGAAAAACCAGTTTTACCCCTAGCTAAAACGGTCCATTTAGCCAGATGGAGACTGTAGTTATAAAACATCAAGTACTCTCCAAGAGCATCCATTAAAGAGCTGTCTAATTAGAGTATACTCTGGGCCTCATCCAATACTGCACATCAGTGCCACGAGCTGGTACTTACCACAAATTTCCACTGGGCCTTTAAAGAAAAGTCTTCATCTGCAACGCATGTGGTCATCATTGAGGATAAGGACCATTTATTACATTCCAGGAAGATGTGTTAATCTACTGGAGAATCATTTTCACCTTTGCTGTAATGACTTGTGAGACAGTCAAGAAGGCTTGACTAATTTGCACAAGATAATAGATTTTATCCATTTTAGCAGCTCATTTTGGTAGCGCTCTGACAAAATGAAGCAGAGAAAGGATGGAATGACAGACGGAAGGAATTATTTCATTCAACAATGGGTTTGAGATTCAGTGAAATCCCAGTTTATAGCTGCACGCTGTCTGGCTTTCGGCCCCTTGCCACAAATGATATGAATGACATTGTTTTGTTTGTTAGATGAGGGAGCAAAAATGACAGTGGCTGACAACTATTCATTTCAGACACATTGATTTTGTGTCACACAGCTCACATATTTGGTTTCAACATTCAGCAGAACAAACAGGGCGTAACAAACATTAGCACTAATGAAGGAAAGACAGATGACATCTATGATGGTTATCACTATGACTGGCTGCCTCTGCCAAGCTATCTCCATCTCTTACCATTCAGATTGTCTCCGCTTACTTTTCTTCCCCTGCAGTCTCTTTTATCACTCTCCAATGTCTACATGATAAATAACTACATTATAATCATTAACCACTCTCAAGCTACTGTACGAACATAATCCTTGAAGGGAAGCTCAAGCTTTTGAAAAAGAACACAGAACCTCCCTCTTTTTCCTCTTTCTTGCACTCCATGTTCTCATTAATTTTTTCCAAAGAGGCCTGTCAGCTTGGATCATCCATTCATCAACATGTCATACTCCAGCAACGCCACATATTGGTGGAAAGAAAAGGTCAAACAACAAAATGTTGTGTTTGCAGCCTAAAGTGTGCCATACAGCATTTTAATTAACAAGGGCCAGGGAAAAATGAACGAGCTGGGAGTATTAAAAAAAAAGGCTTTTTATAGCCTTAAGCAGTACAGCGCAAAGATGTAATGATAATGTTCCAAGTCCCCAGGTACAATGAAAAGGCTAGCTAGGAGTATCAATGGCAAGGATGAATGATATGACAAATACTTTAGGAAAAAGCCTTCTGAATATCATACCTTACCTGTCACGTGAAATGAATGATTTTCATGTTCCTCGGCTTTTTCTTCAAAAATTCAATTAGTACTTTTTGTATAATGACAATGTGACACATTTATTACACAGCGTGATGAAGCTTTAGCACACTGGACATCATAATATGTAAAGGGCAACATACTTCAACCCAAAATAATAAATGGGCCCACATTCTGCCATTTGTAAAATTAATAATCACAAATTTATGTATGAAGTATGTATGAAGTATGAAGCATGAAGCTGTCCCTGAGCCTGAGCCTGGTGGTACAGGGCTGCGAAAACCGTTGGCCAGACAGTAACAATCAAAACAGTTTGTGGATGGAGTGGCTGGGGTCCTTAATGATTTTGGTGGCCTTCCTCCTACCCGGTGATGTGCTGAGCAGTTTTCACCACTGTCTGTAGAGACTTGCAGTGGAGGGCAGTGCAGATGCTGGACCAAGTGGTGATGCAGCCAGTCAGGATACTCTCTATGGTGCATCTATAAAAGTTGCAGAATATCCTTGAGTCCATGTTGAGCCTCGTAGCCTGTGGAGGAAGAAGAGCCTCTATCTGGCTGACTTTGTAATAAAGTCAGTGTGATGAGTCCAGGTGAGGTCCTCACTGATGTGGACCCCAAAGAACCTGAAGCTGTTGACTCTTTCCACCATAGCCCCGTTGATGGGGGAGTGTTCTTCCCTCTGCCTCCTCCTTAAGTTCGCAATCAGTTCCTTAGATTGTTGACATTAAGATGGACATTGTTGTCCTGGTACCAAGATGTCAGGCCTCAGACCTTCTCTCTGTAGGCTGTCTCGTCGATACCGGTGATCAGGCCAATGACGGTCATATCGCCAGCAAATTTAATGATGGTATTGGACCTGCGGGTGGGCTATGCAATCATGTGTAAACAACGGGGTACAGTAGAGGACTGAGCACACATCCATGGGGGGCGCCGGTGTTCAGAGTCAGAGTGGAGGATGTAGTCCCGCCCATCCGCACAGCCTGTGGTCTGCCTGTCAAGAAGTTTAGGATCCAGTAAATGTTGCTGCCTTAAAATAAATCTAACTTCCTAACTTCCAACTTTTTTTCGGAATCAGTTTTAGAAATTTTTGTTCTTTCTGTGTTTTCTTTCTTTTCTTTATTCAGTAAAAAATTCCTGTCTACACAGACTGAACTATCAGACATTTACTGATGTCCTTAAGCTTGAGCTCCAATGATCAATATATCAGTAAATATGGAAAGTCTAGCTAATAAAATAAAAGGAAAATGTCACACATTTATAATCTGTTTATGCAATTTCACAATAGAAAATAAACACTTTTAGTAATAAATTGCTAAATAGGTTGTTTCTTTAACAGAATGTGTAAACTTTTAGTAATAGAAAAGAGTTACCTTCTTGTTTGGGAACTTTTCAAGCCTCCCTCCTTCCTTACTTTTGATTTTGTGAGATTATCTCAATCATTTTTAATTTTTAGGTTGAGGAGTGGTGTGAGTCGAGGCAAATCTGCCAGTTGTGCCTCATGATGCGGTGTATTGTGTACTTAGGGGTGTTTAGGATCATTATGCTGTAATAGAGGCCATCGCATTTTCTACAGATGGTATGTGAATTTGCTGGTGGTTAATTGAATCCATTCTTCACTCTCTCAGTGAAATGTCCCCATCCTACTGACTGCAACACAAGCCCAAAGCATAATCGATCAGCTTTTGTTCCAAACTGTTGGACAAGTACTTTTCCCATATAATCCTGCACCGTTTTCCCAGACATACCTTCACTCATTGTGACCAAAAAGTTGTGTTTTGACTTTGTCAGTTCAGAACACTTGTTTCCAGAAAGCATCAGAGATGTATTGGATGTAGCATTTTCTAATAACATTACTAATTACAAATTTGAACCATGTGTCTATGTCTTAGGCCTCTGCTTGATAATTGAATACCCATAAAAAAATACCCATAAAGAAATAAGTGTTTCTGAATCCATAAGGTCCATTTGAAGGCCCTTGATGTCATAGCAAAGAGAACACTTGAGAGCTTAAGATGGATAAATATCAGTAAATGTGTTACTGGTAAAGAATAAATGCAAACAGCCATAGTATATGAAAGGAAGTTTCAGGCTTGCTTTAAAAAAATTATGAATGAATATGAAATAATGCAGCTGTAGCTCTAAATGAGATCATAGTAAAATATGTGAGCATTATCTCTGTAAAGGTCAACTATGATGAAGTGAAGCAAAACAAAATTAGGGAGGTTTTTAATACAGACAGTTCAGAAAAAACTCCAAAATGGCTATTTTGGCACAGTTTGGCACCATTTGTTCTCCATTAAGGTTGTTAGAAGGTTAAAGAAACAGCTATGTACACTGATTGTCCAATAAAAAAAAAAAAAAAAAAACTCACACAAAAATTCCATTGGACTTAGATCACATATTCACTGTAGCATCATTTCAATAGGCATCTTCCATGGGTACATGTATTGTATTGATGTATTGATGATGAAAGAGTCCAACCACTGTGCAAAATCTTCTTCATCATATCCCAAAGATTCTCAGAATCCTGGCATTGTCTTCTCTGAATATATCCTTGCCATTAGTAAAGAAACAAAATCCTCTGATGGAACAATCTTTTCATTCATTATATTCAGTTATCAGCTGACCTCATTCTTTGGAACCCCAGATCATGGACTGCCCAACAGGTTTGTACAGTAGACACTAGGCATAATTACTGCATCACTTTATACCTCTCTTCTTAGTCTGATGCTCCCATAACTGTGGAACAGGGTAAATCTGGACTCATCAGACCACAAAACCTTCTGCTATATTGCTCCAGAGTCCAATCTTTATGCTTCCTAGCAAACTGAACCACTTTTTTTTCAATTAGTCTATGCTATTCTATTCTACAATCATTTAGCAGACGCTTTTATCCAAAGTAAATTAGAGTTGAGAGTAAGAACAACACAAGCCAGAATTCAAACAAGATGGGACGCCATCATTAAGTGGTAGTCAGACTGCTGTGAGTCCAGTTGGGCCCAGATGCTGTCATGTTGTGCATATAATTTATTTATTTTTTTTCTGTAAGATTTTTTGTTTAAATACAAGATCACAATTTCATCCCACAATATCATCTCGGGCATAAGTTCACACAGCTTAGTCAGTACTTGGTTGAGCCAAGAGCTGGACAAATTTTTCTAACTCATCCGGTTGAGTAGAGTTACAAAAAAACAATACATTATTTAAAGTTCCGATCATTCAACACAAGTTTTGTTTAGGAATTAAAAAAGTGCTCTTCCATGCTCTGACATTTTGGACAAACAGAGAACATCCATTAAGACAATAACTTTTCCCAGACAAGCGGGGCATGGCATTTTTGTCACATTTCTCATGTTAAAGTCGATGCCCCATATGTATGCATTATTGTCACGGCTCTCTGTGACCCTGCGTCTCACTGTCATCGGCTCACCTTAGAGTGGGTGGAATTTGTTGTCCACAGTGGTGCATTCAGGCTCACACCACCTCACTGACACTAAACACACATTTGCTGTGAAATATACAGTAACTCATGCATAGTCAGTGTGTGATTGCCATGCAGACTCCGGCAGTAGGGAAGACAGATTTATTTTTTTATTGGCCCAGGGCTGGAGTCTTTCCCAGCATGCATTTAGCTCCTGACAGACAACAGGGAATCACCTGCAAGCGAGCTGTCAATCACATGGTTTATACAAATATTACACTTATTCTCATGTCTTTACAAAGTCAAAGGAAGCCTCACATAAACTGAAAGATCCAACAATGCCCACAAATAAAACTGCTGTCAAGCTGAGCTTTTTTATTGAATATAATAAAAACAAGAACAATATTCTTGTACAGTATATGTGGGAGGAATCATTTACAGAAATGACAGAAGACCTTCAGGCTGCTTCGAAAATTCTTTTTTTGCTCAACAAAGATAACATTTTGTCTAAAAAGAAATGTTGGTAATAGAGAAAAAAGGCTACCCAGACTGAAAAGCACTCAAAGTTGACAAATAACCCAAATAAGGAGTGACAAGACTCAAGATCGGGCACAAGTTGCAACAGCGGCTTTAGATTTACTGTCCACTCACAGGCTGTAAATCTGGAAAAGACTTTGTTGTTTGACAAAAAGAAATGACCTTCAGTGACTTTTACACTAAAAGGAAGGAGCGGTCATGTTCTTTATTTTAATCATGTGATTTATTTCTGTCTTCTCGTTACAAACAAAGTGCCTCATCGATCCAAAAAAGGTTGAAATAACTCACTCAGAGATGACTTTATTATTCTGATACGTCTGTCATCCCAATAAGTTGTGTCTGAATAAATGAAAACAACTTTCCCTGAAAGAGACAAAAGAAGAAAATTCAATAAAAAATAAAGGAACATGTGGCAGATCGAATGTGTAAGATAAAATAATTCCAACTACAAAGTAGTTAAAAAACAAAATACTGTAAATGAAAGAAAACACTACACTATAAATCCTTACATGTACTTCTGTATGGTATATTCAGCAGATATAACTTCATTTTAATAAAGTTAAAAAACATTTTATTCATAGTGTGAAGCTGTTTTCTAGTAAATGGATACGTAAGGATGGTATATTTAAAAATGAGTCTTTTATTGGATATTAATAAGTTAATAAATACATTGCCCCTGAAGAATACATTTAAATAATGCATAACTTTACATATATTGTAACTGCCAAGCTTACCTCAATGATGAACAGGAAAAGAAAATGATAGATATATATTTTTTAGAATATTTGCATTTGATGAACATTTTGATAGAATTCATCGAAATAAATAAAAAAAAGAGAAATATGGTTCAATCATCAATATACATAGAAGTAAAATATTGTATTAAAAAAAATGTGGCAGTGTTTATTCATAATTTATGCATGAAATATACCAGATATGTTAACGTCTTACCTTTATTTTGCTCATTTAAGCATTTTTTTTAAAAGGGTTTCTTGTTCTGTTTAGATTTTATGTTGTACAGAGTCTGGAGCTTCTGATTGATTATAGAAGCATTTGCACTTCTTTGCTGCCACTAAATGTGACATTGATTTTTCCTCCTTTTAACCAAGAACACCTGAAGATGAAACAAAAAATGAAAAATAAAAAAAGCAAGCTAAAAGTTGGAAGGGCATCACTTCACATCCTATGAACTGCTTTAAAAATGGAAGAATAAGAAATACAAGTAAGCATGTTTTATGTTGTTTTTATCTTTCAACACTTACTGTACTTACACAAATTTTCCAAAAGTAGGGCATAATGAAGTCCATATTCTTTGCTTTAATTTAGAAAGTGTTTATGCTAATAGGGGTGAGGAGTCTCACTGATATAGATCATAGCTAGAGGGATTAGTGAAATAAAATCTGTGGGAGGGTTAACTGGATATATTGTGGCCTTATCATGTAGGGCTAATGCTGGGGGACTATTCTAAAAGAATGGAAGAACCTATGGAGCTCTGCTTTACTGAACTATATTTGGCTGCTTTTCCTGTTAACCTTTAGTCAATGATATAATTTAGGTAAGTGGTTTGTCTTTTAATTGCTAGCCTTAATTTCAGAATAGCACTGAGTAATTGAAGTCATAAAAATGGCCCCAGGGGGCTCTGGCCGGTCATAGAGGCACAGCATGCACACAGCAGCTGGAGGGCAGCAGTTAAGGACTGGCATCAGTGGATTTTATTCACCGTTCCAGATGAAAGAATGCTGTCACTCAGTCAAATAGAATCAAAACAATAAAAACTTACTTTCACTTGTGTAGAAAGCAATTTATTTTCATTAACTTTCTGTCAATAAGCACTTGAATGTAGAAACACAAACAATTAATAATGTTTCAACTCAGCGAACTGATGCAAGTTTTTCATATTGTTTTTCATAACATTATAGATCTCGTCAAATGGTTTTAAAAGAGCAGCTGCCAACAGTCGACGAAGAAAGAATTATTTTCTGCGTAAGTATAATAAATACCTTCTGTAACCTCAGTTCCTTCAGTGACTGTATGTGCATGTTTAATAGGGTGGTTTTTGTTGGTATTTATGACTAAAACCACTTGAATGGAAAAACTTATCTTATTGCAGCCCTAAAGAGTAGAAGCTTAACAGGAACACCTATGGTCAGCATTACACCATCTCTCCGTTTTACCTCAGGCCCTCCAAGATGATGAGATACCGAATAATTCATCCAGCTGCTGAATTTTTAATTAAAAAATTCTCACCCATATGCTACATGCCAAATGCAGTTCATCACATAAAACTGGTCTAAAGAGCAGCATTTTTTGTATTATAGCATATTTTGTTGTTATATTTTAGCTTGGATAGTTTTGTTGCAATATTGTTGCTTGTTAAGCAGAGGTAATTGTCTCTTATGTGATCTCATCTTGCCATAATGCTTTTAATGCTAACTGGAAGCCATGCACCAATGCTACTGATGTTTATCAAAGGCTTTTCCTGGCATTGTCCATGCTGCTGCTTTGTAACAAAAAGGCTTAGACTCCATTAAATAACACAAATGGATCAAGTATTGTAACCTTGGCTCTTTGGTGCTGACCTTGCCAGAAATTGACTGACAGAGGAAAGAAAATTCCTGTTTCAACTGTATGAATCTCTCCCCTTTCATAATTCAACCAATGACAGATTTTGTTTAACCCACAGCTATAGTGAGTACCTTAATACTAGCATGATTAGCAAATTTCACATTAGCATGACTAACTTACTTCCAAGAGCGACCTTTCCACAAATAGATACAATTAGACTCCATGTCTCAATGATGTCAACCTATATAGTTGTAAAATGAAAAAAACAAACAAACAAACAAAAAAAAAACTAATGAGATAGCCAAGCTAATCTTGGCATGCTAATGTTAGCATTTTTTGGCTACTGCTACACTCGACAGTTACAATAAGTAGAATTTTCCTGATTTCTGATATAAATTTCCAAGAATCTGACCTTGATGCATTTGGCTATTTGTCATTTGTTTTATAAAGTAAGTTAAAACTCACCCAAGCTCATCATTAAATACCTGTTAAGTAAAATCACTGCTTTATGAGGAGGTTGTAACACAACTGCAAATTTCACTTCCTTGTAGCACTCTCTGATAACTGATATTGGATAATTTTAACATTTTTTAAATTTATTTATTTTTATGTTTGAAAAGGTATTACATATTTACATCTATGGCTTCTTGTTAAACCTAATGCAATTGTGGTTCACTTTATTTATAAATTTACATTTAGAAAAGTTCAACCACATTTAAAAAATGTAGGCTATGACTGTGACGTCCTAGTCTTGTTCTGGGCAGAAACCAGCTCTTTCAGAGCTGCAGATGGCATTAAACCACAGATTTCACAAAGCTTGTGACAAGTGAATAAATCCTAATGTTTACAATCCACACAGTTTTCCTCTGCTGTTGAAATGAGCAGACTAATGTTAATAAGATATGCACAGCTAATAAAGAGCCTATCCTAGATTCATTTATTTATTTGATTTTCCCAGTCTGTGATTGTGACATACAAGCCAATCAGCTCCTCAAGCGCAAATATTGTTATCTACTCTGTAAATAAGGTAAGTAGGCAAACTACAGAGCACGTGTCTATGGATCACACACACTAAATTAATAACCATCTGGTGAGAGGTTCAGTATGTTGTAGTATATTTGGCAGGACCAGTAATTATAAAACTAGGCCATATTGCATAGGGAGATAATTAACGTTAGCATGTCCCTGGGAGGGTTTTTTGGAGTGGGGGGAGGCTTTGACACAGCCTATTCAATTATGTCCTTCCCTGTGGGTCCGGAGACCCAGAATATAGAATATCTAAATTAGGCACATGACAAATCTCTCACTGAGTCAGACAGGGCAGGTCAGGGTGGCAAAGTGGACAGCAAGTTCTGGATGCAGCTTTTGTTAGAAGTTCAGTATGAGTACAAAAAAATTAGAACAAAGTTTTTCAGATACTTGTGTTAAATTAAAAAAAAAATAAATATGAAAAAAATATATGACGCAGACCACCACCTTCCTATAAGCTTTTGCATTACATTTTCATTTATTCTTGGATTTCCATAGTCAGAAATCCCCACGGATTGGTGGGAAAGCATTCATACTGGATCTCTCACGTTATCAGGCTTTCCTGAGTGCAAGAAAATATATGGAATGAAATGAAAAAGCAACTTGCTCTGGATCAATTAATGAGATACCAGGAACCTTTCAAAATTGCATATTGATTTGTGTCCAGTATATGAAGACCTAAGTGCATTGGAAATTACTACAATGTCATGATCATAAGTTTGGTTGATGAAATTTGGAATGGCCTTCCAAACGATGCTCATGACTTGATGGGATTTAATAAGGCGGCAATTATTGACAAGATGCTGGCTGTACATTTGAGATGTTGGTACTATGAAAATCATGGTGAAATTGGTTTCTTAATGGATGGAACATGGGGCACAGTGAAGTGAAGAAAAAGAGCTATTACTGAAAGTTGTGAGGACATTGGTTTGATCTCAAAGAACAAAGGCACTATAGATATTTCTTAGATACAGCATAATGAAAAAGATGGTGATTGTAGAGGAAAAAAAATCACATAAAAAATGTTTCAATGAATACAGTTTGTTCTTTTGTCTTTCATAAACTCAAGGGATCAGCTATAAAACATGTCCTCCTTATATTCCGAATCTAGCACATCATGGAAAAAGAAATGGGTCACTTATATCAACACGGGAATACAATACATCACTTTTGACCCTTTGTGCATAGACCTTTCAGCACCTTCACACTGGATATGCTGCTAAAAATAATCTACAAAAATACACCAAGATGTAGAGCTAAATGGAAAAGTTACCTGACAACTGTGAGCATATAAAAAACAGGATTTCCCTACTATCACTCTAGTAGAATCTTATTCTGGCATTCTGGCAAGTCAAAGTAGAAGATAGTAGACCAGCCAGGTCTCAGTTCAACCGCATTCTATTAGTCATTGTCGGTATCCCTGACAACGCTTAGAGTGATTTAAGAATAATTTTGATAAACTTCATTAAGCAGTGGTTTTAGTCCAAAACTTAACCAAGCTGCCAGACATTCTAAACCTAAACAAGCTAGCATATTTTTTAAACTAAACAAGATGTTATGCTGCGTAGACTTAACCAAGATAATGTGTTGCCTAAAACTAAGATAGATAAGTTGTCTAAAGATAATTTTTGTGTTACCTAAACATAACCAAAATATTGTGTTGCCTAAAAACAATGAAGCTAATGTGCTGCCTATACCAAATGAAATTATCATTTTGTATAAACTTAAGCAAGACATTGTGTTGTCTAAACCTAAGGAATATGTATTGTCTAGATATTCAAGTAATTGTGTCACCTGAAAATAACCAAGATATTGTGTTGCCTAAACATAATCAAGATACTGTGCTGCCCAAACCAAATGAAATTGTCATGTCTGAACTTAATTAAGATATCGGCCTAATTGAGATATGTTGGCTAAAGATAATCAAGTTTATTGTCTTGCCTAAACATTAATGAAATATTGTTACTTATACCAAGTTAAATCATCACATTGCCTTAACATTATTAAGATATTGTGTTCCCTAAATCTAATCAAGTTATGCTACCTAAAGAAAATCAAGGTATAGTATTAACATAATCAAGCTATTGTCTTGCCTATACCAAGTTCATTAATAATGTTGCTTAAACAGAATCAATAATCATAGTGTTGCTTCAATCTAAACAAGACATGGAGTTTCTTTGACCTAATAAAATTATCTGTTGTATATATCTAACCAAAATATTGTGTTACCTAAACATAACCACAATATTATGTTGACTAAAAAATATCCATTTGTTGTGTTGCCCAAACCTAGCCATGGAATTATGATGCATAAACCTGACCAAATAGCCTGTAAAACCTGACCAGTATGCAACTGTTTTGTGTTTACAAGGACATTAATTACAAACCAAAAGTCACCCCATGTTTGTAACCGACAATAAACCCACTTTAAATATTTGTAAATAAGGATTGGTTCAATATTTATTCAACTACAGAACTGCCACAAATGAGTAATGATAATGCAATTCTTTTTTCACATAATTATACAATGTTTAAAACGTAGTGTAGCAACTGCATTGTATTTCTGCCAAGAGATTTTACAAAAATGTTAAAAACTAGTTCAATAAAAATGTAAGCTAGAATTGCACAGTTTATAATTTTTTTATTTATTTATTTTTCTAATATAAATAAAAAAGAAGTATTGGTTTGACACCAACCAGCTACTGCACAGTGAGCACTGGATGGTCCATCATCAGGACTGTCACTGAACAACCTGTAATCTGTGATTCCAGTAACACTAAGTTTTTTTGTTTTGTTGTTTTTTTTTGTGAGATACATAATGTTCTTTGTTTATTCTACTGCTGGCATGTCAGCCAATGGTGAACCATATCATTCTAAGTTATAGCAGCTTATGCACATAATTTATATTGACATAAAATGGCTTACTGTCAAGTTTTAATTCCCAGAAAGGTTTGATGCCTTCCCATCAGTTTTTTTAATCGGTTCCATTATTTAAAAAACAAATAAAACAAAAAAAAAAACTCAAATGTTTAAGAGAAGAAATGTCAAATGTGAATATTCTCTGGGCTCAACATTAAGTCATAAAGTTATTGCAGTTGTAAATGAATGTTTGTTTTTACAGATGCAAACTGAAATTATTTGCAATCTGCCTGAAAAATTAAAGTTTGCAAATGTGGAGAAAAGGGGTTTGCATGGTTTGAAAAAAATATTTGTATTGGTGAAAAAAACCCCTGTTTACAGATGCAAACCACAAAACTGCGTGCGAGACTCTGAAGTTTTGCAGTTGAGAATTTTTCTTG
Organism: Melanotaenia maccullochi; assembly: GCA_037177255.1. Classification (NCBI taxonomy): domain Eukaryota; kingdom Metazoa; phylum Chordata; class Actinopteri; order Atheriniformes; family Melanotaeniidae; genus Melanotaenia; species Melanotaenia maccullochi. The sequence continues at coordinate 13,585,433 of JBAGKP010000027.1, forward strand.
TATCATTACACTTCTATCTGATTGGATGGTAGCAAATAAAAATATCCAGTGAGCAGATGGCTTCCAACCTCCTGTACCCCTGCAGACAAGCTTGATTTACAGATGCAAACTCTGAAATAATTTGCAAACATTCATGTACAACTGCAAAATCCAGTGTTGTTTCTGAACAAGTTTATCGAATGATCCTTCATGAACTCAGTCGTATTTTAGGTGAACATGAACTGAACGTACTGTATTTCTGCTGATAAATGCTACTGTGAGCCCATTCATTCTGCCGTTTGTGAACGGTGTTCTCTCACAGTTGACCTTTGTTCAAGTGAAGCAGATTTCCATGGAGTCTTCCAGGGAAAATCTTGCCTAAAACATATCGTAAACAAGCCTTAATATATAGGTGAAAAACACCAAATCTGGCAACACCAGCAACCACAGAGTCACACTGTGCATGTGTCATCAACAAAGACTGTAGAAAGATGGATGGAGCCTCTGTGATATTACCCATAAGTTTCTAAGCTGAATTGAAGCTCATTGGGCAGTTTCCACCGTCACCATCTTGGCAGTGTCACTCGTGTCGCCATTCCCAGAAAATTCAAAAATGGGCAAAGAGGTGGAGATGAGAGGGGGACTGTGAAGGTGGAGGTGGATGACTGACACTCATCAAACCCCGAGCTGCCTGTAGCTAAGCGCTAACCGAGCTAACCTGGAGCTGACAGTAGCTAACCAGCTAACGACGGTAGGCGGGCTAAAGCTAAGGAACGCGTACGGTTAGCTAGCTAAAAACTGTCACGGTTTCTGGGTTTTGGTGGGTGTTCATGTTTAGTTCGGTGTTCTTGGTTTATTGTTATGTTCCTGCTTTAACTTTCAGTTTTGTCATGTTGGTTTTTTCCCTCTTTTTCCTGTGATTTCTGTTCTGCCTCATTAGTTCACCTGGTCTAATTACTCATCCACCTCACCTGTTCCCCACTCTGTGTATAAGTACTCCCGGTTCTCAGTCATTCCTTGTCAGACCCTCATTTTGTCATGTGTGTTTTTGTTCTCTGGATTATCCTTGTCGTCTGTGGTTCCCTGGGTAATAAACCTTTTTACCTGCACCAGCTCTGCCTCCTGCCTGCATTTGGGTCCTCACCTCCGCCGCCAACCGTGACAAAAAACTGCGTTTTTGCTACACTCTCCCTTCTTGCCATGAATATTGTATACCTGTCAAGCAAAAAGACACACCCCTAATTATACTGAATTTCAAGATTAAATAGCATCCAAATGGATGAGTTAGAAAAAAATTCACCCCGCCTCATAGTTGTCATGAAAGTAAACTTGGCCTATTAATTCTAAAAAGGATTTTTGTACCACCAGCAACACCTCTGCCTCAGTGTTAACTAGAGCATCTTTGTATGATCACATAAAATATATATTTTTTTAAAAGGTCGGTGATGATCCAGGAGGGATAAACCTTTTGAGTAAACTTTGCCCACCGGGTGTCAAGAAGCAACTCCGTCCAACAACAACGTCAACAGCAAACCTGAAATGGCATGTTGAAATAAAGCACCTGACTAGCCTGCCAAGGTATGTAAACCAAATGTTATTAAAAACAATCTAAAGATGTGGCAACAGCATGTCTTTGTGGAAAGAGGAGCCCTCAGCTTTCACAAACTTATGCAAGACATATGGTCTTTGTCATGGTTTCTGGGTGTTGGTGTGTGTTATGTTCATGTTTTTGGTTTTCTGGTCATGTTTAGTTAGTTTTTCCCT
>JBAGKP010000027.1:13594654-13605495 GCA_037177255.1 Melanotaenia maccullochi
TATATATATATATATATAAATAGATAGATAGATAGATTCCTACTTACAGGTATTTTATAGTTAATACAAATAGATTTTAACATGCACAAGATACTGCATACACATGCACTAATTATTATCTTTGAACTTTTAAATTTAAACTTTTCCTATTCCAAAAATCTACCTATATTACTTTTTTTTTTCTTTTTTCTTTTATTTAGTAAAACCTAGTATAATTCTCTGGGACGATGAGTTGACTTGAAATGTTGGGACATTTAAACCAAATGCTTCTTTTGCTCATTCTGTTGCCTGGTGCATTGCCTGTAAATGATTGTAGTTGTGACGTACAAATTAAAGAACACAATTAAACCAAAGTCTGATGTCTTACTTTGTCCTTTATCCAAAATCCAATTAAATTAAATGAAGTGTAATTGTGTACAAAAGAGATTATGGCCCACTGCGGGCCAGTCTGTCTTTAAATGGGTTAAAGTCAGCCGTAAGCTGTTTAAATATATGTCAAATGTTCTGATTTGCCCATTAACTGAACAGAAAGTGTTCTCTAAAGTGATCTACCACTGTTTTTGCATGGCAATGATCTTGTGTTATTTGGCTTGCTCAACTTAGACAGCAACAGGTATCTATGGATGAAATGGTTCTGGGTTAGTTACTGAATTTCAGAGACAAACAAGAGGTCTATATGTTTGTCTATAGGACTTTGATAAATGAATGGATCATTTTGCATGTTAAAATTGAAAGTTGAAAGGCTGATTCTGAAGTTGAGAATCATGGTTTGCTATGCAAACTGTGTGCAAAATTGTGCTAGTGCAATGTGCATGAATTAATAAAACTGCAATCTAATAAAAGATCTCTTTGTCAAGTCAAGTTTGGTCCAGCTATTGTCATAAAGTACTTATGGGCTATATCGGTTTCTCAAAGCCCAAGTCATCTACTTTATGATATCAAGATAACTGTTGTTTTCACCCCAGCTGGACAATTTCTCTTTCCCAGATTCCCAATGACCTCAGCTGCTTGTTGATGCAAACTAAAACGCCTGATTCCACTTACTTGAACACCTTTAGAGGTACTTAAACCTCCAGTTTCATACTGACAGATCTTCTCACTTAAATCTTGGGTCCCCACCTATCAGTTCTGTTTTGCTACTACTTATAAACCAACCTTTTTTTACTTGAATGTGTTTCTTAAACTTATCAAACCACCTCATGTATGATTCATTTGGTTCCTGCTTGAGCTCGCTATCAACCTGCTAAGTTTAGGTTTAGGCTTCAAACCCAAGAACTATCTTCACTGTTTTTGCAAGTCTCCCACAGGCCTTTGGCTTTAATTTAGAAATTGACTGTATATGCACCTCTTTTCTTTAGGGAAAAGGCCATAATTGAGAATATCAATAAACAATCCCCTCAGTACAGTGCAATCAAACAACAAACTTGATCATATTATCTATGATGCTGTAAAGTAATCCATTGATTTAAGTCTAGTTAAGACTGTTAATGCACAATGTTAAGTTTTGACTAACTGGGGCTTCCACATTGTTTTTTACAACTGGCTTTAGTAGGTACGAAGATTGTACTGAAAAGAAGTATTTTTCCTTCTTTATATAAATAGTACCACTTTTACAATGTTCTGACTTATTCATTGAACCAAAACTTCTCAAAACCTAAGTCACTGAGGTCAAAGTGGATAGAAACCTAGGTCACAATGTAAGGTTTGGGGGAAATAATTGAACAGAATAAAGGAAACTTATTCGTAGAACATAGAACTTCTTGTCATCATGAAGAGAGCCAAGATACAGTACATTTAGGTGGTTTTACAATCTTTGTATCTCTCTCCCAGAAAAAAAAATGGAATCTAATCAAATGAGTGGCTTACTTGCACATTGCAAGTGAAATGAAAGACTCCACATGAGCCACATTCATAGTTATTTAGAAAGGCTGAACAATGTTTTCTTTGGTTTTAAAAGAATCAAATGAGTCTCCACACAAGTCTGTCAGGTTTAAGCGGACATTTTCACATACTCCTCCTTAGGGAAATCCCTACACTCATTAATCAGCAGTAGGTCTACAGTTAAAATGTGCCAGTGTTTTTAGGATTGTGCCTCATCCTTTAGTAATGTTGCCAGCATTTGAGGATCAATGTCTAGGGGATCTTTCATATCATCATCCTTTCACAATTTTCATCAGGGTCATTTGAGTGAAATGTTTAGCTGCACCATTCCCACCATCTGGGTAGCCCATTTTTTTCAGAATTTATATTCAAACTGCTACTACTACTACTACTACTACTACTACTACTACTACTACTACTACTACTAATAATAATAATAATAATAATAATAATAATAATAATAATAATAGATTTGATTTGATTTCTATAGCGCTTTTCAAGGCACCCAAAGCACTTTACATTGTGTATCCATTATTCATTCACTCCTCGCTCATACCTGGTGGTAAGCTACTTATGTAGCCACAGCTGCCCTAGGGCAGACTGATGCAAATGTGGCAGCCAATCCATGCCTACGGCCTCTCTGACCATCACCAAACATCCATCCACATTCATTCACCAGTGATGCTAACAGTGGAGGCAAGGAGGGTTAAATATCTTGCCCAAGGACACAACGACAGATGACTGGGGAAGTGGGAATCAAACTGACAACCTTCAATTCATTGGCCGATCCGCTCTACAGCCTGAGTCACAGGAGTTGAATGGAAATAAAAAGGATTAAAGTAATTTAAATGTTGCTTAAAACAATTAACTACATTTTTGTATTTTCATGGAAAAAGATTTTGCTGAATATCGTGTTTTTGTTTTTTTTGTTTTTCTTTCTTACTATTTCTTTAGCTATGTTCACATGGATGCTAATCTTCCATCAATATCTTGATTATGATTTCCCCAAAACTAAGCATCAGTTCCACCAAGGGGTTCAGCTTGGGACGGGATGGTTTGATGTGGTTTGGGTTCAGTAAACCCAATTGGTGGAAAAGGTCGAAATTATGATTAGGAGGAAGCTATTGCTTCCTAACAAGTATAAATAATACAGCTCAGACTGAAATAGTCCACATATTGTAGCTAAATTTGACTAATGCTAACTTGTGCAAGTTAAGGTTGGAAGTCTCATGTTTTACATGCCAATCTTAATCAGAGTTTCATTTCACCTTAAATTACTATATCTTTAAAATCTTTTGTGACCAAGGTCAGCTAGCTATGGGTTTGAATATTTTTCCACAGGCATATTTCATAATTACAATTCTGATTTACAAAGCATGGGACTTCCACTTCCACACATTGATTGGCCACCAGACTCTAGATCTAAACCCAATTGAGAATATTCAAATTTATTGAATGTCTATGTAAATGTGAATGCAATATGTGAACATCCATTAGGTTTCTGTTATGCCGCCCACTTGTTAAATTGGCAGGGAAGTTGATTACAAACAAATTTAAGCTTTAATATATTACAAAGAAAAAGGTCACTATGTTGGTGCTGTTGTATTAACCATCTAGCATCCTTTCTAAAGTCTTTTTTCACCAAGTTCTGGCCACTGAATAAAAGCCAATTCATGTTACTTTTGGTTATTCTGTCTCTCAGGTTCACTTCTTTTTAACCTCTGCCTTTACTCAAAATAAATGGACAAAACCCTTACTTCGCCATCATGCTGCGAATAGAAAAATACAACTCTAGATTTTTCCTGCTGTTTATGATCAAAGTATTTTTTTATGGTACCCTGCATATTATGGTGCATTCATGGACACACAAGCATCCAGGCTGTTAAAGCCTTTTAAAAGCAGATGTAAATAACCTTCTCCAAAGGGAGTGTGATTACAGTTTTACACTTTAAACCCTCACCCCTGGCGGTTGTGATCAAGAGGATGAAATAGCCTTGCACTTATCGTGATGTATTGCTACACTCTTCTGTGCAGTCAATAGAGTGAAATTCTGCAGTTTTGTTCTTCTGATTGTGAGCAGAGGCAACAATAAAATGTTGTTCTTGACTTTACTCACTCCAATCGATTTTGTTTCTGTTTCCCCCCTACTGCTTCTGCTCTATTTTTTCTATTTCTTTATTTTTGTTTAGGGATGTCTGGTGTTTTGTTTTTCTTTTGGAAGGAATCAGAATGGACTGCTCCCAAAGTTTTTCACTGTTTCCAGCATTGTTAACAAACACAACGCCTTTCTTTGCCTCTCTTTCCTCTTTTTTTATTCAATATCCCACCAGTCTCATTAAAGTTAAATGTAGTTTTTCATTCAAATCCTCATTTACTGATGATTCAAATTATTTGCTAAAATAGGTCCACCACTGTATTTTAATTCAGTTCTACACTCACTGCCTTTGCTTTTAAGACACTTGTACTTCTAAAATTTTAATCTTATTTTTTTTTTTTTTTTTTTTAGAAAATAAGGGAAAAGCAGTGATATTTTAGCGAATATTCTCAGAAAGTCAAGTTTACAGGGCAATTTTTGCACCATAATCCACCATCCAGAGCATCATTTTCAATACAGTCAATGACTCGAAGGGGGTTCTTTATATCTAAATGCTCTTTTTGAATAGCAATTCCCACCATCAGCACTTCTCACACAAGGTCTTGGCAACACAGGTTGGTGAGTTAATTTTAAACCCAGTGTTTCCTGTACAGCAGGCTCCTTACACACTGATTTCAATGACAATGGCACAAGTGTTATGGTAGTGTGTAGGAGGACTACTAGAGTGGCTAGAAAATGGGACATCAGCATAAGTACCAGAGAGATTGGGCCTTTTGTTTCTCCCTCTAAATATACAGAATTTAGCTTCCTGTGGCTCTCCACAGACACCCTAAGAGACTGAGAGAATGACATAACCAGCCCCTGGAGAGGAAGAACTCTTGCTGCTGCCTTAAGCTTTTAATGCCCTCTTGCTGTCAGATGATAAACTACAATATAAAATGGAGGACACTTAACAGCCGTCCAGACTGTGTGCACATGACTGAAGAGCATTACTCCTGAAACTTAGCAGAGGTAAAATCTTGAGACCTTCTGAATCATGTGGATGTATTTACCTGCACTTTTGTTGTACTGTATTGGTGCAACCTTTCAACAGGCTACATGCACAATGAAAATTGGTGTTGCTGTCATTTTTACCTTTGTGAGCTAACAAGTATATCTACTGGGGTAGTCTTTTATTAAACAGCAGGATAAGGTCTCTCTATAGAAGTCAGCTTGACAGTCCCATGACGTTCAATTGTACAGGGTCCACATAAAGGCAAGGAAAAATCTTTGAGTAGAAAGACATTTTTAATGTGTTTGATTCAATTTGTCCTGCAGATACGCTATTGTATTAAAACATTCAAAAGGACACGGCCAATTTAGCTTCATTGCCAGACCAGATCCTTTCTATGCAGCTTTCTTTTTGCTTTTGTTTGCCTCCATAGGTCACTCAGTTCAGCATAGAACAGGGCTATTCCACTACAATGTCCCATGTGCCAAATTGTCCAAAGGCTGTGGCCAGTGGGCTGCACATTCCCCTCTGTTACACTTATGCTGGGTGTGCAATTAACACAAAGCAACTGTAGTTTTCTTTGTTCATGAGAGCATTCAATAATTTGTGAAGCCATTGTGTTGTTGCCTACTTTTCCTCTTCTTGGCGCCCTCAGCATTTTTCATGTGTGCATACTTATCAGTCTGGTCATTATTAAATTTTCTAATTTCACTGTCAACCTCTTCCTCTTTGTGACATTTCCAGAAAAAGGCAAATGTCTTTGGCTTTCTATCAACAGTGTAAACAGCAGTGCTACGTAGTCTCACAAAATGTGCACTTACAATTTAGCTGCTATTAAATTATTAATTTAGTATTTATGTATAGATGGACAGTGGACCCGTCCAAATAGAATGAGGGGTCGGATCTGGTCTGATTCTATTTGGACCAGTTATGGTTACTAGTTGAAGCGCCCTGGCATAGAAAACAGTTGGAAGATTATATTTTTCTCTAGCTTGGAGAGTCATTAGCATCACAGACTATCGGTCTTGTGTCACACACAAACCTGGGATGCTTTAGTTTTTGCTGTGTTGGCCAGGACAAACCCCTTCAGGCCAAGAAATTAATGAATGTACATCAGTGTGGAAACAGCCAGTCACCCCAAGCAAAGATCTCAAATGGAACTTGTCGTTAGATCACGTATTAAGTCCTGAAGACATCTTGCATCCAGGAATAAATTAAATTAATAAAAGTGGCATTTTGGTTTCCTCAAGGCCCTGTCACGAATGATTCATAGCATTGCTTATAGTCTGTCCTGTAAAAGAGAAAGAATCGAGTGTTTCACTAAAGTTCTGTGTATTAAATCTACAAGATGTAATTTGCAGCTTCTAAAATGACACTTTAGTGATGAATTTGCACACTGGACTCATGGGTTAATTGAACCAGGTTTGATTTTTGTCTCAAAGAGCTATTACTGTTGGTTGATAATTATTCTGACCTAAATTATATTCTTCCACCAGCCTAAAACATCATACCATTCAGACTGCTGCAGCTCTCACCTGTAAGGGGTGTTTGGTTGATGGATACCAGCGTGACTAAAAGATTTGAAAATAACCTCTACTGCCTAGAACTATGTTCCTTCAGGCAGACGGATTTAATGACTCACCAAGATGACGAGCAACAGATATGTTTTTTTTTTTTTTGTTTGTTTTTTTGTGTGTGTGTGTGTGTGTGTGTTTATTTCCTTCCCCTCTCACTGAAGCATAGGGTCATTTACTCCACATTGCAGCACAGTGTCAATGATTTGTCAATTTCCATGTTCCTCTTGGGTTTCCTGAAACATATTGAGCCTTCTAACCTGAGTAATGGTGTTTTCTGACTGTCACGGTGGCTTCTAGTTACAATTTACAACCAGTGCGAACTTCTGACAGCACTATGGAATACACATGTCAACACCTGTATCAGAACATTGATAGACATGGCTGTAAATCCCAGATTGGCTGCTGTGAGTCATCCAACACTTTAACACTGCATAGATGTTGGCTTCAATAATATTTTACTGTATAATTTCTTCCATAAATGACCTGCGGGGCTCCAGGTGTCATTAGAAACATACTTTAGCGGTATGTGTTTTATTGCCTCAGTTAATTTTATGAGGGTCGTTATGTTAAGTGGAGCTGTATGCTGCCAGCAATCATGCTGCTTAGATCAGCGGTTTTATTAACACCCCATACCCCCAAAAACTGGAGGAAAAAGTACTTTAGATGTTTAGAAGTTTGGTTTGCTGCAGAGGTTTGAGAATACCACTTGTGCCATGCAACTTTATACAATGATGAACGCTGGGGGTGGAATCGAAGTGCTGTAATCATTGACACTAAATTTCCTTCAATGTCTCGATCTAATTGAGCCAACTGAGTGGGATTTTACATAAATGACCCTGACTTATCTTGGGAAAATCAGTTGGTTGGCTTTCATGATTCGGTGTCCGGCACTTTCGGAGTAATTTAAATCATTTAGCTTGTGGGGAATTGGCAAAGAGCAGTATTGATTTTCAAAAGAACAAAAATTGCAGAAGACTTCTTTCATTTCCTTTTTTTTATTTGTATCATTTTGACCCTTAAAGATTTGTGTTGGTGGGAAACAGTGGGGGTCATTTACAGCCAACAACAAGATTACAAAATACCAATCACCCTGTGATCCTTTGATGCTGCTCTGGGGGGGATAAGAACAGACAATACGGTATTATGTTGTGAACAAACATGCACAGTTGGTTTTGTTCATTCAGCCCTGGCTGTTGTAGTTGATGCTCTCATTGTGAGTGGGTGGACAAAAGGAAAACCAACTATTTTCATGGACAGCGTTTAGAACAACTCTTGTGATTGCCCTCAGAGTGGGGAGCATAAATATTGGCGCCACTGGTCCTTGAACCTTGATTTAATTCTTTCATTACTTACTGTTTTATTGAAAAGTTCAGGAATTGTTTTTTTTTTCAATTTGTTCCCAAACAAACCCTTTTTTAGAGCTGTTTTTATTTTTATTTTATAGGTTTTGTGGTGACTACCAAACAACTGTTACCAGACAAAACTTCAGCCTAGTAACAATCAAATCAGGAGCCATGGATTAATCTTTACTTGACTTTGCAACCACTTCATATATGTATACGTTTCTTGATTTGTCAGAAAAACCCTGATAGATACATCATCTTATCACACCTGGCAAACGGAAAAGGAAAAATGTGGTTTAGGTATTAAGCACAGCTTATATTGTACATGGAGATGAATATATTTTGTGATAATGATGTGAAGTTACATTGATGCCTTGTGATCAGGTATCTCTTAGGCTACGTCCACATGGAAATGTATCTGCTTTAATTTTCCACGAACAATGGAATCATTTGAAGAAATGTGTGTGTCCACACAAAACCACTAAATCTTCTGTTATGTATGCCAGGTCTTTTAGTGGAGCCATAACGCTGCCACAGAAGTGCACCAAAAACAGAGAATAAGCCTTGGAATATTTGACAGATTTTGCTAAAAGAACTTTATCATTTGTTTTGTTTTGTTTTTTTTTCTTTTGTTATAAAGTTATTTGTGTTACTATTTACGCAAAATCCTCACAAAACCAATTCCAACTCAGCGTTTTTTTTTTTTTTTTTTGGAACTACCTTGCCTCAAAAACAGTATCTTGGTTTAATTCTAGCCATCTTGAAAGGGTTAAAAAGCTATTTTTAAACAATTGAGTACATCACTCTGCTGTAAGATTATTTAGAAATGGAGAACATTTCCCAGAAGTGGATGCTCCAGTAAAGTTTCCCCCAAGATAAGATCAGAGAAACTGCAAAAATAAAACCCAGAGTTCATGTATGTACTGATACATAAAACCTTAGATCTGAAAAGAAACTTAGATACCGTTACCACGACTGTAAATCCATATTCTCTCCAGACAATCATGATGATGCACAAACCAGCCACAAATGTTCCATGGCTCCTAGTCAATTTATGAAGGTGACATGTAACATTTAACCTCTTTCCTCTTGATTTAAGGATTAAACATGCAGGCGCATCACCAGCAGCACTTTTTCATGGTGTGACTTTGGCTGCTATCTGCCACAAACACTTAACGCCGCTACGCATTAACCTGTGCCCCTGGCACAGGATCAATAAAGCTTGAAAGGCACATGCACGAGCATTGGTGCGCACACACAAACCAGAGCCATGCCTTTCATCATTGCAACTATTAACATCATGCCAAGAGCCATCCACATTGGCTACTCCTTCCTTATATCCCCCTGCCGATCAAAGCTAAGTGGCATCTGCCTTCAAGTGAGAAAGCAATAGGTTAATTTGTATGTTCATAAATGCACACCTGCAGAGGGTCATAGCTTGCTTCACACAGAAACCACTCCATCCATCCATCCATCCATTTTCCGCTGCTTATCTGGAGTCGGGTCGTGGGGGGAGTTGCCTAAGCAGGGAAATCCAGACTTCTGTCTCCCCGGCCACATTTACCGGCTCATCCGGAGGGATCCCGAGGCATTCCCAGGCCAGCCGAGATATGTAGTCCGTCCAACGCATCCTAGGTCTTTCCCGGGGCCTCTTTCCGGTGGGACGTGCCCGGAACACCTCACCAGGGAGGCGCCAAGGAGGCATCCTAACCAGATGCCCGAGCCACCTGATCTGGTTCCTCTCAATGTGGAGGAGCAGCGGCTCTACTGTGAGCCCCTCCCGGATCACTGAACTTCTCACCCTATCTCTAAGGGAGAGCCCGGCCACCCTGCAGAGAAAACTTATTTCGGCCGCTTCTACTCGCAATCTTGTTCTTTTGGTCACTACCTACAGCTCATGACCATAGGAACGTAGATCGACCGGTAAATCGAGAGCTTTGCCTTTTGGCTCAGCTCCCTCTTTACCACGACAGACCGATGCAGAGTCCGCACCACTGCAGACGCTGCACCGATCCGCCAGAATCCACTAACTGAGCCAAATGGTTGATAATAGGAATTATTAAAAACATGCATCAGCTGACATGGAAATGTTCTCATATCCGAATTCTTGACCTTTTTGGCAGAAAGGAGGTGATTCCTGCAGCAGTGCGATGGCAAGAATTCAACTGCAGATTCACAGTGTAGTACTCAGCAGCTATCTCCTCCCCAGCAGTGCCATTAATAATGGGAGGCAATCTGCCTCACTGAGACGTGGGAAATGTAGTCATCTGTAGCACAGTGGTGTGACCAGCTAAATGCTGCTAATTGATATGGACAGCAGGAGCCTCTCAGTGTGTGGGATTAGAGGGTGGTGAGGCAGAGACAGCCCGACTGGTTTTTAGGCTGTGATGAGCTCTCTGAATGTGGACCAAAAAAAAAAAAAAAGGAATACAATTAATTCCTTTAACTGCTTTTATATCACGAGTATGGATCTTTTTCCCCCCTCTCCTTTTTAGACGTATATGGAGCTTAGAGACACATCTGTATTCAGCCAAGCCTATCTATTTTTACTCCCTGTCCGATGATTGATGTTTCCTTTCAGCATGTACACCCCTGCTATCCACAGGGATGAATAAACCACAGATGAGCAGCAGTCTGCAGGGAATGCACACACACAGCACAAGCATTTACAGTGGGAATGCACACAGATGTCCGTGGATGTGCATTCTGATATTTAAATGCATTTTTCAGATATAAATGTAGCTGTACACAGGTACAAAACACACAAGCGTGCACACACATTAAATGCTCTCATGCTGTGACTGTACCTCTAAGTCCCTCTATCATTCACTCTGCTGCATCTGTCATGGATGCCGGCAAGTTCAACTGCTCTGTGTGTGTGTGTGTGTGTGTGTGTGTGTGTCTTATACCTTGTCCCAAGATAAAAAGAACACACATACACCCCCCCCCCCCCC
>JBAGKP010000027.1:13626299-13669991 GCA_037177255.1 Melanotaenia maccullochi
AGTTTAGGATGGTGAGAGCGCCAAGCATCGCAAAGACCAAAATCCTTCATGTACTGTTTGATAGTTTCTGACGACTGACAGTCGTCAGAAATGAGGTTATCTCTGAAACCAAAAGATTCATTTGGATACTTTCCATTTGGATCTATGAAATATATATGACTGGCTAGAAGTTAAGGGGGGGGCAGTTCTATGCTTGTTTTTTATTTGTGTTGAGTGTGGAAAGAGGATGCAGTGAGTCGATATGGAGCTGATCTTACAGCTGTTAAGGCCTGCCTGCAGAATTTAATTCTTCTCTTCTCTTCTCTTTTTACGGTTGCAGCCAGCTGCAGTCTGTCCCTTCCTTTTAATAAACCATCAACATCACTGCATCCTTCTTCACCATTCAAGAAACACAATATTTTTAACTTTAAAAACAAAAAAACTAGGAAGGAAACACTTGTAGGATTTGTTAAATGGTAAACGGTCTGTATTTATATAGCGCTTTTTATCCAAAGCGCTTTACAATATACATCACATTCACAGAAGCTGCCATGCAAGGCGCTCAGCCACCACCCATCAGGAGCAATTTGTTAATATGTGTAAACATCAGTATATGTAAAGAATAATTGAACATGATACACAGAACAAAAGAAAAAAAATTCAGGCTTGCCAAAAAAAACAAAAGAAAAAAGAAAATAGTAAAGTAAACACTTGTGGGATTTGATAATACATTATGTGTAAACATCCGTATATGTTGCTGGTTAAGAATACATGAAGGTGGCACACATTCAGTTCAGTTCAAATAACTTTATTTGTCCTCAGTGAGCAATGTAAAGCATGTATAGTGTAAATGATAGAGAAAAAAAAAAAGAATCAACACAGTTAGGCCATCTGCGCTCAACATCCCCTATTTTGGGAACCTCGGGTTTTAAAGGGTTGAAAATAGTCGCAAACTAAATAAACACCATCCTACAGTAAATCTATTCCCAGAATGCATTGCTTTCTTCCAGTTGACTAAAACACACAAAGTGGATCAGAGTTTTCTGCTCGTGCTGCAATGTGAAACGTGCTACTTGAGTGTGAGGTGATGAATTCTAAACACAGTTTTGAATATGAATCAAGTTATTCATGTGGACATTGTTTATTGCAGCCTCAGTGTCTACACTCCCTCGCTGAGCCGCATCAGTTCAGTGGAATTTACTGCAGGTGAATGCTGGACGTTCATTTCTCCTTTTGCATAAATCATGCTTCATTTAGTCAAATCTGCACCCATATTCTTTGGTTATGAACAAAGAAATACTATATTGTGTGATCAAATAACAGAATGATGGAAAAAGCTAAGTAAATAATTAAACATGGCGTGCCCTCAGTGAGACGATAGCGACATCAAAACTCAGCCTCATCATCACCTCAGCCACAAACCACAAAGACAAACAGATACGCATCTAATCTCTAGATTCTGTTTGATTTTTAAGACCTGCTCTACTTTGGAACACCACATAAAGAACCGGGAGATAAAAAACATCTGATCATGGCTTTTTTGGGTCTTTAATTAACAGGAAAGGGACAGTATTGCTTAGTTAAAAGGAATTATCTAAAAGATAACAGGGCACAATGAGACATTCTGTTTTGAAATAGAGTTGCCTGCAAAACTAATCAAAGAGTTTTTGAATAATGAGAATGTTTATTTGGAAAATTTCAACCAACTTTAACCACTTGAAGTTGGTCCATTATTGTGACGACTGCATGGCAACTGGCTACCCGTGAGCCTCATCTTTAAACAAATCAATGTCAGCTCGAGAGAGAATTCTGTCACACGGATAATAGCAGGATGTACTTTTTGTCATTATAAAGTTGTTTGGTGAGCTTTTATTTCAGCTCATATGTGACATATGTGAACTGTAGAGAGTGAAGCAGAAAAGTAGCTTTTAAACACTTTCTCTGCTATACTGGTAGCACAAAATTGTCAGTGACTATAATGAATCTAAGTAAAATAGTTTGTGGAAGTCAACATGCCTGAGCCTTCTCTATCACTTGATTTGGGTAAGTAATGCAAAAAGTAACTGTTTGTTATCCCATTACTGTTTCAGGTTTTGACCATTTCACTGTTGTTGATATATTTACTGTTATAAACCATAAATCGTTAGCTTAGTTAGTTCTAATTTTGAGCGTCTTTATTGTTTATTTTCATGTCCAATGTGAAAATCTTGATTAACTGATTTGATGTGTAGTCCCTAAATACACTTATTGAAACTAAATAGGACATGGTTTCCCCATAATATCTTAATACCAGTCTAATGCTAATGTTAGCGTAAATTAAAATTCATGTACAGTCATTACAATGAAAATACTTTAAAATAAATTTAATCATTTTATGTTTGAAAGGACATAGGAGGAAGCTCCTTATCTAATCCAACCCCATTCCGTATACATTTACTATCTTCCTATTTATTCATTCATTTTCTACACCGCTCAGTCCAGTTCAGGGTCATGGGGAAGCTGGAGCCTATCCCAGCAATTAGAAGGGGAGAGGCAGGGTACGCCCTGGACTGTTCGCCAGTCCATCGCAGGACCAACACAGAGAGAGAACATACAAAGTCCACAATGAAAGGCCACTGTTCAAACACCTTCCCAGTCAAGGCTCAATCCAGTGACCTTCTTACTGTGAGGCATACTAACATAAAAACAAACTCCATCCATACATATTCGGTATCATGTTGTTTTCCTGTTTACTTCTCTACACAAATATTTACATTAAATGGAAATAATAAAATAGTTTTTAAATTGGTTTATATTTGTGCATCCGTTAAACCTTGCCACCCTGCCCACCCCTAGCTCCGCCCCTGTATCTTGACCACATATGTGTGCCTAAATGCATTAAGTTCCCACTATTTGATTGGCTGATTGTCTATTTTTATGCCAAGCAATGTAACATGTGTACCTAATAAAGTGACCAGGGAGTCTTTCCATTAACATCAGGTTGTTGACATACATTTTCTAAGTACCATATTAGGTCATTTTTCTTTCAGCAATAACTGTGCCAGATTTTAACACTAAAGCTTATATTATAAGCCCACTGTGTATTTTTTAAGGCTGTAGTTTTTCATTTTAATCCGTGTCTGCCTCCCTGTCCACCTCCTCTGAGGGATCAATCTAGATTGGGTCACCGGTGAGGTCAAGCGCCACTCTGATGTTCCAGATGGGAGGAAATTTACACTAATCCTGTGACAAACCCACTTGGCTTTACGCAGCAGACATGTAAAAGGATAAAAGCCAGGGAGACATTCCCGACCCATCTGAAAGTGATCAGCAGTTCAGGCTGCTGAGAGTTACAGTCGAGGTTTAGATGCAGACCAATTGTCTGTTTTCCCAAGGTTACTTACAGTGGTTCTCAACTGTTTGGCTTTTTAAGTTATTGCATAGTAGCATAGGTTGAAGTGATGATGATGATGGCTTATGAGTGTCTGCTCCACAGGGAGGTTAGAGGTCAGGCTGTGCCACAACTCAGCTGGAACTGGTAGCTCGAACTGGATGTTCAAGGACGTAAAACAGCTTGACTCCAGTTTGCTGCGTGATGGAGTTAAAGTTCACTGTGCAACAACACCACAGTAGTCTTAATTTCTCCTATATGAAGAATTTATTATAATTATTATTATCATTATTATTATTGCATAATTTATAAATGCTGAATAGGTATAAATGGTGGGCATTATTCCACTTTGGATGCAGTGGCTAAGTTAAGGTTGCAGGTTGATTAAATTCTATCAATGTGTAATTTATTTTCCTCCCATGGTTTGGTAAGAATAAGAGGAGGGGTTTTGTGGAACTGCAACAGAGCTTGTTGTGTCTTTATCGATTTTGATAGGGAGACAACCGGAAGTTGGGTGCATTTTCTCTTATAAACAAAATCACATTTCCTTAATTTCCTTTTTTAAAGAGTAACAAGCTGTCTTAGTAAATGAGGGTCTGGTCAAACTGAATATAGAATTAAATGATCTCTGATACTTTCAAGCACAAGTGTGCACATGAAGCTATTTTTACTTTTTCAAGAACATTGTTTTTTAAGTTGTAGCAGTTGTTTTATTTTGACACTACGTAACGGAAGTGCCGCTATGAATTCCAGTAACCTTGATAACATTTCCTTTCCTTGTAGTCCGCCTCTACAGAATGCAAATTACTGTGTAACTCCAATATATCGCAGATTGGTTAACAACACAGCGCGCGGCGCAGCGCGAGAGCTGAACACCGCGCGTGGTGACAGCGGTTTTATTAAATGGACTGTAATAGGTAAAAGAAATGGAAACAATAGCCACCAAAACTCTATAATAATTTTTTGCCTCGAACCTTCAACTTTAATCCTAATTAATTCTGGCTGTTCTCATCATCCCGGGACCGGAGTGAAATCTCCCCTGCGAGCACCCTGCGCGTGGGGAATAAATCGGTTCCCCCTGCACGCGACAGCTGTTCTAGACTCCGTAAAAGACTGTAAAGATTTGAGAGGACGAGAAAGGGGGGAAACATACGGACTCTAGTGAAGTTTTAAAGGACATTAGCGGGAGCGGAGCTGAGAGACGCAGCTCGCCCTCCTTTACTCCGCGGCTCCCTGCGTTTGGTGACGGACCGAGTATGGTGACATTTGGACTACCCTTCCTCTTTTTTCATCAGTTTTAGTCGGTAAGTCACGAAGCAGAGACCTTCATAATGTAGCATATCTGTAAAAATGTTTTGTCTCATCGTTTTATTACTTTTTATCACCACTATGAAGCAAATCCTCAAGGTTTTTTCGCGCATGATTTTTTTTATAAGGTAGCCTATCAATCCAAGTGTCCATTGCGGACAGGTTCCAACTAGCTCAAGCATGTTACAGTGCAGCTGACCCCAACAATTTATTTCTTTTAGGAAAAGAAAACAAAAATAAAAAATAAAAAATCTTTTTAAGAGTTATAACAGATTCAGTGTTCAGTTGCACAAAAGAATAGAGTAGCCTTTTTATTATTAGATATAAAATAAATAAAGAATGCCTGCATTTGACAGTGAAGGAATTGTGTTCGTGCGCAGGGCTTCATTATACCTCGAGCACACCTGGCAGTCTGCCACGCGCAGTTACTGTATCCCGCGGTGCTGCAGCTGCCTTATGGTAATATAGGCTGATGTGCCACGTTTTTATCTTATCTTAGATCATGCATACATCAATGATTCCATTAAAAAAAAAGTTTCCGTTAATTACGCCTAATGGTAGAATTGCAGCAACCGAGCACTATATGATTAAAAAAAAAGAAAAAAAACATCTGTTCATCCACTTCTAGTCCGACTTGATGTATTCGTCGCGGATGGATATTAATTAGCGTGATTTCTCACAGGTGTGTTTTTGAACTTTATTCCTGCGCAATGAATTCTAACAGAACTCAGCTAATCATAAAGCATCAAATTTCTGCTGCATGATATACAGCCTCGTGAACACTGTGGACCCAAACTATAAATCACAACTGATTAAATGTGGGCAGCATTTATGGCTAATTTAATCAGCTTGCACTTTGGCCTGCAAGACTGCATTTTTTTCATCCCACCCACCCCCCTCCCTTCCCCCCTAAATTACTGGGTGACATTATAGTTCTATTTTATTGAAAGTTAATGAGGAAGACCTTATCTAATTACTTTAAGATTGAAAACTGCAGAACTGAATCTGGCCCTTAATTTTTTGCCTGAATGAGTTGGTTAATAGCCAAATAGCTTGATTTTACATAGTTAATTATCATAAAGGTATGTCTTGCTGAAGCTTTGTGCTCCTGAATAACTTGAAATAATTGATTTGAAGGCAAAATACAAAAGTCAGGATAATGTATAGCAGTTCGCAAACAGTGGTGTAAAACCTATAATCAAGTTACAGGAAATAGGTAGAAAAAAAATATGTCTATTTGCAGATATCAGGTGGTGCAGTGATGGTAAAATCCCTACTAACCAAGCTGCTGGCAGTTAAAGGGAAACACAGTTATGTGTTTGACCAGGTGTTGCTGTAATGTGTAATGTAGCCAAAGGGAATTGGCCTGACTGGTGCAGATTAAGAGCATCAGCTCAGGGGTTGAGCTTCAGGCTTCCGGAGAGGATGCACCGTGGGACTTTTTTTTATTTTCAGGCAGCTACGTTGGAGTGCCTCTGCTTCTCTCAGGCAGAGAAAGTAGGCAGCGCAAGCCCACAAAATGTTGAATCAGTCACACACACACACACAAAAAAGAAAGTATAAGGGGTAAGGGAGTTGAACTATCTCTTGCCTCTTGAGTGGGCGGATGTCATAATTATCATTTCTCCTGGGTTTCATTGGAGGGCCGCGGGCTCTGGCAGAATCTCTGTAGATATGTGGGTGATGACTTTGTAGGGCAAGCTACATCACTTCCAATAGAGAAGAAAAAAGGGGACAAGTCCTGCAGTAATTGGTGCTTGGGAACTCGGATAGACGGTCAGAAGGAGTACACTTATAAACAAGGCTGAGTAGTCAGCATGAACACATACACACACACAGGGCAGAATGCATTGGTGGGAGGGGAGAAAATAGAGCAGCGAGGTCTAATCTGCCATCCCATGTCACACTATAATGAAACAACCCCTTTGCTGGATGCAACAAGTCCCACTATCTTGCGTTTGCCATCTCTTTTTCATCAGGTTTCAGCCCTGAGCAAAGGCAGCCAGACCATACAGGTGGTTGTTTAGTGACCTTTAACAAAATGTTTTAAAAAAGTCACAAGAAAAACAAATATCAATGCAGTAATATTGACATTTTCTTTAAATTTTAATTTGATGTAGAGTGTGAAATCATTATTGATGGGAAGTTTGACTCTTTTTAAAGATTCAGCTCTTTTGGTTCAGTTTCCTTAGAAGAGTTGACTCTTTTGGTTCCCAAATGGCTCTTCATTTCAGTCAGAGCTTTTATTTTAACCTGATTTAGTTTGTATGTTGGTGAACAATTTCATATTTAGTCTTTTTTTTCACTTTTAAATATGTTTTATTTATTATGATAAATGAGTGGAAGGCCCACTTGGGGAGATGCTTGGTAACACTGGAGAATCCAGTCTGGGTTCAGTTTCTCCTAAGATGAAAAGATCCTGTTTTGTTTTTATTTAACATCTCTCTAAGCAGTCATCATATTTTTATGTTTTGTTTAGCACCTTGCTGTTTTTAATCTTTTATCTAATGCATTTTCATTTGGCATATGGAGGGCTATACAATAAAACCCGCTAAGCTTTGTAAAGATTTAACAAACTGAACACAGAACCACAGCAAATCAAATGACTAAAGGACCAAATCTGGACATTATGCCACTACTCTACACTTTTTTTCTAATGCATTTGTCATTTAAATCAGCTCTCCATCTCGCTCTGTAAGTCTTTGTTTTGGGCTTTACGACAACTCTCCCTGTCTTCAGAGAGTCTGACCCTTTTCTTTTTTCACAAAATGGAACAATCCCAGTACTCACATGTGATTGGCCGCATGGTGTGCCAATCAAATTCTTCAACTCTCCCCGTCGAGAGTTGGCTCTTCTGATTCATTATAAAGATTCGGCTTTTAGAGCTGGCACATTTGTGAACAGCACATCAGTGGAATTCTTGATATTTCATGTATATTATGTATTTATATGCATCTATTCCTAGATATTGTGGAGAATGTTGCAGAAAAAGTTTGCATTTTTACAGTTCTTATGTAATGCTGTTGTTTTGCCCCAGTATTTGCTAGACATTGTGGATTCCAAGCCATGAAGGGTTTCAGGTCTTCAACAGCACTGGTTTGTCACATTTTACGCTTCAAAGTCTTTCTTACGTTATTTATTAAAGACACCGCTGTTGCCTGCTTCTCTATTTGATTGGATTCTAGTCATTTTACAGCAAATCAGATTAAAATGCATCTTTAAACGTGCTTTGAGATGATTTTGTTGTGAATTGGTTCAATGTAGGGCTGAATTTAATGGAAAGGAGTCTGTAGGCAGGCTGGTCCAATATCGCTTCACCTTTTCTAATGTGTGCAGGATATGGTTTAATATCATCTTAAAAATTCAAGGACATACATGCAAAAGACATTCTCTTAAAGGCAGTGTAAAATTTTTATGTACTTTTATGCTGCAGTCACATAAGTGCAAATGTGCTTTGCTAAGAGCATAGCTACAGCCCCATACCATCACAGATTTGATTTTTGCTTTGGAATAACTATTTCATTAAAAAAGCCAAAAGGAAACCATCTTGAATACTGATTGGTCTGACCAAAATACACATGCTTACTGAATGGTTCATCCTAGATACTGCTGAGCCCAGAGAAGTCTGTGCTGCTTCTGGATAAGATTAATATATATATATATATATAATGCTTCTGGACAGTATCATGGTGTATGACAAATATTTCCCACATGAATCCCTTGTTGATATCTGCTATTGACAAATGATGTTTCTCAGTAAGGAATCAGACCTCAGATATTTCAAGATTTGGACTGGGTCCTTTTTCGTAACACACTCATATTTTCTCAGAAATCTCGAATTATTTTCTGATTATCTGCACCGTGGAGGGGATTTGCATATTTCTCCCTTGAATCTTCCTTTGAGTAACATTGTATTGCTGACAACCTGGAGATCTTAGGCCCATCTTTGCTCCCCAGAGACTCAATGATTCCATTCACCTGTCTGAAACAAATTTTTTCCGCTATATTTTTTCTTTAAAATATTGCCATGCAGTTATCAGACAAGGTGTAGTATATCATTAAACGTAGCTCTTGCCTGCTTAATGCTTAGTCACTCCACTGTTGTATTGGAGTTGTCGGGGAGTGTGTTATCTGGAACGCCCGGAAGAAAATAGCCTCTCACTAAAACCTCTTCTTGCTATAAACTTATCTCTCAAGAAGAATATAGGAGTAGGTTGCAGCTCCAGGCCTTACAATATATTATTGAAGTCTGGCAAGTCAATAGATACCTTACAGGAATCAAAATAATGTCTTTTACACTCTGAGAACTGGAGCTTCTTAGTTAAAAACTTTTTTGAAACCTCAGTTCAAATGTAAGAACAGCACTTTTGAAGATGTACTCGATCAATATTCAAGTAACATACATTCATGACAGGTGTTCTCTCCTATCTGTTTCGCTGAATGCTCATGAATATTGAAAAACCTGCTGTTAGTAAAAGAGTTCAGATTGTTCTGGGCTGTGGTTCTGAAAACGCTCAGTGAGCAGGTTTTTTTTGTTGTTTCTTTTTGTCTGAAGTGAACTCCCTTCTGTTGTACCAGCGTCACGTGCAAACGGCACACATTTCTTTTGCAGTATGTGCATGTGGTGTGTCGTCTGTGCTGTTAATCTTAAGCGTTAGAGTTCTCAGAATCTGAAGGTGCGTTGGGAATTCATTGTTAAGAGCAAATAGGGACTGTGATGTTGTGGCTTGTGTTAAATTTTTTTGCCTTTGAACCGGCTGTTGTAGGAGCTCTGAATGCTGTCCAGCATCTTTAATTGCCCTCTGTAGCATTCCTACTTAATTGGCCTTGAAAGGTCTTGTTCAGACCTGCAACACAGGTCAGCTCAAGCCTCTGTAGCTGTAAAGTTATCAGGCACTCAATTAACTCGGCCGCAGTACCTGAGCTTGAACAGGCAGAAAACAAGATACTAAATCAACTCAACTAAATCCACATTGAGGTTTCTGTGTTAAATGTTTGAGCTTGAAGGACTAATGGATGTTTTTTTCAAAGTCCTCAATACAAATAAAAACTTCACTGTAAGATAACTTTTGTTCTTTATTATTAATCATTGATGGTCTTATCCTCTTAAATGGAGATGTTTTTATTTTTTGTCTGTGTACGATCCACACATTGGATTTACTTTAATTTGAATCAGTTTATTCAGAGTGGAGCATTGGTTTAGTGGTACTTCTATTGGCTTTGCATCCCACAGAAACCTAAAAATGACACTGGACTGAAATATGGAAGTGTTTGGTGAATAAATAGAGAATCAGAAATGAACAAATGTGTCTATAAAAAGCAGAGCTTTCTGAAACAGTAAGTGCTAATCAGTCAATCTGTGCTAATCTTTTTATTTTTTTCCATAACACAGAGGGTGAGGGAGTGATAGAAATGTTTTTTGCAAGGCTAGCCAAAAGCTTACCCACAGGGCTGAAAGCTGGGACACTACTGTTTGGTTGATTTCACTCCCATTATTTTCATAAATATGCAAAGTGTTAAAATGTGGCTTAAGTTGCAGCCTCTTATGAAATGAAAAGTCTAAATGTTGGCACTATGACAGTAAGTGAAATATAAAACATATACAGATGGAAGAACAAGAACATATGGCATGTAGGATTTATTTTAGTGGGCTTCTTGGCTAATTGTAACTCAGACAGCTAGCCCTCAGCTGTTTCTAATTATAACACCCACTAGCAGGTAGACTTTGTAGTAGTTTGACCAATTAGTAAAACATCCATCTGTCTGTGGTTACAGGAGGTGTTTTATCCTTTAGTTGTGAACTTGTGAGTTGGGGGTTGTACAGCTACACTCTGGATGGGAAGTATGACAATTTCAAATCTCCTAAAATAAAACAGATTGCTGCTGTAACTGATTGTGCCAAAAAGCAGGCAGTCAGGCAATGTAGAAAACCTGACATTGATTTGCTTGGCCGTTGTGCCTCTGCTGCCTCATTAGGGTTAAAAGCCAGCAGTTAATTCTATTGTTGTTGCAGAGGAAGGGGAACATTGCAGCTTTTATTGTACACAGTTGACCAGTCTGTTTGTTATACCAGTCATGGTTCAGAATCCAAAAGCCTCCCAAAAACTGTTTAGTCTTGTGTCATTTTCCAACCAACACTGCCTTAGGGTGAAAATACAGCTTTGCTGGCTGGTTTTCTTTATTTTCATTTTATGTGGAGAAGCATTTTTTTTACTAAGCAGGTATTGCTGAATACTTAAAATAAAGAACATACCAGACTGTCCTCTGCTGCCCTTTAATTTTCTGTTTAATGGGAATGTGACATTGTATGTTTAAGACCTCTGGATTTTTTTAACATGTTGATGGACACATTCATTTTTGTGCTGTAACTGGCAAAAATTCTTGGTATTATGCATTTTCTATTTAAGAGTTTCGTTATTTATATATCTCATTGTGCTGACACTGTAGAAAACTTTTGCTGATGTCTTTTTCTTCACATATTTGTGTGTGAGCAGATCTGAAGCTATTTTTGCAAATCAAAACATGAATATTTATTATCTAGATACACATAGCCTATTGTAAATTCCCATTTTTTTTTCATTTTCATTTGTTTGTTTTTACCTTTTTTAGCTGAGTGATTTTTTTTGAGATACTCAGCAATTATAAAACTTTATTTTACTATATATCATTTTTTCTCTAAATATTCACTTGTAAAAATGGCTGACCATAAACACACTTTCTAATGTTCTACAAAACTTTCTCTTTGACACTGAAATCTTCAAAAATTAAATTCTCAAAGTTCCTAAATATCAGTTTGTTTAAAATTTACGTGTAAATAAATATGCTCTCCTTCATGTAACATATTAACATTATATGAATATAATATTGTAGATATGTCTTATGGTCATTAAATACAACAAATTAAGTTTCACTGAGATGCAGATATCAAGGATTATAAACCAGTTCATAAATGTAAATAAGTGATTATGTGAATGAAGGTAATGTTAAGGGAACATAAAATGACAAATTTGCAGTGGACAATCCATGTCATGCACAAAAATAAAATCAAGCTTGCACACTCTGCACTGAAAGTTTGCTCTCAGGAAGCACCTAAATTAGGTTTCATGAAAGCTGCAATGTATAACAAAGCATGAAAAATGGTTTGTTGGAAGAAAATAAGAAAAAAATAAATAAATAAATAAAAAAAACATTGGCTCCCACCTAAAGGGACATTGAGAGAATGACTTCAATGCCTCATCCAAGCTCAGAAAAAGCTAAACAAACAGTATGGATGTTAGAAGTAAGGTTTTTTTTACTGTGTTGCACACTTTGGAGCCAAGATACAATACCATATTAACAGTATTTTAATGACCCCACAATCTATAATGAGTCATGGAGTCTTTGCAGAACGCAGGTATGAACATAATGAGCGCCACATTGCCAAAGGGACCAAAGTGTTTTACAACAGAGTTTAATGGCAGATAATGGCTTCTCCATCAATTAATGGATTAATTAATGATTACACTGTCCATAACAGGAGGAATCTGACAAAACATGCTGCTACAAGAACACTTTTCAGTGTTTGTATATGTAACCTTCCAGTTAACTGGCCACATCTCTTCTATTTGTTTTATTAATAATAGATATTTGAAGTGAATTCAGTGCGGATCATTACACAACTTTGCCTTGAAAGTACCTCGTAGTTGCATGGTAACAGGGTGGCAAATCCTGTATGGAAAATAAGATGCATTATGATGCAACTATGATCATTTTATAATCACATCACAGCTCTGAATAAAAATCTAATCATGAAGCACTCAGAGTGTCCCATCTTTTATGTATATATTTGAAATATTTGCATTTGCAGGGCCGATAGGTTTATATTCAGTAAAAACCAGTCAAGCTGAAAATGAGCTGATTCCAACAGCAGAGAGATCACAGGATAAGAGAAAGGATACACCAGCACAGACCTACACTTTGTATTAAGTCAAGGTTAGGCATCTTATTCTTGGCAAGTACCTAAAAATGAAAAACATTAAGTGTACTTTAAAATTACAACATGATAACATCATGCAGCTGCCCGTGGATGGAGTATTCTCAACATTTTTTTTCTCTGGTTTGCCAGTCCTGCTGGTGACTCACTCCAGAATAGAAAATGCTGCTTTTAAAGGGAAAGTCATTTAGGTGACACAGAAATATACATCTGCTGGGTGCAGATGGGTCTCCTTACAAAACATACCTTGATGCCACTACAGTCTGGTGTAGTCTGCCTGCTCATTTCTGGAGAACTAATTACTGCACATTAGTTAAACAGACCATTTGCAATGCAAGTCTGCTCAATCACACTTGCCAGGGGAGGCGAGCCATCCCCCTCCCCATCCCACACAGGCCTTGTGCTTCTATTATTAGTTCTATCATGCATATGTTCGCTATCACAAATTATGGCCCACCAGCATGGACAAAAGAAAGTGAAACTGTGCTTTTATTGGCTTATCGTTTTCTCCATATAGGTGTCCAACTTATACCTTGGCATTTAATCAGCTGCCACTGCACAGCTGATGACATTTATTAACAAAGCACTGAAGGTGCCTCTTAAGATGCAGTTCATGTAGTGGCCTGCAAAACATGCAGTATGAGCCTAACTCCTTTCAAGTCTGTGTGCTTAACACACAGCCAAAACAGAAATTTTGTTTTTGCATGGTAGATCAGTTGGTGGAGAAAATATTGGCAGCTTCAGCCTTACGCCTTCTATCCAGATGGAAAATGTTTGATTTAATTTAATAATGCCTGAAAGGGCCTACACAGGTAGCTAAAGCAGTGTTTATAACACACCCTTTTCTTTCTTTCTTTTTTTTTTAACTGTTTAACATTATTTATATAGTCAGGTTGGGCAACTTGAGTGAATTACTATGTCAGCCTCATTGTTGTCAAGATCCATTAATCACCCTGACTGCAGGTAGCCTAGCAATGAAAAACACTAAGGTCATAAAAGTCTGAGCTTTAGGTGACTGAGGAGATTTTTAAAGCAAGTAATATTCTGTAGTATCTACAACACATCAATATGTCAGTTCAAAAATTATGAAGTGAGTTTTATCTGTCTGAGCTGGACGAATGATGTTTCAGTCGGATGCAACTTTGGGAAGTCATTCTTTCCAACTTGGACATTAACTCGCCTTACACTACGGGAAAAGGAAGAAGGCTTCTGCCTTGTGGGCTGTTCATGGCCCCAGCATGCATTAACTTACTTTGACAGTTACAAGCAGAGAACTTGACTTCATCTCTGCTCATTTACTCTAGTCTAAACTGTCGCCTGCATCGTGCTCACGCTACACAATACAGTTCAAAGTTAGGTTTATTTTGTTTTATCATACTGCATCTACTCTGTGTGAATTCACGTCATCATCTGACAAATGTTCAGATGATAAAAATATGTCCTACTGCAGGGCTCTGAGCGTCATGTGCACGAAGCGTGCAAAATCAATTGAACACAGGGGCGTATGTGCTCTTCGGTATGGATGTGTACTGGATAGGAATCCTTTCTAAATGTGCAGTGACTACTAGCTGTTAATCAGTCAGAACGGGTCAAAGTCTAATTCATAGTAAAAAGAAATAATTTAGACAAAGTTATCAGCTTTGGGAAGTCATGCAGTAAATATAGTCATTTTTAGCTCCGTTCTTTTACCTGACCATTTTAACAGGGATGTGCTTTAGTAAGTCACTTCCTATAGAAAGTGATCTACTTTAAGAGATGAACCAGCATTATGTCAACACATCACTGAACAAAAAAAACTATATTAGATTTTATATCTTGGGGCAGCTGACTGTCACAAAGACACACTTTCTTTCTTCTGGTTACTTTATTCACATCTACATAACAGAAAAAATAAGCGATTCCCTTAAACCTGGCACATCACAGCATGATGTGGCCTTCAAAAGTTGTGAAAACTGGACAAATAGAGAACTAACAAAAGAAATGGCAGGTCAAAAGAAAAAGAAGAAAAAAAAAACTACTTTTAGCAGAATAACAGGTCTGAATCTGATCTCTTCAAGAAAAAGAGAAAGTTGAGAAGAAACCTGACCCAGGACCTGGGAAATTTACCTGGACCTTCGATTGATCTGTCTACTAAGCCTCATCAGAAATGGTCTCAATGGAAGGGCGGCTATCAAAATACAAGTTTTAAGGAAGGGAGAGTGAGAGGAAAGACTGAGGTACGTCAAACACAAGAACTGGAATGAAAATCAGCAGCAGGTCTGATGAAGTAATGAATCCTACCGAGAGCTCGGACCTCAACGTTATTAAAGCAGTGTGAGATCATCTTGCGAAAACGGGGAAGAAAAGGCAGCCAACATCCAAGGAAGAGCTTTGAAAAGTTTTCAAGAAATTTAAAGAATTATTCCTAAAAGCTGTAAGAAATTACAAGAAAGCTTGTCTGGTGAACACAAAAGTATTAATTTTGAAGCCTGTCTTTTTGCCTCAAACTCTATTTCTGTCAGTAAATTGCTTTTATTATTTCCCCTTTTTCCTTCCGAAGAAATGAAGGGTGACTCAGCATAAATCCATAGTGTACAGTACTGAGCAAAAATCCTCAGTATTAGCTCATTTACAGTCCTGACAGTTAATCCAATGCATCCAGTTTAATCATCTCAGATAGAAAATGAAATGAAATCAAAAGAAAATGTATATCAATTCATGAAATTATACTCGTCATGGTCGGGGTGTTTATCTTTAAATCACTGACAAGTTAAACTTGACTTGTCTGTTGCTACACCTGACCTCTGGCATCAACAAAACGCCATTTTTTGCTGTATTTATACACACTGATGTAGACTGATGATAAGTTTAAAAACAAAAGACAGCAGCATATAAACATGTTCACTCATGACTTGTCTGTGTGGACTTGCTACAAACGCGTAGAGGAGGCCCTGTCGCTGTGACACATTCTCAGGAAGTGGCAAAGCACTCATGAAGGGAGTCTCATGATATAATGGAACACCTCACATCATTGGAACAATAGTTTACAGCTGGCTCAAACCAAGTGTGAACAAGCTATTTATGGGTCCCTAAGTGGGCAAAGCCTGCTGCTTTTGGTATGGGGACTGCAGAGGATCAGCATGTGATAAATATTCTATGAATTCTATGAGCAGATTCCTCTTGACTTTCCCTCTGCTCCCTTGCCCTCTTCAGTCCCGTGCAACATTCGATGTCAGGACAATGACTTGGCCTTGCGTACATGCATGATGAGAGATCTCGTAGGGCTGTAGTGCAACTGTAAATCTAATTGAATTGTTGGAAAGGAAAGAGATTTACATTTGAATCAGTGGAGGACTGGCACCGGAAGAATGTTTCATCTCCTGCGAATGTCACACTGACTTCCACGCAACACTGATTGCCTGAAAAATGGATCAGGGGAGTCTATGTGAAATACAGAAGACAGACTGTCTTCCATATCTACCTTCAGCTGTGTTGTCATGCAGATAACATCTCTTAATAGCCTTTTTCTTTTTTTTCCATTTCATATAGTCCTGCAAGACACCGGGTCACAGTGGTGTTCGCTTTGGGCGGTGCAAGATGCCTGAATAATCATATGGAGATAAACAATAAAAAATGAAAATGGCCAAAGATGTTTTGGGGGCTAGTATCACAGCAGTTGTGTGAGCACAAGCTTTGTATAAACAATGCATATTTAATAGGTTTGACAAATTAGATTTTTATTTTTCATCCATAAACATGGGAAGTTGGAGCCCAAAGAAAATCACATCTCTCAATTTCCTGCATGTTATTTGTTGAAGATAGTGATAGTTTTTTTTTTGCTTAATGTGAGTTCTGGAAGACTTAAATCAGCTTTCCACATATTTCACACTGTCTTCATTTGCATACAACATTCTTAACACCAGAAAAAGGGTTTTTGTCCCGATAGGTTCCAACATTTACCTGGAAAAACTCTGCTTCACCACCTGAGAAATGCCTTCAGGTCTTTTCTTTCATGTGTGAAAATACTGGCTTTGCAAATGGTCCATAATGAGCTTGATAGTGGGAGTGTTTTTTTTTTTTTTTTAAACATGCAGGCCATGCAGACTGACTCGGAGGACTGGATGTCCCCTGAGGCAAGAACATACAACTAATTGCGCTGGTGTACTTCATCTGATGTTGTTGGTGATTCCCTGTAGAACACAGTGAGGAAGGTGTGGAGAGATTATTAGTACATTTAGTTAGACCTTTAGCTGTAGGTGGTGGGCTGTAGTTAAATATGATCTATTAGTATTTAAATATGATCTATTAGTATTTTGGCAAGAGAAGAGGCCTATAGTTGGTTAAAAGATGATCTGATAGACAAACTTTGAGTCCCTGGTGTGGAGACGGGTGCAAATCGAGATCAGTAACGGCTTCGAGTGATCTTCAATCATATGCCTCAACACCTTACAGTGACGACTTGGTTTCAGTCAATAATTATGACTTAACAGTACAAGAATCCATGGAGTCATGTAGTGAGAGGCAAAAATGTGAAAGTGAAAGACTATTCAGAGTTTTACAGAATGCTTCTAATTAAACCTTTTTTGGTAGAACTGTTCGACTCTCTTTTTGTTTGTAACTGGTTGTATCAGGGATTTTAAAGACTATGTGCAACAAGAGGTAAATTTTCATTTGGCCTGTAGTTCACACTTCTAAAATGTGTGGGCCTCACTATTCGCCAGGCATGAGCAACCGCAAGCACGCATTTGAAAATGTGACTGTCTCATTGATTTTGAAGAGCGAGGAAGTATTTACCTGAGCTCAATCCAAATAAGGGTCAAATGATGCATCGTGAGTCAGAGGATTCATTCTCTGAAAAACACTGACTGGATCAGCTGAAACCAGGCTAGCCCGGTCTGGTAGAAAGAACCTTTCCAGATGCTAATCAGATCCGTTAACAAGAAGTGCTGTCATCTTTCTACATCTTTCCTCTTTAAAGAACCCTGTTAGTTAACAGTGAATAATCTAGCTCATCCTTGATCTTGGGAAGATGACTCCACATCTCTACCGGTCCCCTGAGACCGATCAAGCCTTTGATCCATGGTGATTTTAATCAGCTTGATATAATGAATTTAGATTCTCTGCTAAGGCTGCTAATTATTAAAATGACTTCTTAGCTTCCCATTGGCATTGAGAGTAATTCTAGCTAACAGTAAAACTGGAACTGTCTTCATGGACAGTCCCATTATGACTTGGTTCATCATCACTTTTACTTTGAAGTTCAGATGTCAGTGAGGAGAAACTCAGTTACCAGTTTGAGTTCAAAGATTACAGACTGTAGGCTGTATAGACACACATCTAAGATCTTAACTGTTTTGCTTTGTAATCCAGCTTGACCTAATTCATGGTCTGGAAACCTGTCTGTTAGATGTAGAAGAAACTTTCGAGCAAAGCTTTCTGATAAAAGATAATCACAATTTCAGATAATCTGAAAAGCGGTGTTTGGAAGTGTTTTAGAATTTTCACTTTCTCTGTCATGCCACACACCCTTTTCTCCAGATTGAACCACTTTTCAAATCCACTGTGTGACTAGGGACAAATGTCAAAACCTGAAGGAGAGAGCAGTTTGATTTTGATTTTGGCTCAATAATTAAACAGTGTATAATAGCAGATGTTGTAAAGAGCAACTGGAACAGAAAATACATGCTAAGTGATGGCAACAATTTACGATTTACAAGAATTTCTTAATTATAAATCTGTTTGAACCTGATTTTTTGCGCTACAGCTTCAAGAGAAGTGTAGAGTTTCAGCTTCACTCTCAGGGTTAACTATGAGAATAAGGGCATTTATCAGTCATATAGAATACCTATAATAATGTTGTTTTGATAAGGACTGAAGTGACTTTTGCGTTTCATGACTCACAACAAGAAAGGCTGGAGTTAGATGAGTCAGTATGTATAAAGGGCAGTGAAATCAGTCAAATGAGAGGCATTCTTTTAAATGTAGTATTATCCCACTGTGAGTCAGTGGAAAGATGGCATCTTAATCTCATCTCTTCGCATGTGAACTGTGTAAATATAGAAACTGAGGCCTAAATCATTAAGATTTATAATATTCACTATATAGGGACAGAAGAATCAGGAAAACAGCATCACATAGCATATTTTTTTTATTATTTAACCTACAGAAGTAGAATGATTATTCAGGTTGATTAATTTGATTTGTGTTTTTTAAAACAAGTACACTTAAAGTTCTCTTTTCTCCTTCCCACCCTCTCTCTGCCTCTGCTTTTGTTCCTTCTCCACAGATATCTCAGACCGAAATGCAGCCCTGTGTCATTTTCATCGGCTTCTTTCTCACTGCAGCCGGATCCCAAGATATTCATCCCTCACAGGCATCATCCTCTATTAGCGAATCTTGTGACTCCCTGTGCTCCTGCGAGGTGAAAGATGGCATCCTTCATCTTAACTGCGAACAGAGGAACATCAGCAAAATCTCCCAAATCAAAATCCCGTCAGGTGTCCCCTTCCACCTGAACCTTTACAAAAATGACTTGGTGGAACTGCTTGCTGAGGAAATGGAAGGGCTTAAGAGTTGCCTTTCGCTGCACATCGGGGGTAATAGCATACAAGAGCTGGAGCCAGGGGTCTTTAGCGCTCTTGGTTCACTGAAAAAACTCCACATAAATAGCAATTTCCTTGTCACTCTGAAAGAGGATACTTTCCAAGGCCTGGTAAATTTAGAGTTTCTCCAAGCTGACACAAATTTCATTCGGGTCATTGAACCAGGAGCCTTCAACAAACTCATCCGCCTAAAAGTCCTCATCCTTAATGATAATTCCATTGAGTTTTTACCCAGCAACATTTTCCGCTTTGTACCCCTCACACACTTGGACCTACGTGGCAACAAGCTCCAGACGCTCCCCTATGTGGGGTTTTTGGAGCACATTGGACGTATAATGGAGCTTCTCCTGGAGGATAACGACTGGCTCTGTGATTGTGATATTTTACATTTAAAAATCTGGATGGAGAACATGCGGGCCCAGTCGGTCATCGGGGATGTCATCTGCAGCACGCCGCAGCACCTTAAGGGGACAATTCTGGCCAAAGTCAAGCGGGATGTCCTGTGTCCATCCCATGCAGACATTAACCTGGAGGAGCCATCCAAATCAATGGATCTGGTTGTCACTCCTTCATCCAAAGTGTCTCAGATTCCCAAGCTGATCAATGCCAAAGATGACACCACGATGCCGACACCAACTCACAGCCCCGACAATTCCTGTGTGGAGCACTGTTCTTGTCACAATCACCCCGTTGCTGGGTTTTTGATGCATTGTCAGGACAGAGGGATTCAAAAGGTCTCAGATATCGGAATAGTTCCGCAAAGCCCCACTAAACTCCTCATGACAGGAAATATGATTCAGAAACTACTAAAATACGACTTTGTTACATATGACAGTTTGGAATTGCTCAATTTGGCAAATAACAGAATTGATTACATCGACAATGAAACTTTTCTCAGCTTGAGCAGTCTGAAAAAGCTCTATCTGAACGGCAACAGAATGGAAAAACTTGTCTCCACAATGTTTGTGGGCCTCCATAACCTCGAATATCTGTATCTGGAATACAACCTCATCAAAGAGATTGCTCCAGGTACATTTAATCCCCTGCCAAACCTGAAGCTTTTGTCATTAAACAACAACCTGCTCAGCTCACTTCCAGCGCAGATATTCCGCAATGTTCCCCTGGCCAAATTAAACTTGAGAAAAAACCTGCTCATGCACCTGCCAGTGAGCAATGTGCTCGATCAACTCGATTCGCTAGAGCAAATTTATTTAGAGGACAACCCCTGGGACTGCAGCTGTGACTTGCTCAGCCTTAAACAATGGGTTGAGAAGCTGAGAAAGGAAACAGTGGTGGGCTCCATATTGTGTCACACCCCAAAGAAAGTGATGCAGATTGAGCTGAGAACCCTCCATCATGAGACACTATGTCCAGGTTTAGGGACCTACCACCCTGTATCTCAAGGGGAGGATAGTGTGACAACCACCCTGGGGCCTGATGGCATTGATAGGGGTATTTTCATCTCTCTCACCGACACCATCCCCCTCTCCGTGCTCATCTTAAGCCTTCTCATTTTTGTCCTCATGATTATTTTCTGTTCGGCCGGGCTGGTGGTGTTTGTGGTGCATCGGCGACGGCGGCGGGCCAAGAAAAAAGCAGCAGAGGAGCAGCCACGAGAAAATACCAGCAGCAGTTCCCCACTTCACTTACATTACAGCATGTACGGGCAGAAGACCACACACCACACCCTGACTCAAAGAGCGGGGTCGGCCACTCTGTACGAGGACCGTTCTCACAGCCCGATTGTGCAGATCTGCCGCAACCCCACCTACTGTTCCCAGCACAAAGAGCACGATGCAGATTTGGATTACGGCCTTGAGGAATCCAGCGGCAAGCATCACCTCTGCCGGAGCATCATGGAGAAGGAGAACACCTCCCCCCTCACGGGAATCCCCGGGAAATTCAGAACCATGGCTGGAGAGTGCCCTGCAGAGTTTGTCACTCTCGGGAACCCAAACTCCTTGTACAGGAACATTCTGGAGAGAGAGGAGCTGCAGCAGCTGGGAATATCAGAGTACTTCAGGAAAAACATGCCCCAGCTTCAGGCCGCTGTAGAGATGCAGGCCCCTGGGCACCAGGAGGAGTTGAAGCTAATGGAGACTATTATGTACACAAGACCACGCAAGGTCATGCTTGAGCAAACTAAGAATGAGTACTTTGAACTTAAAGCTAACCTGCACACTGAGCCAGACTACTTAGAGGTTCTGGAGCATCAGACTGCATTGAACTGAGCTCAAGCAGAAAAAGACGACAACATTTGTTATGTTTGAACCAAGTGCCTTGTCCTGTTTGCCCTCTTGTACGTTCCACAGTGTGACATATAAATATATATTAAAAAAAAATTAAATATATATATATTTATATATATATATATCATGGGCACATCTCTTTAACTGTAGCACAGAATGTAATGGTTTGTTCTTTTACCTTTCATCTGTCAACAGCCATGCTATGTAGCTGGTGAAGGGTGTCATGTTTTCAGCCAAATGTAACTTGGAAAAAGCTGTTGTGAGTTTGTCGAGCAGATGACTGAAAATCCACTCAATCAGCTTTTTAACATGCGATTAAATTTGCATAATGTTGCAGCAGCCAAATGAATTGATCCACACAAGCACCCCAAAATTCCCTCCCATCCCCATCCCACCCCCTCCGACACCCTCACAGGATAAAGCAGATGTTTGGAACCAAGTGAGTGAGTTTCAATCACCATTTGACCCAGAATTCCATTTAATCAGTCAATCCTGATTCCGGGCATGACCTGATTACACCCTCTGTCAACCCAAGGCAGCTTTAACGCTGGAAGCAGAATGCTCATTGTGCCGTAGTGTCAGCAAATTGCCAAGCATCTATCGGAAAATGGGGATAGGAGAGCGATTCCAATTCCGTCCTTCCTGTCAGATGTTTGATCCAACAGGAATTGTATTTATTTTTACAGAAGCTGGTGACATTCAGAGAAGAAAGAGAACACTTGGAGTACAGTAAATCCACAACTGTAGTCTTGTATAAAATGCATTGCACTACTCAGATGCCATAAGATGGTGCATGACAATCAAGAGTCCTGCTGATAATGTTTTATTTTCTTTCTGCCAGAAGAAATGAGCCACTAATATGTGCAGTCATTTAGTGTGCTTTGTGTGTGTGTGTGTGTATGAGAGAGAGAGACTGCTTAATGCCATTATTTTATGTCAAATACATAGCAGAGCATTCAGGAACATTGCCCCCTTCCGAAGCGATTCAAGTTGGGGTGTATTTTAGCACACGAATGATCACCGACGATCTAAAATCGGAGCTCTGACAGTCGACAACCAACTTCTGCAGCAAAGACATTGTCATCCATGGGATTTCTACAATACGCTCCATCATACTCTCAGAAGCTGATCATTTAAAACAGTTCATGTGAGCACACACTCCGTAGCTTTTCTACTTAATTAGATTTAATTATTTATTCTGTATATTTTGTATATACTTATGTTCCATTATATCTTTGGGTTTTGTGTGCCTTCAGTGCTGTACAGATTATAAACAGAGGTTGTAACTGAAACAGGAAATAAAGAATTGCAATATTCTGTGAAATTTGGAAGTAATTGCCACTCTGAGCTGCTTCTACTTGGCAGTGTAACCGCTTTCCACCAGTTACGACTTGCCACCTGGACTGAAAAAAAAAGACATTTCTTTCAGTTTATCAGTCCTCCACAGTGCATATGTGATTTTTCATGGTTGTTCATGTTAAGCAGCATTTAGTTCTTTTCCTGCTGTGTGGATAATTTAGCCCCCTACCGATGGTTCAACCCTAGTCCTTAATCACACAACAGTGGCTTCAGGGTTCTTCTTCAGCCATGCTTTTCTGCATTATTCCCACTCCCTCTTCTTACACAGAGAAACAGCATTTGCTAAATTTGTCCTTTTGTATTATCGGTGACAGATCACTCACATTATTATGTATTATGCTCCTCGAAAGGTAAGGCATTAACAATGTGAAATACTGTAGAGATATTCTTTACCTTTGGGCTCATTTCAAACAAATGGATTCAATTATGAACTAAGGCCACATATCAAGCATCCGACTCCGTGAACTAATGCAATAAAACAAACATAACTCAAAGAATGTGAAGCGCAGAGCATTTGTCTGAAACCTCTTTTATGGTTCCAAATGTTTTAACAGTACAGCTTGAAAATGCTGACTGAATTTTTTACAGTCATTTGTAATTCTGATTAACTCAGAGGTCTGTCCAGATAGCAGGCATATTTTGGCTCAGTTTGAGCTTTGTTAAATGTAATTTAGGCTAGACGTGGTCAAAAGATTCTATTTTTGGTAGGAATGATGTGATCCACACGTTTGCTTACTTTCACTCAGGTTTTATTTGAGTAATGTCTGGTTCTGAGATGGTAAAATTTAAGAAGAAAGACGCATGTCTTCTTGTAAGATTTAATTATAGCACTGTAGTCTTGCACTACCATCTCTATATATGCTGGAAGAGAAATGGTAAATTATTACATATCTATTGAAACATACATGGAAATAAACAATATATGGCAAAAAAAAAGCTTGAAATTATTTGGTAAAACCAACTTTATTCATCAAGCCTGAACAACAGAAAAAAAAAATGTTTTTTTTTATGGAGACTATTTCTAATGAGGCTTTGACTGACAGATACATCCAGATACATCTCTCAGGTTCTGTGTCAGGTCTTCGCTTATTTCTCTCCTGTTAAAGCCATCACTTTAAGATTCCGCTCATTTGCTTTAAATGGTTTTTTAGACTGGCCCCTTTTTTTGGCCTGTTGGTTAGTTTTCTTAAATGTTTTAAGAACACAGTGTACCATGCTGAGACAATGTCAGGTTTCAGCTAACAGAAGAAATCACCTTGCTGGAGAAAATTACACTTTTTATACTCGTTAAATTGTGTTATTTTGAGCATTTTTCATGGATGCTACTAAAGAAATAGGACAAATGTGTTTATGACAGGCTAGTACAAAGTGCCTAAAGGTACAGTTTGAAATTAGTTCTCTTGTTCACCACTTTGTTTTCTGCTTGGTCAGTGACTTAAAAAAACACCAAAACTCATTCCCCTGAAAATGGCTAGGACTGAACTAAAAATGAATGACAAAACAGTCAATATCCAAACAAAAACAGACCTTCGGAAAACCTGCAGCACTATTGCTTGAGATCATTTTAAAAAATTACAAGAAAGTCTGGCTGCTTTGATTTCTGCTGTAACTTTGCATGAGACTTTCATGTGAACCTGCAAACTAAAGTAACACACATTAGAATCACAGGTTTCATGCTGAGTAGGTGGGGTGAGGAGGTTTTGCTGCACTTTGCTGCATAAATTTGCACAACAATGACAAAAATGGTGCTACATTATGACTAAGTACCTCTTATTCAGTATGAGCAGCCCTAGCTCTAATAACTATGGGTGTTTATGTTCAGATGTAGCTCCTGCAAGGTAATACACTTGTCCACTGGCTGGTGTATTAACTGTAATCATATGTAAGGTAATCATGCGAAAACTCAAACAATGCTGCCTGCTGCGGAACACACAATAAGCCTGGAAATGTAATGGAAGATGGGGTGGTGAAAGTTGGCCAAAAAATAGCATTGTTTATACACTTGCACACATAAGCTAGACTCACAAAGTCAGACCTGAATTCAAACACACTAGTAACCAGATGTGAGTGTTCACAGTTCATTTTGAGCCCTGTCTATGTTTGTTGTACATCACACAGGATCACACAGAAAAGAATCATACCTTGCAACCTCATAG
This sequence comes from Melanotaenia maccullochi, assembly GCA_037177255.1. Lineage (NCBI taxonomy): Eukaryota > Metazoa > Chordata > Actinopteri > Atheriniformes > Melanotaeniidae > Melanotaenia > Melanotaenia maccullochi. Next base: position 13,651,274 of record JBAGKP010000027.1, read on the forward strand.
CGTTTGCATCAAGGTGTTCTTCCATGCATCTTCCACAAAACAGCAGAAAATGCATAAGTAATGCCACTGATATGCAGAATTATGTGTATTATTGTTCTCATTATTATTACAGGCCCTACAGTGTCCACCGTCTCATTTACACTGCAAATGAGATATTGGCTTTATTAGCAAAGTTTTTTTCAAGAAGAAATCTGAAAAATCCATAACGTCTCACCAAGTTATTATTTATAAAATAGGTTTTTGATCGTCCCTACAGCCGCAGGTTATAAATATTCATTCTTGAAAGCACAACAACAGAATGTCTCTTCTGGCCAGCATTATCGATCGCTATTCTGCATCCCAGAGATTCGCCAGGTTCTTTGAAGTAACCAACAGTCAATTAATGTCTCACACATGACATTATTCAGGCTGCTGTGTCTTCTTCCCTTTTAATTCCTTCTGACATTTAATGAACAGCGAGTGGCAAAAAAATACAGAACAATAGCATCGATGGATGTAATTTCTGGGCGAACAAAAGCAAGGAGTCAAAAGATGTGGGACTGAAGTTTAAATCGTCCACAATTCCTCAGGGGTAAAAGAAATATTCAGAGGTTTCTTTACAGCAAAACCTCATTTCCACAAATGTTTGCATTCATTCTGTAATTCTATTTGATATTTTGACTGTGCCCCCAATTTGAAGGAAGACTTACAGCAACAATGGAAAATGGAAAATAGTCACTGAAGCAGTTTCCAGTTATTGTCATTTATTGTTATTATTGTTATTTGTCCAGGGAATCATCACATAATACAACAACTGTTATAACACAAGCGGAAACTTGCTAAAATTATTTTTGGTTAAAAAGATATCTAAAGGTCTATAGACGTCTAGAATATTTTTTTTTCTTTAAAATAAAAGTGAAGCAGACTCAATTTTCACTTGTCCACTCAAAAAGAAAAAAAAAGTCTTAAATATTCATATGTAAAGCAGGTAAACTGAGCTGAACTCACAACTTGCTATGCTAAAGGTGAAAAAAAAGTAATAATGGTAAATCACAGCCATTTTTAAAAATATATATATTTATGTCTGACTTATCCATGTTCCAAATGCAATAGAAATTTTTACTTGTGTGTAAAAAAAATGTGTTCAAAATGTAAAGATCAGTTTGATTAACAAGGCAAAAGCTCATTAGCTTGTTTGCTACTTGGTCCAACTTCCTAAATAAGAAGTATTCAGTTCCTGTTATGACAGAACACCACCAATCTTTCTAGCTAACTTTTAGCTAGCTAACTAGCTAGAAGTTAGTTAGCATGTTTGCTATTTTGTTTATCCAACTACCTAAAATACACAAAACCACATTCACTTGCCAAAATCCCCTGCCATAGTTAAAACTTTTCAACATACCCACTTGCATCTAAAAAATGAGTGAAAATGGAATGGCTAAAATCAGTTTAAACCTAGCCTATGACTAAATAAGTTAAAATGAATACAGCTGTTAAGTCATGTCTAGGAGGCAAGTAAAGTTGGCCTTACTTGTCATTTTTGTGAAAGAGTCTTGAAATGAATATGAACCACTTTTCATCGTGATAGTCACAGCTAAATGTTGCTGAAATTTTCACTTGAATGTGTCATGATCTGGGGCCTTATTTATCAAGCTTGTGTAGGAACAACAGTTGACTATATTTGGTGTATGCCAAAAAATAGTCCATTTTTGCGATTTATCAAAACCAAACATTACAGGAAATTGTTCCTACCTCCATGGCAACTCTGACCCATAATCTAAAGGAACCCACTATTACCTTTCACACCACATGTTTCACGCTAAAGCTGTTTGCAGAAATGAATAAAGATGCACATTCGATATTAATTCTCTGAGCGCACACACTGGGTGGGTGGGGGACAGTATTTTCAAGAAAAAGGGAGATGATGTTAATAAGAACCTCAACCACTAAAATATGTTCTGTCATTGTGAAACAAAACTTACATGTTATAAAATACATTCAGCTAAATAAGGTGGACAGACTGGAGGCTGGAGGTCTAGAAGTGATACAACACTTATGAAAACACAAGAGCTGGATTTCCTTTCATTTATTTATTCTTACACAATGCACATTTTTTATTGTTGTCCCAATTTCTGTCAAGACTGTCTTTATTTCCCGCAACTCCTTGTCCACCTCGTTAATCACGGAGATTGTGTCCCTCTGCACTAGCCGCCCAAACTGCTACCAATCTCAGATGTATCTTACATATTTATTTTATAAATTAAAACAAATGACTAAATTACGGCATCACTATTGTCATTTGGCAGATGCTTTTCTACACCCTGGGAACTGAACTTTGGTCTCCCGCATGGAGACCGATGCTCTATCGACAGATATCCAACTGTATGTTCTGATGCCTCTGCTTCTTGCCTTCTGACACTATAATGACAGGATCTGCTACCACTATTCTGTCTTTCTGACTCAAGTAATACCCAGGCCGTGCCCACCACTTATAAACATTTTTTACATTTTTCAACGTGGTCCATCAGGATTACTTTTCTCTACCTCAGGTTTAAGATTATAAGTCATGACCAGGGGCTGCAGTCTATCTCAGCATACACTAGGACAAAGAAAAATATACATGCAAAATTTAATAAAATTTCTTAGCAAATATGTCAATTGATCACTGCTAAGTGGTGGATTTAGCAGGGATCACAAATCTAACCAAACAATCAAACAGGTTTTCATTGTGTCCCTGCTGCAATACACCTGGTTCAAATGAAATATTTCATCAACATCTTATTGTCAAGGTCTGCACCAGCTCCTTAATGACACATTATTTAAGTCTGGTGTGCCACAAGGTCATATTGAAAACCTGCTGGACGCTGGCTCAAGAGGTCTGGAGTAGGTCATCCCTAATTTAGAGTTTCTAAGGTATTCCAAAGATATTGTTATTGTAGGTTTTACAGAAATTTGTCGTGGCCAAAACAGAGTAAACTATTGTTTAAACGTACTTGGGCATAGCACAAAATTATGGGTGCTAAACACAAACCATCTTGGTAGACTCCTATGCTGACTTGATCAATAGTTCTCACGCATATTTTTCCTCTCCTCAACCTCTTCACTACCTTTACTTTCCCTGTCTTCACTTCACATCTATGGAAAGACTCCATACAAGCTAAACAGATATTATCTCAACCTGCATAATATACAATATGAAATCTACTAGATGCAAGTGTAAATAAGATTCTTTCATCTGAATCAGCTACAGATTGATTGTAAACTGAATAACAAGTGCTCACCTTGTCTCACATCCTCAGTGATAATCTGGACATGATGATGGACCTGCTGCTGCTGTGTCTGTGTCCCATGTGGTTGATTATGTTAACCTTTGCTAATACTGAGATATTACAATGTCGCAGTCATACTGAAATGTTAAACATATATGATAACTATGCAATAAATCCTTTGCTAGGCAACCCCAACAACTACTCATTAGTCATCTTTAGGACTGTACCTTCTGTCTTTTTGGAGACTTATTCTAATCTGTTTCTTACAACATGCAGGCAGGACAACTTTCTGACTCATGGTACTCTATTCATAGTTAATGTACTGAATGAAGTAATAGGTAATAAAAGCCAGCCCTTTACAAGGTCAGATATGTTTGTAAAGGTAGAGTATTATTTTCCTCAGTTTCATTTGATTAATTTAAACATGATGGTAGATTAGTTGTTATGAATGTTACAGTTTTGGGGGTCTGGTGCATTCAGTTTTTTAGAAAACGCGATGCTAGCAGCATCTTCATAATCCCAAAATTGCAAGGAGTCCAGTAACACTAAACATGCCATGACTGATCACTGGGAAAGGACTAAAACTATTTATTTTTTTTTATCGCTTGATCCATAAAAGTCAAATAATTGTTGGTAATATCTAATGAATTTCTTTATTATTTAAATTAATTAATGTGTTGCCCCTAAATAAATACCAATATACTTCCTTCATGACAACTGCTGTTGGTACCAGCACAAATTGTGTTAGTTTGCATGTGCAGCTCACCTCTTTTCTCAACGAAATGAGTAAGAAGCTGCTTCTCATTTAATTTTCTCACCCTGCTTTGTCTTATCTTTTCTGGTATCCAGACTTCTCTTTCTTAGGGAAATACATGACTTTCTCTTCTGGCTGTCTGGCTGCACGCTGTATGTATGTAGCTTCGCTGAACCGTGTGTGGAATAAACCATTTTTCACAATTTTAGAGGGGTGATGGGGCCCTCAAAGAACACCCATCATAGTTGTCGATGCAGAATTCAGTAACTCAGGCCCTTCGTTCAGCCAGATCCACTTTCATTATGACATTAATGACAAATTAAAAAAATGGAACATGATAAAACTTTTAATTACAGAACTTTTAAAAGCCCCCATCCAGCAGTGGCCCCTGGATAAACAGTACCTTTCACCCCCAGCCTGACATCACTGGTGTCCACACAGTTTAATTTAATCAATAGCCCCAAGTACAGTTGCTGTGCTATCACAAGGACTGACTTTGTTTTTGATCACCCCCTCCCTTCCTGACTGAACTGTAGTCTGTTGCTGAGCCTTACCCTCATGGCGATCTTATGACGCTGTCTGCCAAGCAGAACAGCTTGCTGTGATGACACAGACACTGAACCCCTATCCTGTTTTCATTCAAAACACAATTTAAACACCAAGCCGGTGACCCAGTTTTGCATCTGGACAACAGAGGTATTTAGTTATGGGATCTATTGTGTTGAATCCTTTGTTATGACGGAGCCACATGGGTATAACGGATAAAAACTCTGGTTTGAGGGATTTTCTTTTCTTTTAAAAACACCATTTCTGTGGAAAAAAAAGAAGAAAATCAAGCAAAACATGCAAGCAAATATCTCAGCATGTTCTCAAGGCAAGTTCGCTGACATTCTTAAAAAATGTAGTGTGTATCTGGACTTGGACCCAACAAAAGTCTGCCCAAAAGAAGTTAATTGCAGCACTTTATCACCAAATAGCTCCTGGCATGTGCTGCACATCCCAGATTGATGATAGAAATCAGTCAAGGGGGGGGGTTTCTCCTATTAATAGATTGTATTCAGAATTTTTTGGGGTATTACATAAATAGCACAGAAGAAATGAATATGGAGTTATATCATAATTAGTTGACGCATTAAATGATATCATTCTGAAAAAGTACAGAAATGGTGTTTAATGACCAGAATTGATTTGATCTGTTCCAGTAAAATGACCTTTTAAAATCAGCAACAAAAGCAATACTCATAAATTGCAGTACATTTAAAGGACAGTCATTATCTTCATTGATTAACCTTATTAAATACGAATAGATTACAAATAAGCTAATGTGTGTAAAGACTGAAGGGCACCTCATTATATCATAGGACACTTAACTGTATTTTTCATGTCAGGGCTTTATGCATGCTTACAAACTCCAGATTCTTATGTAGTGCAAGCTAGAGGTTAGCCAGTCAAATGAAAGTATGCCTTAAAGAAACTGATGAAGACTATTATAGAACCCACATAAACCAAATGGAATGGGTTAAATGCATCATCCTTATAAAGGTAGACAGTTATGATTACAGGTGAACTGTATTAGTAATGGCCTCCATCACTGCATGACATTTCCAAAAATGTCATGGTGGAAATATGTCACCTTAACTATGGATATGCATAATGTGAAAAACTCTAGTTAAAAAAAAACAGATTTTCCACATTTGGCATATTTTCTGAGCAACATTTTGAGGATTGCATTCTCGCCGACAACATGATCTCGTCCTACTAAGCATAACATTTGGGCATGTACAATTTGCCTAAACCTAACCAAACATTTTATTTTATTCTTGGTTGGTTGTGAGACTACCGTTTATGGGACATTACTTATGGGATTGCAACAATTGTGTCACCATGATCTCATACAGTTTAAAGTTATGCAGTATATACCAGGAATCACACCGTAACCACTTGATTAATTTTTGCTTGTTTGCTGGTTGATAAGGTTTGCAGAGGTTCAATGAAGCATTAAAGGATAATGTGAATTAAACACAGCTTGACATCACAAGGCCTACAGCATATCGATGCTTGTACAGATCCTTGTAATATGAAATAGTAGCACAAATTAATTGTGTTTTGTTTGGTGCTTTTTTAAGTAACACAAGTTTACTTGAATTAATCTAAAATGATTTTGTAATTACTTGATGCACTTATTGGCAATTGCGGTAAGAATAAATACTGTATAATCATATAACATATTTTCTAAGATATGTAATCAAACTGAGTGGTGCATGAATATACATGATACTTTATTTCAGCTACTTAAGCTACCAGTTGTATGTCAAATATTGCAGATATAAAATGACCACAGCCCTAAATTCATGTCTTTTTTTATCCTAAGGCAATCCTGTAAAATTATAATTTTAATACTTTGTGAATTTGCTTTTATAATTTCAAGTAAAAGAAACAAAGAAATGTCTCATTTCTAGGCCTAAACTGAACACTGTTCATTCTGTCTTTTTTACAAACCCCCCTTCTGCAAGCGGAAAATCCACTGATCACGGTTCAGCGAAAAGCCAGCAGCTGACACGGTTGTAACACATGTGAGTCAACATATGTGCCTGCTTTGGATCATCAGCAATACCTGCAGTTCTGTGAGATAAAAGAAAAAAAAAAAAAATCAGCAAAGCTTAATGAACCTCACCATTGAAGTGGCAGACTTCCCTCTTTATAAATCCATAGGCGCAAAACAACAACACATTCATATAATCATAATTTGTATGCTACATGTTTGTTGTCCCTTAAGAGATTATTTTGTTTGTCTGAGAAACACAGTATGAATTTGTAGAGTGTGATACAAGTCCGGGTATGCCCTTAGAGTCTACAATAAGGAGAAAGAGGGAGATCAATATCCTTCAGGACAGTCTCAAGTCACAGTTGTGCTCTGTACATTATAACAAATCCCCTTATGTGATCACACTGCAGAAAAATTAGATGGTAGCCCAAAGTGTTTCTAATAATATTACAAGCTAATGACCCATTTCAAAAAGTGCCCTGCCCGGCCCACTTGGCACATTGAACAGGATCACTGATGGGCTTTCACGGCTTGAGAAGACGCGCAGACGCAGCAGCAGAAGCCATCAGTTCCTTCTTCCACTGAATGATGGCGCAATTAAATGTTTCATGGGGTGCCAACATTAGTGCCTACCACTGCAGTGGCTCCCAGCCATCATGCCTTTTTTTTTTTTTTTTTTTTTTTTACCTCAAAGACCTGACAGGCAAAGAACAAGGAGATGAGATGAAAGCAGATTTGTTATTTATCTTTCATTGTTTCACTGTTTTCTTCTGTTTGCCTTGTTTAAACTTTGTCTAACTTTGCCTTTATCTTTGCACTCCAGGGGTACATCTGAATCATATCAATTAGAAAGATAAACTTTAGACTTTTGGTCCAGAAATCATTTCTTCTTTACTGTGCATTGTTTTAGTGTGTACAGACAGTAAAACACAGGAATAAAGACCTGTTATGGGGCCAATGGGAAATCAATCTGTTTGCCTTGTCTCAATATGTAATGTGCATGTCATAAAACCCTTGCATGCAGGACATTTTTCTTTTGTTCTTTTCTGGAATTCTGACCTAAAATTAACAGAAAGAATTTTCAGGGTTTTACAGCGTTTTTTCTGATTGCAACCGGACCAGGGTTCACTTTCAAATGAACTGAGACCCCCGCTTTTCAAGTGGACTAAATTTCAACTGAGCATTCACACTGCTCCAAATGAACCGTTGTCATGGTTCCTGGGTTTTGGTGTGTTCTTTGGTTTGTTAGGTTTTTATCATGGTTTGGGTTTTGTCATGTTTAGGTCAGTTTATAGCTTTTCCCTCATGTGCTCTGTGTTTTCTGTTCCTGGCTCGTTAGATCACCTGGTCTGATTTCTCATTCACCTCACCTGTTCCTCATTACTCATTCTGTGTATATATGCTCCTTGGTTTTCAGTTGGCTTTGTCAGATCCTTATGTGGTTTATCCCCTGTAATGTCTGTTCCCCTGTCCCTGAGTTTTTGGAGAATAAACTCTTTGCCAGCATCAATTCTGCCTCCTGCCTGATCCGCCTGCGTTTGGGTCCTCACCCACTCATAACAACCATGCCATCTGTGGAAGGGGACCAGGGCTTGTTTAAAGTGAACCAAACAATGCTAGTGTGAATAAGCCCTAAAAAATTGGAGGCAGTAGAGCAGGTCTTCTAAAAACCAGGTTGGCAGTTTAAATCCTGCTTCATACTAGTTAACAGTGCCTGCGCAAAACTGTGTCCGGTTTCAGCTTTGTTAGTTTAAGGATATTTTTTGCTTCTTGTTTGGCTCTCACCACAGTGTTGCGTGTAATACAAAATAGCTTACCTCCACTTTGATGGTCAATATTTGGAAAGTAGTTTTATGCTCTAGGGCCATTTGTTGGACAGGTGGCTGACAGTAAAGTAAGTGAGGAGCTGTAGCTTCTGCATGCAGGGTGTACGCTACACTGGGGAAGTGTCATCCATCACTGTGTTTTTAAATGACAGATGCATCACATTTTTCTCACACATTTGCACGTTAATAATCAAAAAGAAATAAAGCTGATTATGTACATATTGCAGGTTATAAACGGATATTTTTTGGAGTTGGATTAAAGTTGGGGTAATGTGCAGACTTTTGTTGGCTGAACTTGTGCTTATAGCTGTAATCGCAACATTGCAAATTCCTTAAAGAACTGAAGAACATTGGAACATTTCTAATCAAAAGGAGAATTTTAAGGTATGAGAAACTGCACTTATCTTTTCTTTCTTTGGACGCTCCATGACGTTGCACCTGAGTTTCACTTTATGCACCACGTCACACCTTGGCCAGCGAAAAACACATGCTGTTTCAGCAAAGAAAAGCCAGAGAAAAATTTTTAAAAGAAGATTTGGAAAAGAAAGAAAGAGCAAGTGACAAGAAAATCTCTCAAAGTTCTTTAGCGTGTCTTTCAGATCTGTAGAATTTATTGGGACAAACAACTCAAGGGTAAATATGGAATCAGTTTAAAGATAGGCTGTGGATTCCATACTATATTTGTCTCTTACAACGAACTACTGCTATGAATAAACATGTTATTATGAATCTATATCCATGCATTACTCATTATAATAAAACTTGGAATTTCTCCAGTTTTCCATCTTGGAACAGAGTACAGCTCAATGTGTATAAAAGGTCTAAAGTGCAGACAAAGTTTTATCAACGCAACATATGTAGTGCATTCTTCATTAAAGTGTGCCTAAAAGTTGGAATGCAGAGCTTTAAATGTGTAGTATAGATGAGTGTGGATAAAATCCATCAGTTCCAGGTAAATGTTACTGTTTCAGAGCATGCTGAAGATTTAAGTCAATTGCTTTTCTTTATTTATATGCTTTCCCAATGGGGATTCAGTTCATATCAAGTAGCAATGAGTGGTTTGTCTGGGAAAAGAGTAAAAAAGGAACAAAATGTAGCAACTGAGACGTAAAGGATTGGCCAAAAAAGTTTATCTTGTTCCAGATAAAAATGAATGATTAACGTCCTGAAAGCAATTCCAATCATGTTAGATGTGGAATAGCTAAGAATGAACATCCAGTCATCAGGGTTAACCCAGTTATTGACATAGGCTCAGTCAAAGTGGGCCAGAAGTGACAAACATTCAGCCATGTTGTAATCAGGAGCAGATTAGTCCTATTTTGCATAAATATGAGGTGATGACATGCACAATAGATAAAGAGAGATTAAGGAAGGATTACAGAGATGGTAATGGTGATCCATTATTGCAAAATGGAAGGTAGGTTAACTAAAAATGTGTAAATGCTGGCTCAGAAAAAGGCCAAATTAAACATGTTTTTCTTCCATGTCAGTCCAGCACTATGACTTATTGCTTGTCTTGCATCCACCACCACCCTAATGCCACCTACACCACCCCAACATCGATGACTCAGAACTCTGTCCTCTGCCAAGATCCTGCTCCCACCTCGATCCCACCCTCATGTAGTATAAGTCTGCACCAAAAACTTTGGTTGTGTTTCAGTAAACTGTTTCATCTCACATTTTTTGGCAAAGTTTCTCATAGCTGAAATACTGTTACCACTGCATACGTGGACAAAATAACAGTTATTAGGGCTTTATAGGAACTGTATATGGCAGCCACTGAAAGATCAAATTTTAAGGTTGGGTTTGTACGCTAGGTTTTCTGATCATCTTCCAAGCATCACAGCTCAACCTACATGAGCCAATTCTGTGCAACATGGTAGATTGTAGAAAATGTTTTTCAAAGGTATAAAATCAGTTATAATTATTTTTACATTCCACTTTCTGGGAAACATATATGTAATAGGTCATTTCTGCCAATAAAGTTCATAAAACTCCTCAAACTGAAACTCCAAGGCATGACCACAGACCTGCTAAACATTTCAAACACAGTTTATGTGTTTGCCTGAAATTTCAAGCCAGTCTGTCAAGTTTTCTTCAAACTCCCAAATGTTCCATATCCACATGTATGTAAGACTAATAAGGGAGCTATTATAAATCTTTGATAAGGACTTTTGGAGAGCTCTGACAGACTTTGGCAAGCTCTGGTTTGAAGCTTTATTTTTTATAGTGTTTTTGATTAAATGCAATGAATTGCTTTTCATTTGAATTTGTTGCATTGAAAGATGCAACAAATCATCTATTAAAATAATCAACAATGCAGACGATAAGCAGTGAACTCCGAAGCTCTGACATGTCACCTTTATCTCAAATCTGTCAATAAGCTGCCGACTGCTTTTCAATCTCCTTCTTCAAACACGCTAGCTTCTTAAAATGCTTGTTGATGTTTTCAGGACATCTAAGGGACAGATTTAAAGTTGTTTGGGACAAATCAACAGACCTTGTCTTAAAATCCCTCTCAGCATATGAATTAGATATGACTCACAGGTCACATCCACCAAGGTTTTGGAGTTCCTCAAGTCTTAGAGACATACTTTCACTGTCTGTCCAGGGCTTAGGACCATCCCCTGGCAAAATTACTAAGTCCCTGAAGTCTCTTATAAGGATTTTTGAAGCTCCTTATTTGGAATTACAGCAAGTCCTTAATCTTGTGGATTTAAAAGAAGCTGATTGCTCTGTAAGAAAAAAAAGAAAATACTGTTTAATAGGGGAAAACAAATTTTCTATCAATCTCATACTTAAGCACTACAAAGAACTATAGCTTAAACCCCTCAACTTCAGCTCAACTGGATCTTAAACTGCGGTACAAACTTTGCTACCTTTTTATAATCATATATCTACATTTCCTCTCATTTGCATCCAAACTGCCGCAGTTTCTCTTATTTTTTAAAAGTTGTCTTGAGCCATATTTTTCAAAAGGTCTTATAAAAGTTTTTCTTTGGTCACTTTTTTTTTTTTAATTAATTTCCAGTTCATTTAAGCCACTTAATACAGACCTATAAATCATTAACTTCTTCAAGGTAACACAATTCATGAGAAAATTACCATTACGAACCAACAAGATGATATCCAAAGAGTGGATTGACCTGGTATATTCTGGTACGTGCAGACAATTGGACAAGTGGAAGACAAAAAAAAGAAGTGCCAAGCCTCAAGAAAAGTATTTTTAAGTGATATTTTTAAGAAATAAGAAAATAAATCCAGCAAAGTCCTCACAGGACTTGAGAGAAAGATCCAGCCTGTCAAGTGATCAATCTACTGTTCTGACCATCAGAAATGGTTTCTGTGGAAGGCTGACTACCAAGAAGACATATTGAGGAAAGGAGTCAGGGAGAAACATTTGAGGAATACCAAATGAGAAAAGAACACACAAGATAAATCCTCCCCAGAGCCTGGACCTCAACATTATTTAAGGAGTGTGAGATTATCTTGACAGAAAATGGAAACAAAAGCAGAAAAACTTTGGAAAGCCTTTCAAAAAGTCTGGAGAGCTATTCCCAAGAACTACTGAAATCAGTACTACATCATATCGTGACCTTAAAACTCTGTGTTTTTGACTTGTTTTAATGATATACTGACATTTATTGTGTACAGTCCAGGAACAGTGGTTTCCATGCAACATCCTGGGGCTGAAAACAACACAGCTTTCATTTCCACTCAGGGGCATCATGTAACAGCAGTGTTGTGCCAGTTGTTGGTGTTTTTCACATGCCAGCAACTGGGTACCAACACTGTGGCTGTTTTGAGTGTCCACCAGGTTGATTCAGCAAAGAAAAGCATGAGGACATTATTGAAAGAAGCAAGAAAAAACAAATTTCAACAAAGTGTAAAATGAACTGGTCACATGAGCCCCTACATCACATACAGGGACACGCAAATGTGACAAAAGTGTTTCTGTTACACTTCTGTGAAACACTTCTAAATCAAGGCAAACATGAGTGTAAAACCATTTAACTGATATAAAGGAGGTTTTTCAAAATTTAGGTGTTTCCATTACCAGTTTTTTTTATTGCGATATTTAAGTTTTGTGCAATTTTTGGGGTAATCTACAGAGTATGAGTCAAATTGGACTAATGTTTAATAGCTGGTGAAAGCTGTAAAAAAAGAGACCATTTGCAAGAAAGATGCTGAACTAAGTTCCGTTGGGGGCACCAAAGTGCAAAACATTCTGCCAAAGTTCGTAAGTGCCATTTAACCCTTAAAACTCCAAGCCATAGTTTGCTATTTTTAGCCCGCTTAATATCTAATGTAAACCCTTTTTAATCGCAATCCTATAGCACCTGTAATACAATCCTATAGCATAATCATATGCACCATAAAGGCCAACCAAAACAGCTAAATGCAATTTATTACCAGTAAAAATAAGACATAGATCAAGTGACCAAGCTTTTTCTGAGCTGCATATCATTCATTCAAGTCCTGGCTTCCAGAAGAAAACAATATTGGAGCTGAAACAAACACAACAAAAACCAATCTATTTTCTATAGGGCTTACTCCAGTTTAGGGTCACAGGGAAGCAGAAGCCTATCCCGGCAATTAATAGGTGAGAGGCAGGGTACACCCTGAGCAGGTAGCCAGTCTATCACAGGGCCAACACAGAGAGACAAGCAGCCATTCACGGTCACTCTCTCCTTATGGAGAATTTAGAGTAACCAGTTAGCCTAACATGCACGTCTTTGGATTATGGGAGGGAGCCGGAGTAGAACGCACAAAGGGACAAGGCTTGAAACAGCGACCTTCTTCCTGTTAGGCAGCGATGCCATCCACGGACACACATAAACTTTACAGTTATTTATGCTACAATTTACCTATTATACTGACAAAACTCACTCCAAGTCAGCTGGTTATTGACTCCACCGTGCATCAAAAAATTATTCTTGGCTTTATAGGACCATTATTTTTGTTCTTTTCATACAGACATAGAACTTTCTTGTCACATATTGAGCATTGACTGCTCCTGATGGGACATTGTAGCCAATTCAAGCTCTCCAATTGGTCCAAAGTTCGTCAGGGAAGTGCCTGCATAATTTATGGGTCACAACAGAGAATCTAAAGCTTGGCTCCAGAGTTTAAAGCAGTGCTGTACCCTATTGAGGTTTAAATTCATACACAAACATTTGAACATTCTTTGCTTCAAGCTTTACATGTTCCTGTCATTGCATTCTTGACATTGGAAGTCAAATCAATTAAATCATTTTTCACCCATTGGCCTGCATCATAAAAGCTGCAAAAACTGAGCAGACTTATTTCACTACATGGCACATATGCACTTTTTATTTTAGATATTTTTTTTTCTTTTCACAAAGATCTGGGACATATTAAATATTTATCCCTACTGTGGATTTAGAATCCATGTTGCAGTTGTTTTTTTAAAAAAAAACTCCTAATTAGCAGGATGCTGAGGCATCTCTCTCTCTCTCTACACACACACACACACACACACAAATACATATAGNNNGTTTTTCTATGTAAATTGTCTGTTGTTTAGTTATTTTCAGTCCTGCAGGAGATTTCCGGATGCAATCAAGAACGGTTTTTTATAGCACTGTGATTGTAGCTCATACACCTGCAAAGAATTTGTTTTCAGGAGAGCACGAGATACTGAGGATACATCTTTGCACACAATCAGCAGCATAATGGTAGTCATCAGTTCAGTTTATGTTGCTCAGCTGAAACTACGGCCCCACATGCATTTTCAGATTTGCATACCACAAAACATCAAACACACAAGTCTCAGCTTGCCCGGCAATGATTGTTAGGACTTGATGCTACATGACCCAGTACGCATGGCTGCGTATGGCGAGAGAAAGCATGCGCACTTGTACCTTTCTTTTTCTGCATTGTGTGTTGGTGTGTGTTCAGCCCCCTCAAGAGTTTTGTTGTTTTTACGCTTACTGAAGCCAGCATGTGCTTTTCGATACCACCCACCGCAAATCCCACAGCCTGCGCTAATTTGTTCCTGATGACAGCGTCACACACGTTCACAAACACACTTCAGGATTGCTGTTTATCAGATCGGTGTGTGTCACCAGGATCCGTCAAACCCACTAACTCAGCTGTAATTGATGAGTGGATGAATTCAGAACTTCTGCAAAGGTCCTGCACACGTGGGAACTTTGCACATGGTACACACAGACTCAACATCCTGAGCTCTGTGCACACACGTAATCTGTGTCTAACTAACATGATGAATCACACTAAAACCCCTTGAGGCTTCTTTCTCTCTTTTTCAACATTTTTTTTATGATCCATCCAAAGGGTGGATAGGACACTGTTCAGGCTTTTGACTTTCCACTGCCATCTATTTCAACACTCTGGGGCTCCAAAGCCAGTCATATCTGCTATGAGCAAGGTCACACACTTTTGCAAGAGCCCCCCCTCCTAAAACTCCTGCATCTCATTCCCTTCTAATGCACACTTCCGAAGGTGCATACGGAGATTTGTGTAACTGGATACATACCCCTTCTCTGCAGGAGCTTGAGCCTGCTGTCAGTTTGGAGTAAAAGAGGTTGAGAGCTCCCAGAGGTTGGCCTTTTCTTTCCTCTGCTGGATTCCCCCCAATTCTCCTCACCCCCTCTCCCCTCATCCCCTCTTTCACACAATTCTCTTCTTTCCATCTTCATTTCCCCACCTCTTTCTCCCACCATCTTCCCTCACACCACCATCAGCCCCATGCTCTCTATGCTACAAGCACATCCAGCCTCTTTTTGCTTCATCACCCTGTGGGCTATTTTTAGCTGCCTTGCTGCACCTCCACAAATGAGCCACAGTCTCTTCTGACTTAATGGGGATCTTATTATGCGACACCCGCGGAAAGTTAGACTGGAGTAAATCTCAGAAGATCAAATCTCTTTGATACAGGGGGCTTATGTAGCAGAGCAGGTCCCCAAGTAGACAATACAGACACATTTGCATGTTCTTTGGGTGTCCAGTCCCCCTTCCCTCTTTTGCACTGAAGGATAAAAAACAAAAGAACAAAAAAGACCAAAAACAAAAAAAAAATAACAAAGATAAAATAAGCATTCAAAGTATGTCCTCTTTGCTCTTTGTTTTCAATCCCCATTGGAGATTTTCAGGGATTGACTGCTTTCATGCACATTTTTTTCTAACTTGCACCCTTGTTTTGATACATACCCTGGCCTGTGGCTGTTTTTTCTTTTGTCCTTTTTTCCAGCGTGTGTCACAGAGGTGTCAACACCAGGGGATATAAAGGAGAGGATGACCTTTTTTTCCGCTGTCTCAAGTTTTGCCGTCTTTTTTCTAATGAAGCTAAAGCTTTTCATGGTTTTTGGAGTCTCCTTGAAAAATATTAAGCTTTTTATTTGCATAAGCCGCCTTATGGCTTTCAGTGAATACGTCCACTGATGGAGTAAATTGAGTGCACAATTACAATCACATGCATCACGTGCCAATAATGTCCTGTTCATTCTGTAAAATAAAATGTAATATTCTGTACATGAATTATTATGTAAAATATGTGTATCGTTCACAGGTGTTAATAGTCCATCTAGCAGCAAATTAAAGATGGTATGTACTGATTGGGATCCTTGTACCATACATAGCTTGCTAAAAAGATGAATAAAATAGAATAAATGGGTCAAATTTCTGTATGTATTCAGTTCTGTATGTTTGGTGTAGTGATGAAAGTAACTGCTACAAAATAAATAAATAAATAACTAAAAATACTTTGGCTAACATGGGCATGACAAACCATGGTTATATAAAGTTCACCATGCTAATCTTGCATGTAACATATTAACTAGCATGAACTGGTGTAACAGCTATTAAATGTTATCCTAACTAATGGGCCATTTCTTTTAAATACAGAAAGTATATTGTCATCATAGCACAAGCAGAAAAGTAGTGATCTTTTACAACTTCTGTATTAGCTGTTGCTAATTAATATATTTTATACTTCACTGCAACAAAACTTAAGACCTTAAAAGAAAAAAAAAAGTGTTTCTAACGATTTTTGATGGCTCAGTGACATTTATATACTACATTCCTGGAGCCACCACACACCGAGCAGTATCCCAAGGCTGAGAAACTTCACAACATCTGGTTCTAGTCTGGAATCTCACATTGCTGCAGATTTCTGCTGTATGCACCATGCCTCAAGTTAATTTTTTTAATTAATTTATTTATTTTTTAATGGCTGATTCATCAAAGAAAGGCAGGATGAGCTTATCAGAGGAAGAGTAGAAAAGAAAGAGAGAAAGCAAGAGCAAGAGATAAGCCGAGACTGACTTTTACTAACTAGAAAGAGCTCTGAGTAGAGGAAGGATGCAAGATGGATGCAAAATTTACTGGTGTTAGGGGATGTCTCACTGAGAGAATATACCTTTGTTCAAGACTTTGTTTAAGACTTTGTTTAATCTAAGATTTGATCAGATTTGATCTTCTGAACTGGCATGTTTAAATATAGTAAACATCGGAACTTGGTGATGCTTCATTAAGTAGTATTATGGGTAAAGGCAATGGGAGAACAACTTCTATAAAAAGAGAGGGATTATGTACCTTAGAAAGATTGATCATGGTAAACTGCGTAATAATAGTTTTTTTTTTTATATGTATATTATTTTTATTAAATCTTTTACTAATAACCTTTAGTTCTATTGCTGTTCATAGCTGTCCCTGGGATGGCAAAATTACCAATGAAGAAAACACTTTGTAGTCATTCTTCTGGTGAAATGGCCCTCACGACATCCCAATCAGAAAAGGATCTTGTGGTCAAAAGGAGTTTTCTGTTTTTTGGAAAAAGGAAGTGTCATCCTGAGTTCATGGGTGTGGTCCAATCCATGCACTTCTATACAGTACTTTGAACACTACATTTAAGTGCATAGTGCGCTGACACAGAAATTTCAGTAAAAACTCACACTAAACGGACGCCATCTTGCTGACTTTCCAGAGCTGAATAATGGCGGCCACTGACCCAGCAGTACCAATGCAGGTGGAGGCTATAAGGATAAAGTTATTCGATCATAATTCTAATATAAACGGCAGCATGCTCCCTATCTCTTCTAATCCTCCCAGTTATGGACCTGATCATTTGTTGGAGGCTGCAGTAGAGTTAGCACATGTAAATGTTAGCAGTTTTTTAGCCACTTTCGCAGACATAGATAGGCTACAAGTGTTAGAAATTATGAATGCTATAGGTTCCGTATGTTTATTTCTGATTGTTGAACCTGATGATGACATGCAAACACGTACGTGAACATTATTTTGGATTTTGGAAGAACTTGGATGGATTATCCTAAAATCAAATTATATTAATGGAGCGGTGCTGCCATTGTATGCCATTGTATGTAGGAGGGTCATATACCTTAAAATAATGAAATATGCATAAGTTCTAACTCATGTTCAGCCTGAGGAGGATCCTGAGTTGGCGTTGGATGCAACATAGTTCACAGGTGTGGGTAAGTAAGGAGTAAACAAAAGAAGGTAAGATCAAGAGTTAGAAATTCATTCTGTAAATTAAAGCAGGCAGAGAATCGCCGTCAAATGCTGGTCCTTCACTACCGGTAAGTGCAAAATGTTAGTGCTCCATCTGGGTCAGCACTGACCCATAATAGTGTGCACTACAGAAGGTAGTGCTTGGTGCGCACTACACACTACCTTCCAGTGCACTCACATAAGTGTGTGGTTTGAGACACACTCCATGTTTTCAAGTGAACTGCAGGGTATGAAAAATGGCTTGGCAACATTTTTTTTTTTTCTTTCTTTAATGTTTCTCAAGGATAGCACAATAGCATGCAAGGGTTCACATACATTTTAAGTTTATTAGACCTAACATGAGCTACTGGTAAGGAGCAGTCACCATGACGTCAGGATAGTTTTGTGCTAAATCATGGATGAAATATGGAATACAATGACAACTCCCATTCCCTTTTGTGTCAAGATAATAATACACTGCAAGGTAATGCATAGAATTACCGAACACCACAGGCTCTGCAAAAAAATAACTGGGGTTTCCATATGAGGCTGTCTGAGGTGACTCTGTGATCCATCTTTCAATGAAATTTTGGGCTGGTGCAGGAAAATGTCAGCTGTCAATTAAAGACTAATAAATAAAGTATTGGTGGAACAGGCTTTTCTCGCTTTGGACTAAACACATAGTTAGTCAGTGAGATGAGGCGGGAAGGATGCCAGTTGCAATTAAGAAGAGTCAGTGTTCAGTGCCAAAATATGAAATGAAAGATTTAATGTGATTCTAGGCAAGGCAAGGCAGTTTATTTGTACAGCACATTTCATGTACAGGACAATTCAAAGTGCTTTACATAAAACA
>JBAGKP010000027.1:13674034-13688917 GCA_037177255.1 Melanotaenia maccullochi
AATATTTTGAGATGGGATTTTTGAGTTTTCTTAAGCTGTAGGCCATAATCAGCGATATTGAAACAATAAAAGGCTTGTAATATTTCAGTTGATTTGTAATGAATCCAGAATGTATGACATTTCATGTTTTTTTTATTTCATTACAGGAAATAAAGAACTTTTTCACAATATTCTAATTTTCTGAGACAGTCCTGTACATACTGATGACAGTCATCAGCATGAATGAGCAGGGAGCCCCTCACGCCATCCTTGGAATACTATGAATAAACAAATTAAATTTATGCAAGAAAATCTTTACATTATGTCCTTCTTCCTGGTACTAAAATAAAATACTTGCAATATTTCCAAATGTGAAAATAAACCACACAGTTTCTAATATGGTGCAATAAAGAAAAGCTGCCATGGAGTTATACTGTAATGTAAAACCCAAACTAACCTTTATATCCAAACCACAGATAAAAGCACCTGGAAAAGTTTCTGCAGAAGTCCATTGTCCTCTGGGATGTTTATCTATCGTACTAACTGCTCTATACCGAAACAGAAACAGAGGATGAAAATATGCTGGTTAATTTCCTTTTTGTGTGCTGATCATGAAGCTTCTGCAGCAGAGGACACAACTGGGGGAAAAAATGATAATACGAAATACTTGCCAGAAATTCTGAATGAGACAGAGATGAAAAAGACGAGAGCCACTGCCGAACCGATGTAATTCTCTATTAGATATGCCTCAGATGGGCATTCACATGGAGAGGCTGGCTATCAGCATTTTTGGTGACTATAATGCTGAGGCTGAGAACCTACTAAATCTACTGCTTAGTTTACTAGCTGAAACAAACTGGATAAGCTCCTCTGTTGGCTTGTCTTCTTTTCTATTTAATTATTAATTGTGAGGTATAGTACCACCACTTACTGTTGAATTGTCCGTTAGTGCAGTTTGTCACTGCAATTTAAGGCCCATTTATGTTCCCTTAAGAATGCAAATAGGGATGTCTGGTTCAGACATTGTCATACGTCGGTGTCCTCATACTTCCATGCATTTTTTATGTTGCCATGGTTATTAATTTAATTCCTCCTATAGCGAGCAGTGCTGAGTTCAGAGTTCGCTCCCAACGTCAGTTTCAGACACTGATTGGCGACGGTAATGCGCTTAACACTATAAAATAGTTTTGAACTGCTCACCAAGCCCAAAACACCAGCATAGCCTTTCTTCCGAAGCTAGCACAATTATGTAATTTTCATTCTTCTATTTTTTTTCTTTTCCTCTTCTTCTTCTCTGTTTTTTTTTTTTTTTTTGTCGCTGGTAGCATGTCAGTTATTCTGCTCAGCATTGCCCCCACAATTTCCAGTAGTAGCATGGATCAAGTAACAGATGACTAAGCTTCGAGAAAAAGGACCAAATTACGTGCACACATGACGCAGTAGATGGAAGAAACTGTGCATCTTCTGCGTCAAGCATAAATGTGCCTATGAAGCCTCATTTATGCTGTTAAATATACTGTTAAATATGCATATAGATGTAGTTTTCTACCCATCTTTTGCATCCTTTATGTGCATATTTCAGTCAATCTTCGGAGCTTGCAGATGCATATCCGATGGAGCAGTATAGCACTGGAAGTCATGGCGGAAGTGTTGCACAGTATAGCTTATGTGCAACCAGTGAAAGTATTAAAAGAAGCCGCAATGTATATAATGGCTGCACAGACCACTGCTGTTTACAGTGCTGCCTCTTTTTTTGTATTTTTCTGAGAATGTACATTATCACAATCTCTTTCATCTTTGCCATATCTGCTGTTGTCCAAAAATGACTTCAAAACTTGGAAGTGACTGTAAACTATGCACAGCTTTCTAGTGGATGTTTTGCAAAACAATCACGATCATGGAGACACCTACATATGTAGGAAAAGGAAATATAATGACACTTTAGACAAAAAAATAAATAAATAAATAAACATAAATTGCTCGAGTATGGTGGATAGAGCCATTGCAGTGGTGTATTTGATGTGCATTCTTTCTTATGACCAGCTATGTAGTAAAAAAAAAAGGACTGATTATATAAAGATCTTTGTTAAAATGACCCCCTAAACGTCTTTGATCAGTTAATGGTGTTAATTGTTAGTTTCATGTCCTATTCAATAAAACATTGAATCCATTTTGTGATTTATGACCCCCATAAAATCTTAATTAGAACTTGTGCTATTGAGCTGTTGCCCTATGAGTGTACATATTTGCCATGGTCTTCAGTCAAATCCATTGGTTGGTTATAATTTCCAGAGGAAGATCACAGTGACCAAAACCCAGAACCTGAGACTTCAATTAGGACAGTTGGAAGTTTGGAGCTGGCCTCTTAGTCTTTTTCTTTTTTAATGCATTAACTTTTATGATCTTCATAGACTCAAACTTTTCTTTCCGCAGACAGGTCATGGCTGTATTTATGCTCTCATCAACAACTCTGCAATGGCCCATTTGCACCTTTGGGAGTTTGTATGAAAGCTTTCTTGTTTCTGATACATTCTTGTTAGAGTAATTTGTTTTTAATATCTGCTTGTAGTCTACTTTTTCATGAATTTTTATATCTCATATTATTTGTAATATTGCTTCCCAGTTTCTTCATTTCCTTTTATTGACTGATGTTATTTGTGTAGTCTAGTTTTTCTCTGTTGGCTTTTGTCTGTTTTGTCGTAGCTGTGCTGTTCATCATTATGTTGTGCTCTTTTTTCTCCATTAGTTGCATGGATGTGTAGACCCTTGAGAAAATTATTATGGATCTAAAAATGTTTATTAGGATAGGTTTGGCCCAAAAACACATAATGAGATGGAAAGTAAGTTCTAAAAGACTGTGAACTCAGCACCGACTGAAGTTGGTGGTATTGATCAACCCTTGCTGATAACAGTGTTAACCGGTTTTCCATCTGTCATAATGGCTCAGAGCCACTTTCAGCTGTCCTAACAGGTTTTTTAGAGGGATGTCTTGGCTTCACTCTAAAGATTAAGCTGTCTTCGTTAAGGAAAAAAAAATGAGTAAGAAAAATCTAATTTGATTTTGTGGCATTTACAATGTCTAATGCATTTTCAAAACATGTGCAAGCTTGAAGGACAATGTCCCAAATATAAATTTCTGCTTTTTTTTTTTTTATAATGCTTGTAGGTGAAGAAATATTCTCATCTCTTTTAATACTCCACCCCTTCCTTTTTACACTTTCCACTGACGTCATAGCTTTACATCTTATGAGGTGGTCTTATGAGCCTGGTTTTAATCACAGAAAAGTCAAATCAATTACCAGATATGCTGTGGGAAATTCATTATTTTACTTTTCATGCTGGCCACAAAATATTGCCTCTTTCAACTAGAGATGTTTATAGACCCCCAAAAAATACAGGTTTGGGGGAAGAAATCGTGGTCGAGGAGTAATCTGAAAGCAAGGTATTCAGCTGAGACTTCCAGTTTGATTCTTCTCTGGAACTACTCCTTTAAGCCGTGTCCTTTTGTTCTTTAACTTGGTACTTCCAGTCACAGTCACGATTGAATTAGTTTGAAGTTGATTCACATGGTTTACATTGTGTTAGGAATCTTAATTTTGTTTGGCTTTTATTTTGTTATGTCTCTCTTTATTTTCGCTCTCTTTGTGGCTCAGAGTTCCTGCTGGGCATAGTGGGAGGTGCTAGTGGGGGATTCAGTTCACTTGATGCTATTCAACCCAGTATACTTAAGATCCAGTCTGCAGTCCACTCATCGCCAGATCGTTGCATCGCATAATGGTACAAAGACAAACCAATGACATTTTCATTTCATCTTACAAAATTTTCTCACTTGCTTGAATATATTGTTTGTTTTAGGAAACTGGTAGTTATAGTCAAGCCTGACAAATTTCCTAGCTGTTTGTTTACTTCCATTCAGTAAAGTCCTTTCACTTTGGTTCCGGTGATGAACTGGTGTGAACACAAGCTGGTTTACCAGAAAGCACCAAGGTTCTGAGACTTAAGATCAGAGCTGGAGCCGAAGCCAGAACCAGAACGGTGTGTGTCTGTAAGCACCATGGAAGCTTATAGAAAAACAGCCAAGGTCCAAAGAAAACCTTTGACAGACCTTCAGAAAGCCTTGAATACTGAGGCTTAAGAAAAAAAAGTTATTATTGACAAAATGAAGTATTTTGCAATATTTTTAATGTCAATAATATTTACATAACACATTTACTGCAACCACTGTAGCCCAGTAGTTCATTCTAAGTGCCATAAAGGCAAATAAACTCCATCCTAGTGTGACAACTTCCCTCTTCCCATTTGGGATTTTCAAACATGCTCATCATCACTTCAAGAAATAAAGTGTGAATTGTGCAGACTCAGGCCATGGACCATTAACATGTGATTCACACAATCTGTACAGCTCACAGCTGAGAGTAATACACACTCTGGAGAAAAAGGGAAGGCATGTGGGCGATCAGGGCAGCTAGATAGTGGTTTCAAACAAGCTCTCCAGCTTTCAGCATGCCCACAGTTGAAATGTTAATTCCATTCTGTATAAAAATACACTAATAGCAAACTTATGATCTTAGATTGTTCAGTTATTTTCCACAAACAAAGCCTTCTTTGAGAGAGAAGATACTTAATGTAATCTTGAATATGAGATGCAGACGATAACATAATCTGATGGAGACGAAGCATCATGAGCGGAAACGTCACTGCTAATCAGTTACCTTGTTAGCTTGGCAGTTACTGATGGATTTTTGCTAGCAACTTTATTTCTTCCTCATCAACAGCTGCACAAATCTTCTAGTAATTTTTGGTCTTGTGGCAAAATCGACATAGTAGTGAAGCAGTTCAATCTTGTCACAGTGCACATTCATTTAAGATAAAACCTCCAATATAAAAATAGGAAATAGGACGATGTAGGTATATATTTATTTTTATATATAGAGATTTATTTCTTTTGTTTTATCTTTTGTTTGAGTGCATATAAGACTGGGAGAAAAATCCCTCTGTCAGCCTGCAGCTTTCATCTAAATCAAAATTATCCATCTAAAATGCACTGAATTATCATCAGGAGCAAACACTAACGACTCAAGATCTCCAGCTTTTGGAGAAAAAGACAAGAAAAAAGAGAAAGCCGTAGAACTAAAATAACACCCTAAAAGAGCTCATTACTCACAGGCAATTCTTTTTCCTTCTACTGTACATCCAGCTATCATTAAGCCAGCATTTTGGCTATAATGACCTTGTGTTGTTACATAGCTGTCACAGGTTATATCGGTAATGGCCCTCAAAAAAATGACAATTTAAGGACACGATTGTACACACACTAAGTTGGTGACAGTGGATTTCCCGAGCCATCCCTATGAAGGACTGGACAGCCACTGGCCAAATAGCACTGTCTCGACACCTTGTCATAACCCCTGGCTTGAGTCCTCTGAAGTGTGTTTCGCTGTATATTTATGTATGTGTGCATCATCCTCTCAGACACAGCAAGCCACATCGATGTGACACAGCAAAGTGCAAAACTGATCGAGGGGGTATTGCTTGCTAACAACATGTTTGAAGACGCCGAGCGTGCGATCGAGAAGGTCATTTGCATCAAGCGGGCCGTGATATAAATTGGACTATTTTCAATCAGATATTAGATAACTCGGTTACATCACTTTTTCTGTTGGATCTATTTCCCGCTCCACTGATCAAGAGGAATTGAGGAGGTGGGGTAATGCACAGTAAATTGAATAAGAAAAAAAAAATATACAGGAAGTGATGCCTTTCTTTTAGTTCAGCTTCCTATTTGACAGGTAAATTTATTTGAACCTTATAAATTAAATTTCAGATCTTGTGTTGCAGCTCTGGACCATAAAAAAGCAAACCCTCTGTATTTCCTTTCATGTGGCTGCTTGATCATGCAAGCGAGCAGCAGCCAACTGTAATGTAAAAATAATACTTTCTTTCTTGCCTTTCTTTTTCCTTTTTCTTTTGGTGGCATATCCGTTTTGCCTCCTAAATGTGCCTCGCATCAAAGAAAGTACATAATTTTGTTTTTCCACTCAAAACTTTAACCGCTCCCAGGTCCACTGTGCACAATCCATTTTTAAGACTTATTCACACTGTGCACCTTTTGGCTAAGCAGCGGTTTACCGAGGCGGAAGGCAGTGCTCTGCTTTACCCCCCCTGTTTCCCTCCAGTTTAGTCACAACTTATGGGGTCTAATGCCTGTCCTTTCCTGTAACGGTAACGCAGGGAGCAAAAGGAAGGGGTAGTTTAATTCTTTGAGGCAGCTGTCTCTCCGTATCTCAGGTGGAGGTGTTGCATTCATCATGCTAATGCGCATACAGAACAAACACATTCCCGGTGTCTGAATTATTAATGTCTGAAATGAAAGTAAACAGCTTGCATGTGTTGTTCTGGAAATTGTTTCAATCCCTGTTGACTTGTAATATTTTGAATATCTTCTCGAGGATGCTTGATGTCTAATCAGGAAGATACGTTTCAATCACCACCTTACCGTCCTGTGAATTCAAGAGCACGGTCAATATTCCTTTAGATCCATCCACTTCCTTCTTTTTTTCCTCTACTTTCCCCCCACCTTAAATCGCCTTTAGATAGTGTCTGTTTTCTGCTCCACACAACAAAACTGATATCATCTCTGCAGCTTGACATGTAAAGATAAGACGAAAGGTAATTAATTTTTAAACCCTTCTTGCTTCAGTGTGTATCCGTGTAAAGTGCTTTAATATGACTTTCTGCAGTAAGCCATTACTTTGTTTGGGGAGAAGCAGCCCTGCTACACAAGTGCCTTAACAGCGGCTTCCTGCAGGGATCTCTGTATAACACTGTTTTTCAATGCATGCATCCTTATTACTGTACATACGTATGTATGAATGCAAAAAGAAACAAAGCAATAAAATAAGCCGAACCTTGAAACCCTCAAAGTGCACTGCTGGAAACAACTCAAGCCAGAGCAGGAATATATATTCAGAGCATCATTAGCATCAGGCTGTGTTTGCTATTTTGAACATTTTATTCAGATATCCACCTCAGTATGACTGTACAGAGAGAAATATTACACTGTGAGGAAGAGTTTTTTTTCTGACAAATAACTAATGGCTCTTCAAGTTCTGTACCCTGGAAGTTGGGAAGCTCTCTGCTCTCTGTGATGTCCAGTCATTTAAAGGAAGGAAGTTTAAAGTGGCCCTTGAGAAAGAGTCAGCAAGGAGGGAAAGAAAATGGAAGAAGGAGAGTGAGGACTAAAATCTGAATTTTGGGGAAGATTTCTGCAAACAAATGTAAGAGTAAAAATGTGAATCTTTAAAAAAAAACTAGACATATTTCGATTCTCCCTTTACATTTGCGCATCCCCTCTGAACCTGCTTGCAGGATGTTGATAAATGTATTGCATTTTAAATAAAAAAGTGGTATTTTATATGGTGGTATTTTAAATGAAAACATGTTTCTATCCCAAAGTGGATTTTTCAGCTAAGGATTCACAGACAAAACAAAGTTGTGCTCAAAAGAAAATGTAACTTTTCTATTCACAGCTAAAGTTACAAGTTCCCAACAAACTAGTTGATCTAGACTGTGCTTGGCAAGTGTAAAATCAAATTATGAACATTTTAAAATAGCCTCAGGTCAAGCTGAAAAGCAGCACAAGAGCACACCAGCACTGCCCACTTATCAAAGTAAAGAAACAAGGAAGTACTAGCAAACTTAATAATCTGTCCATATTGTATTTTTTCTCTTCAGCAAAGAGCAGTCTTCAGGCAGTGTGGTATCTGATGATCCCAGGAGGCTAAATTCATCTCCAACTGCCTGACAGATGTCTTTGTTATGGCCTTACTTCCTGTCTGGCACCTGGTTATTGTCTGGCTGCTACCTACTTGGCTTCCTGAGAGGTTTGATCATCATTGTGCTGGTGGACACACTGTTTATATGACCAGAAACATGCAGCTCCTGTCATATTGTAACTTATTGCCTTATCGGAAGGCAAATTTACCAAAAACTCTAATAATAAATCTCTTTATGCGTCAACTTTTCAAGATAAGCTATTTTAAAACCATCGCACGAAGACAAAGGAAGATGAGTAATAGCAATGGAAATGGATGCCAACTTCTTTTTCTAACATGGAGAGTTCCAAGGTTGATATGGCAGCAGATGGAGGCGGATTGGATAATAAAATGCAAACTACACAGACCAACAAACAGCTACACCACCCACTACTTCTTTGATGAAAGATATGATGGGGTTTTCTCATCTGATCCAAGTACAACTCATACATCCACACGTTCACTTTAACCAACTTTGATCAGAATTTAATTGCAGGAAGCAGTCCAGCAACTGTGTTCGTCACATAAGGTTGGCTAATTGCAGAAAGAATGGTTCTGAATGAGCCAGCTGCACTCTTCAAGCACAGCTGCTGAATGTATAACTAAATCAGCTGCTGTAGTGTTCTGATAAGCTCAATTCCATGAGTTATACAAACATTCAAGATGGTTTCAAAGGTGTTCTTGCAGTCAAATGACCTCCCAGAGGCCAACATGAACTGGCACACACTAAAGACCTTACATTTGGAATAGAATGAGCTGGAATCCTGTCTTCTCACGGCGGACTGCAGTACACAATTTCAGAAGAGTCAGGAACTGAAAACAGCATCAAACTGTCAGCCACATCATGAACGAAATTCCCAATCCACCTGAGCTCTTAGACAAGAAATAAAGCAAAGAAAGACTTGAGTTTTTTTTTTTTTTTCTTCTTCTTTTTTATTAACGGAGCAGACTATGATGGACATGTAACCAACAAAACAAAAGCAAGTTGCAGTGAAGCAGTCATATGCAGTTTTTCATCTCTCATTTCCAACAGTGTTGTACACCAGCACAGCATATCATTTATACTCATTTAAATCAGAGTTTGCATCAAAGTTAAACCCTTTAAAAGAAACTTCAAGACCTGAAGGATTAGAAGTCAATTTAAAGAGAGATTCTTGCCAACTCACTAAAGACTCCTATCAGAGGGGAAACCTGAATGATTTAAATGAACCCAGGTAACATGCTTTAAGCAATGATTCCAGTGGGATTACGTGGAGCTCTTCAGACAGATTTGTGGGAGTTTGTGAGTCTGTACAAAAGAAGACTGAGCTTTCAGCAGCCAGATGTCTGCAGAGCAATCCCACTGCACAATTACCTCCGGACATCTGGGACCTATAAACACAGCAAGCAAGCTCCAGCTCTTCTTTTTTTTTTTTTTTTATTTCGTCACTTATTGTCTCTTCATCATTGTCTCTCTCTCTCTTGAGGCTATTTCATTATCTTCCTTCCTCTTTGTTTCTATAGAGCTTGGTCTATATTTAAACATGTACACGCAGTCTTGTTTTTGCTCTTCTTTTTCACCACCTCCTGCACGCATACATTAATTTTTCTATTCCATTCTGTACAGCTTCCATCTCTAAAAGCAACCATCTACCACCTCTGCATCTGCACCTGCATACCCAAAATTTAGCTATTTTTTTCCTCTCTCAGCTGATGGCCAATCTGGTGTCCCTCTCCCCCCTGTAGCTTGTCACTTCTTTGGACTCAAGTCAAAACATCACCTCAACCCTCAGTACCACCAGCAGCACAGACTATTTTCTATTCAAATAGCACTTCACAAGATTCTTCCCTGGTGTATGCATTTAATGCAGGTTCATGAAGGAAACCATCATGCAAATTGTTGTTCTCTGCGCGTAACGCTGCTTAGAAATTAAATCAATAGCTAACATGTGTAATAGAAAATGAGGCATGTGGGACTAACAAGCAGACATGCAACATGAGGTTATTGCTTTTTCTTTCATTATTTTGACACAAAGTTATGCAAAGGGGCTGTAGAACTCAAGATTTATGCGAAGATTGCAAGTGACAACTATCCGTGAAATGATGGGTAGAGATTATTTTTAATAAGTGCGCTCATAATTCAACTTTATGCAAAAGGCTGGAGGGCTGTACTGAATGAATCATGAATCCTAGTTTTCCTGTTCCCACCATCCACAAGTAAAAGTAAAAAAATAAAATAAAAATGTTTCTTAAGTTATTTAACAGTAAAATCTATTTCCTTTTTTGTTCAATTTCCTTTTCTTCCATATTGAAATTCCCCAAAATCTTCATGAATTTAACTTCTCAAATAAAATAACTTAATTGGAAGCTAATTTAGGGAAACACAAACTGAGCAATTGAAACCTCTTTCACATGTCTTCTCATGCCAGGACTGCACATCATTTGATGTGTGAAAATGTTAAGACATACTGGGAGGCTGAAGTTGATCCTGCATTAATATGACACCTCTGACTTGGCAACAGTGTTAATAGAGGTGAAATGGGGACAGTCATGTGTGCTTACACAAATCACAGAACTCATCACTCTAACCACCAGTGATGTTATCACTTAGCTGATTCCCCAGCGTTGGTTTGACACGTGTCAGCACACACTGATGCAGCGCTGAGTTTCTAAGAAGGAATAGCAACGGGTCATAGGAACCCTATATGTGAAAGAGGCTATTTATTCCTCTAGAAGAAAAAATAATTTTCTATAAATCTGTTATTTATTAATAAATGGGCAGGGAACAATGGTAGAACAGGCCTTTTTTTTTTACTTCAGAGCTCTGTCAGCTAAGTTCAGTACACAGAAACATGCGCAAACATAGAGAAACATAAGGTGTGTGAGTGTGTTGCCAGATGTGCTGTCAGTACACTGCATGTCTGTGGGAAATACTACAGACTGCACAGTCAGCCACCTTTCCTTTTCAATTTGTAAAACATGAGCAAAATATACGTTTTCATGACAGTTAGCAGGAGTTGAAGAGTGAAAAATAATCATTTATTTTCTGCCCATGTCACCTTTTGTTACTTTTAAATAAAGTTCTAGATTTTTTCCACAATGGTAGCTCAGAGAAAAGGCGCTCTCTAACGTGGTAGATGTTGTCTAGCTTGTTTAAACCCGGAGACCTTTTACTACATCTAACAGTCATTTTTGTGCCTGAGACTGATAAAACAGCAAATATAAATTGTTGAATGGCTTAACTCTGCAGTTTGTTTGAGATGATCGATTGGCTGAAAAGTTTATAGTAAAAAAGTTGCTCCCACATTGGACTTGAACCCCAGTCTCATGCATGAAAATTCCCTGCTTTTTTCCCACTTTTGCTAGTGTTTAAGTTTAATTCAGATTTAGTTGCTCTTCACTTTTAAATATTGCTGTTTGTTCATGTCCATGGATCTGAGTTTTTAAAAATTCAAGTGGATTTTTGTGTGAAGCATTCAGCATGAACGTTAGGTTCCAGAAGTCTGAGGTTATTGTTCTTAAAAGGATGGAGCATTCTCTCTAGCTGAGAATGAATCTATACTTCAAGCAGAGAAGTTTGAATATTTCAGAATCTTGTTTGCAAGTGATGGTATGATAGAGCAACAGATGGACCGAAGAATGTCAGATGTAATGAGAGTGCTACTCGAGTCCCTTGTGATGACGAGAGAGCTGAGCTATAAGGTCTATCTGCATTCCACCCCTCACCTGTGGTCACGAGGTGAGGGTAGTGATTGAAAGAATGAGATCATGTAGGCAAGCGGCTGGAATAAGCTTCCTTTAGAAGGTGGCCAGGCTCAGCTTGAGGGATTGTGCAGGGTGCGGAGCAGCTGTTCCTCCACATCAAAAGGAGTCAGCTCGGGCATTTGATTAGGATGCCTCTTGGTTGGATGTTTTCTGGCCACATCCTACTGGGATAAGACCCCAGGGCAGACCCAGGACCTACTGGAGGGATTATATAACCCTTCTTGCCTAAGTAGATCCTTAAATATGAGCTATAGAGTGTCGCTGAGGAGAGAGATGTCTGGGTCTCAATACTGGACTTGTTGCCTGACTTCAGATAACAAGTAAAAAAAGTGGTTAAACTCAAGTAATTCATAGAAAACCCAAATTTGCTATGATTTATCTGTTAAGTTGGCTCAAGAATCTAAGCACTTTTCAACTAAACAATTTAGCTCAGGTCTTGCTGGGTGCCCAGCTTCCCTCTCCACTCTCTTTTACATTTGTACACAGAGACTGGCAAGTCACTATCACGTGTTTAGTAATCATAGTGTGTTTAGTTAGTTTAAAATTGAGGAACTCCATAGAGTAAACCCTTACACAGCTGGAAACTGCAATGACATTACTGTAATATTTTTGCTAATTCTAAGGCAAATCTGAGACTCATCACATAATGAATGCAAACAATGGAAATTTAATTAAGTCGTGAAGCCCTATTGAGAATTTGTTGTAATGAGTTCTTGCAGAAGTGACATAACTAATCTCATGACTTGTTGTTTTTTTTGTGAATGCCATACAGTAATTGCTTTCATTTGAGTAATAAAAAACCAGGAGCAAAAGAACATTGTGTTCAGGATGAGAAGCAATTCATAAAATTATGTCCAAACAGAATACAATCTTAGCCTCAGGAACCGAGTTTATCAGCACAACCTTTTCCAAATGCATATCATAATTTAGTTGGAACAAGAATTATCTTGCAGTCATGCAGGAAACAACATAATACGATGAAAACAAGCATGGTTGGGGCAGCATAGAATCTAAATGTGCTTTATTTATAACGCTTAAGTAGGACTGAAGCTCCAAGCGAACCCAACCTGTTTGGAGCCAAGTAGAGGGAAGGATAAATAATTTCCCCCAAGCAGAAGGCTTCAGTATCTTGTGATGATTATAGAAGCCAGAGGAGTGAATGGGGCCCACCAAAGTTTACCATGCTCCAGATAGCTCAGGTAGGCTGTCACAGCAATCTAAATATGACCGGCAAGGAAAAAGTTAGTGTGAGGCAGCTGTTTTTGTCCAGAGGATAAACAGTGGTGCACAGGAGGTTGATTTAAGGGGAATGACAGTGGGTGGCTGCATGTGGTTAGAGCAGAAAATTCTTCCCCTTTGGTATTGTGAGGTAAAATTAGACTCCCTATTTCAGCGGTTACTATCAGATACATTATGTATAAGTCCCAGATATTAGGTAGTTGCATGCTAAATATAATAACTGTTTACTGCTCTGCATATTAAAACCAATACTAATATAGAATTGCATATTTTGGTTTGATTCAAAATACATGCATCATTTTCCCCTTCAAACCAGCCCTTTTCCTTTTCAGTGGTTAGAAAATTTGATTATCCTTTCTCCAACTGTTTATGTTTACATATAATCTTAATATATTGAAGTGCAAAGGCAATCCAATCAGCAGATGACAAAGAAATTCATAACACCAGTGAGAGAAACATCAAAGGACTGGGCTCAAGTCAATACTTCTCTTCAATTTTCAGTAAAAAATAAAAGGCCACATTGTGTCAAACTGCACACACACTCAATATTATTGACCTTGTCTGTCTCTAATGGGTTTCTAAATATGGGACGAGGCATTTCATTTATTCTCAGATGTCGTTGAGAGTCCTTGAACCACTTTGTCCCTGTCAACTGCAGTTTCAGGTAAGGCTGTTGACCTTGTAAAACAACTCAAGCAAGGTACTCTGTACATGCAGATTCCCTCAGTGGGCTGCCTTGTCACAAAGCTTCTTGCTGGGAAACTAATCTGGTTTTACTAATATGGTTACAAAGGTAAACTTACATGAATCAGGTAAGCAATAGGGAATAACATCTTTTTTTTTATCCCAGATGGCCAGAAAAAGCTCTCAAATAGACAAGAAATATAGGTCTTATTATACTGTTATAGTGTTTATGACTGACTTTGCAGAACCTATAATTATAATAAGATAGCCAGTCTTATGATGGAAATAAAAATAATATTAACAAATGAGTCATGTGCTGCCTTTCAACTCACAACATGCTACCGATTATTGGACCTTGATGATCTTAAGTGATAATCAATCATCAATGTGACAATTGAGCTACACGGTGCATGAAAAATGTTAATATATTTTTCTTATGGATTTCCTTCTTCAATAAAAGGAAATCTGATCAGTCCTGTGCAATCTTTTCTATGTTACTTGGGGTTTTTCCTTCAGCTTCCCGGCCAGCTTCCTACACTGTCAAACCTTTCACATAAGTCATTACATCACTGTTTTGATACAGTCATTTTCATGTTTAATTTTTAGACCTTTTTACCTTCTTTTTTTTTTTTTTAATAATCCTACTACTGCTGTTGTTCTTCTTCCTTTTCTGTGTCTTTTCTCCACCCAGACTCAACCTTCTCCAGCTGCCCAAGATGGAACCTTATCAGAAGTCTGCTTGCTCAAAGTGTCATGGTTTTAGGAACCGTAGTAAGAATGCCGACCCAAAAGCAGATGGCACAGAGGACTGAGGAAGGAATAACAGTTTTATTTAAATGATGATGATTTGAGTCGGCTTGGTCTCAGTCCAGGAAGTTATCACTAAGAAAGGGAAGTATATTAATGTGGATCTGGGAAGACATGATAGACAGAATGGAGTAGCAAGGTCTGTGGCTTACTATAATCCAGATGAAGTCCAGTAGCAGAGGGGAATAATCAGAAAATGGTCCCTGGCTGTAGTAGGTAGGTAAGGTTCTGGCAGTAAACAGGGTGAGCAGGCAGGTAGTTAAGAGCTGGAGGCAAGGCTGGCAAATGGGGAAATTTCTGATCCAGAATTAGCTTGACGGTAATCCACAGGCTCCTTGAGGCTACATGAAGGAGCTTAGGGAGTAGAAGAGAACAGGGTAAGTAACTGCAATGAACCACAAGAGAAATGCTAGTGAAGGTCTGAGCACCACGCTGTAAAGAGAGACATTCTGGTGAAGACAGGAGCTCCTGCAGATCCTTAAGTAGCAGAGTAAATGAGCTGCAGGTTAGCGTAATCATTGCTCCAGCCTCTGGGCCTCATTCATAAAACTGTGTGTAGCAAAGCAAACTGCAGGTAGTGTCTGTTGTGCAAAGAGGAAATGCAGCGCACTTCCAC
>JBAGKP010000027.1:13689017-13699060 GCA_037177255.1 Melanotaenia maccullochi
GTAGTGTCTGTTGTGCAAAGAGGAAATGCAGTGCACTTCCACTTTAAGAATTATGAAAGCGTGCGCATGCACATCCAATGCCTGTTTACGATTATAAATTAGAATTAACTCTAAAGCAGGTGCACGTGAGGGAGCACCTGCCCACGCCAACATGGCAGCTATAAATGGTCAGGTAATAAGTATTCATCACATCATTTCCATGATGGCTCGGGAGGAACAAAGAGGGAAGAAGTGGCATTTTTCGGGGTGTGAGACTGAGATCCTGATGGTCCACGTTGAAAAATGTGAAAATGTGGGTGGGCACGACGTGAACATTACTTGTATCAGAAAGGCAGAATAGTGGCAGCAGGTGGCAGATGCTGTCATCGCAGTGTCAGAATGCAAGATACACCAGTGGCATCGGAACATGCGGCTGGATATTTCAGTCAGTACGGCATCCATTTGCTATGCAGGAGATCGAAGTTTGAATTCCGCAAGGGGGAAAAAGTCATACCTTTCAGATGGGGCCTTTGGCGAGATGCTACAGCCTACAGTAAATCGTTTTGGAGAAAGTGTCTGCTAAATGGCAGTAATGATGCCGGTAATGCAGTCTTTTGTTTTAATGTATTAAATAAATATGTACAGATCCATCTGAGATTAGTAGCAGTTTATTGTGTATTGAATAATATTTCTTTATAGTTCCTGGGTGTTCCAACTGGGTCAGCAGTGCTGGAGCTGTGATTGGAGAGATCAGAGGCTAGAAATTAAATGCAGCGCCGCAGCAGCTGTGTCCTCAGAGGGACACGATCACCACTATTAACAATGTGGCCAAGGAGTTGTGGGAAATTGAGACTGTTTTGACAGAAATTGGGACAACATTTACAAAAGGATAGTGTAAGAATAAATAAATAAAGGAACTCTGTCTCTTGTGTGTTTCGTAAGTGCTGCATTACTTCTAGATGCTCCAGTCTGTCCAGCTCTGCTGGATCTCAGAATAAATGACCAAAGCTTACCTTTCGCATTTTCTTTGACTGACTGGTAAATGTTGGACGCAGACTCTCCGCCTCATCATTTTCTTGATTTTATTCTGTACCATTGGTGTCTCAGTGTCCAGTTTTCCCATATTTTGTGCGTACTTCATGGTCAGAATTTGAGTGGAGGTAGGAACATTCTCCCGCCCGCCAAGTTTGGTTTTTATAAATCCCAAAAGTTGACTATTTTTGGCGTACGTCATTTTTTTTTTATATACATACTCCAGCTTTATAAATGAGGCCCTCTGCCTTGAGCCTCCATGGCAACCTGCTCAGCCCCACCTGGAACCTCAGGTGAATACACTAAAACACACAACCAGAGCAAGCCCTTACACAAAGCTCACCACCAGCTTCTAAACTCTTACATGGTACACCTTGGACATGCCAGTAATCCCAGTGTCTAACTACAAAACTATATTCTAAATAATTGCATAGTAAACTTCTATCATACCATTGATTGTCTCCACTTGTGGCAGAGAACACTGGTCTTTGAGGGTTGCAGTCCTGTATGTTTTAGATGATTTTCTGTTCCAACATTTGATTTGAATCAAATGGATCAAACAGCCTATCAAGTTCTGCATTGTGAGTCATTAACTTGAATCAGGTTTGTTGGAGTTTAAAAAACCTCCAGTTCTTGAGGGTAGGGTGCCCTTCTACTGGTCTAAATGCAGTTGTTCCTGTGTAGGGTTACAAGGAGCTGGAGCCTTTCCCAGCTGCTTTCAGGTGAGAGGCAGGGTACACCTTGGACAGACCACCAATCTTTATTCTTGTCAGTTCTATAATAAATCTAATTGTAATCACCAAATGTTATTCAAACTATTTCAAGCCAATAAATGTACAGTGACCTTTCATTTGATCTCCCTTTACTAAAATATAATTGAAAATATGCTACAGAAGCTGTGTGTATTGAGAACCGATACAGCTGCACCTTGTTCAGTCAGCGGCGTGTAAACAACACCAAGAACACTTAACTAAGCACATAACCAAGGGATGATTCATCTTTTAATAATGTTCTTAGGAAAAGTATTGATTGCATTGGCAAGAAAAAAAAATAATCATTTACTTGATTCATCACCCACCAAACAGAGTTTTCATTTCTACAGGCCAAAATTCATTTTACCCAAATTTGCAGGGTTGGTGGGTGTTAATCTAAAGCCCTGGTAACCAGTAACATTGTCCATGCTCCTTCGTTATAAGGCCATTGGGAACTTTTCTGTTTACCATAAACATAGCTCAATCAGTGTCCGTGCATTTATAGCAGCTATATCCTGAGCAGGAATGGTGGGCTACCAATTAAAAAAAATGATCATCAATAAATTAACTGGCTAATGTAAACAAAATGCTGTGATTTGATTACTTGTCTCACATATATGTTTAAAAATCATGACCGGACCTTCATAGTCTTAATGAGCTGTCCATTTAGAATGTTAAATGCTCACTCTTCCTACATCATTCAGTGATGGGAGTCCCAGGTTTTACACCTCTGCAAGGGCTCAATAAAAAATTCCTGCTTCCAGAATGGACCCGGATCGACATTAAAATATAATCACTTCAATCTAACGCCTTTTTAAAATTTTAATGCAAATCTTCTCATTACTTTTTGAGTTATCTGTGCCAAGCACATAAATGTTTGGCAGTATAATCCAGTGATGAATAACGCCTACATGTAGTGTTCCTATTGCAAATAAAGCATTGAACCAACAGTCTATAGTCTCCTCTTTTCTTATGAATTATTTACAAGCATCTCTTCGCTGAACTCACACCCTTTAGATTTCATCACAAACTGGTTGGTCATGTTGCAGGTTTAGTCACTGACAAGCAGTAAAAACGATGAACCGCCTGTTGTGGCTGTTGACAAGGTGATTGTCTTTGACTTGAAACCGTGGGGGCTGATGAGAGAGCATATTCAAGGATGGCCACAGGGACATGGCCCAGGTGTCTGATTGCTGAAACGAGAGAGTGAGGCTGTCAAGGTGTGACATATGAGCTAATGACCTTTGGTCTTGGTAGTGCAATAACATGGGGAGGGGGAAATGTGGAAAGGTAAAGCACCTCACCAACAGCTTTAAATGCAGTTCAAAAGAAAGGAGAATGTACCACAAAGTATTTAACTTAATCCAGAGTGTGGAGATTTGTGTCCTTTTGAAGTGCAGCTGACTTAAAGTACAGTGGTTTGGCTCCACTCCTTTCAAAGAAGCTTTATTCAGACCCAATATTTTTATTCTCTAAACATGTTTAAATTGCCTTGCTCTTTTCTTCATACAATCCTGCAAGGCAGACAAGATTTGAGGCATTAGGAAGACAATTGTTTATGAAATACTTTGCTATAATCCTATGACCCACTTTTGGTCTTTGTAGAAAAACCTCATTGAATTCCTTCAGATGGCTTTATCACAGTTTCCTCTGAAGAATAAATTTCCATCTTTTAATATAAACGTGAACTGCAAACTTTTTTTTTCAGTGATTTTTCTTTTATTCTTAACTAAATGAATCTTATTCAGCCACTGCACAAAAATAAGTCGCCTATGTGAGCACAACGCAAAGCAAACATATGCAAATCCAGGCATCTGATTTATATATTTATTTATTGATTTATTTTAGGATTCCAGTGACTGTTGGCAGAGTTCGGTTTTAATGCTTCTGTAGTCTTGATAAATAAAGTGATGACATTGCAGGTATTGCATGAGAATTTGAAGCACTTGGATTGGATTACCGACGTCTGTGGTGATGTGGCTTCAGGACCTTTAAGCTTTGAGATCTTGACAGTGATCATGTTTACACACAAAATATGGGCTCATTTTCAAAATAACTAATGTATTGGATTGCAGAGAGAAGAATGGTAGGATAAGAGGCTATATATTGCCTCAATCTGTACTCCTCTTTTATTTTTTTTTGGTTTTAAAGTGAAAAAATGTGGTTGTTTAGCTTGACCCAGTCAGTTTATTCTCCACCTAATGAGTTTATTTCCTCCCCAAGAGCAGACAGAGTTATACAGTTTAACTTATCAGCAAATAAAAGAAGGGTGTGTTGCAATTTTGAGTTCACAATCTCAGAGATGGGAAGACAGAAAACAGGCAGCTGGCAAACAGTGAACTTCCTAGTCATGTAAACCTCATCCCACTGAAGTTTGTCATGTTTTAGGAGGAAAACCACAGCGGTTGAGTTGTCAGCTGGTCTGTTTATGAGAAGAGGCACAAAAAAGGAGCCCAGCACAATAACACCTGTTTTAAGCTCCATTTGCATGTAAGCTGCACACTTTAAATTAAGCTTAAACAAACTAAGCTTTGAGATGCTAACTTTAATGCTAGCATGCAAAAGATGCATGCTTTACTCATTGTATTTTTTTCTTTTTTTTGTAACTGAAGTTTTAATATCTCTTGTCAACCTATTTTCAGCATGCTGTTATCACTGCATGCTAGTGTACTGCCTTTTGTGCAATTGTTTACTTCATGGTCGTTCATTCTGATACTCCTAAAGCAGCCCACCGGAATAAACATTAATAAACAGAAGCAAATGAGGTGATTATTTATTGATAGTCTGGACTGCCTTCATCTCTAAACAAAACACTCATTTGTGTCCAGAAGTGTGTCAAAACCCCAGATGAAGAAATCAAGCTGAAGAAAGCATCTTAAACAATACATGACATTTTATTGGGTAATTATAGTACATGACCAGCTTTCATGATAATAATGAATCAAAGACACAAATATCTCACAATATAATGGTTTTGTAGATAGAAACATGACATACCGACCACTTTGTTAGGTCCACTGGTACATTTACTTGTTTACACAAATAGCAAATCAGCCACTCACATGGCAGCAACAAGTGTATTTACGTGTACCTCAGATGTCCAGAACAGATGAGACCAGAACTGGCCAAAATTCTTCCCGACAAACATGATTCCATCTGAGTGTCGATCCAGTGGCCTCAAGTGCAGTGATGACTGCGCTACAGGAAACTACTTCAAAAATTTATTTATGTGTGTCTTCTTCCATGTGCCCTTTAAGGCATTACTTATCCCAAACGGTGCTCCAGCTCCTATCAAACAAGGTCAGTACTGCAGTTTTAAAGCTCAGAGGTTCTAGCTTCACACAGAGTTGTTTGTCCGTTCAGAGACGCTGTAGTAAAAATGGTGACTCAAATATGATATCTACCATATATGTCGAACCACAGCAAGTAGACATAAATGGCTCATCATTAGAGAATAAAAACTTAACAGTTATTTTTGTAAAGTAATTAGATACCAATAGAAAGACAGCTTTTAATAATCTATTAAATTATTCTGTCATTGACCTTTGATATACTGGGCAGATTATCACACACACTATCTCTAGGGTTTACAGAGGATGTTCTGAAAAGGAGATATTATTCAGTGAACAGCAGTTGTCTAGTCAAAAAATGCTTTGTTGAAGTTGGTCAGGGAAGAATGGGCAGACTGGTTAAAGATGATAGAAACACGGGGACCATCGGTTCCAACCAAAGTATGCAAAATAGCATACAAGCAATACATTCAACGTTGGAGCAGATGGGCTACAGAAGCAGAAAACCACACTGGGTGCCACTCCTGTCAGCTAAGAACAGGAAACTGAGACTACAATTCACATATACTCACCAAAACTGAACAACAGAAGATGGAGAATTGTTCCTGGTCTGATGAGTCTCCATTTCAGCTCCACATTTAGATGGTGAGATCAGAATTTGATGGGAACAACATAAAAGCACGGATCCATCCTGCCTTCTATCAACAACTGTAATGTGTGGGGGATATTTTCTTGGGTCACTTTAGGCCCCTCAGTACCAGCGTGGCCTGGTTTTAACCACCAAAGCCTACCTGAGTATTGTTACTGACCACGTCCCTCCCTTTATGACCACAGTGTAGCATCTTCTGATAGTGGGATAATGCCCCATGTCATAAAGCTAAGATCATCTCTAACTGCTTTCTTGAACATGGCAATGAGTTCACTGGACTCCAATAGCCTCCACAGACACCAGATCTCAGCTTTGGGATGTGGTGGAACGAGAGATTCTCATCATGGATGTGCAGCAACTGTGTGATGCTCTCATGTCAATATGGAGCAAAATATCTAAGAAATGTTTCCTACACCTCAAATCTATGAATCTATGACATGAATAATTTAGGCAGTTCGGAAGGTAAATTTAATCCAACTTAGTATTGGCAAGGTTAACCCAATAATATGGAACTATTAGTATTTCTAGCTTTAGGTTTCCATAACTTTTAAGTGTTGGGAAACCTCAGCTCTGTAAGGTTTAGAGGGTTTTTGTAGTAACCGCATCCAGTGTTTCTTCTGTTTGAGTCCCCTATTCCACCTCAAAACACCACATTGCATGATACTTATTATACATTCATGTTTTACATAACTACTTGATAGATTAATTAAAAATTAGGTCATTCTCACTCCCCTCCTCAGTTTTTTTCATAACTAACTATGCAAATGAGATGAGTCTGATTAGGACATACACTGCAAGCCTAATTTAAGTGTGATGTGCTAAATTTGATCAAGTCTTTAAAACTAAAGCAATATTGATGTGTTAACCCATATAGTAATATTTATGTAACCTTTAGTTTATCTACAGTGGCCACCACCTTTATCAAATTTAGGGGAGTTTTAATCATATGTTCTAGATTTCGGAGAACATGATATTTTTGTAACACGACAGGTTGGTTAATCATTTTTACAGTCAAGGACACCAGCTGAGTCTCATTCTCTTCATGGACAAGAACTACAGCAGGTAAACAGACACCATATGGGAGGCTGAACGCACTTCCTTGTGATACCTCTGAACTTCCTTGATCTCAAACTGCTGCCAAAGGAGATCATTTGTCACCTTACCGGCAAAAAGTGAAAGCAGATACGGCTAGCAAAAGTCTGACTGAAAACAGACCCGAACAGCCCGTATGGTATAATGAGGAACATGGCCCACACACTCTAAACATTTCCAGTTTTCAGGACGCTTTAGGGTCGACACTAACCAGATGAAGGACCATGTGCTCTACATAGCCGCTCAGTGTGGAGCTGTGTTCCACTTCCAAGCGTCAGAGTTGTAAATTTAACATGGAGTTTATCTTCTATTTAGTTCTACT
The DNA here is from genome assembly GCA_037177255.1 of Melanotaenia maccullochi. Classification (NCBI taxonomy): domain Eukaryota; kingdom Metazoa; phylum Chordata; class Actinopteri; order Atheriniformes; family Melanotaeniidae; genus Melanotaenia; species Melanotaenia maccullochi. The sequence continues at coordinate 13,696,134 of JBAGKP010000027.1, forward strand.
TCTTTTTCTGGAATAAATACAGCACGGTGCTGACACTGTGATATTTTTCACGTGTCATCTTTGTGTAACATTGTTGCCTAAAAATAATATACACTGCTTCAAAACAAGAAAGGGAGCACTTCAAAAACAAGTCGTAGATCCAGATGAATGAAACATTCCAGTTGAAAATCTTTATTCATTACATAGTGGAATGTCTTGAGAGAAAATAACAACATGATTAATGGAAATAAAAATCATTAACCCATGGAGGGCTGGATTCAGAATCATACTTAAAATAACAGTGGAAAGATCAGATCATAGACTGAGCCAACTTCTGTGGAAATTCCTCAAGACAATTTAGAATGAGGTTCAATAGTGTGTGACCACCACACCACTGTTTACACCCCCTACCTGGACTCCTGATGACATGACTGATGTTCTCCTGAGGAATCTCCTGGATCAGACCATCAATCAACCCCTGTACAGTCTGTGGTGCGATGTGGTGTTTTCATGGATCATTCATTGTGGATTTAAAATATAGATATTTAGAATAAACACGACATGGATTTTAAACCTTCTGGACATGATATAAAAGCCTTGAAAACTTCTGTAGATCAGGTAAGCTATTGATCACAATTGACCTCACAGAGTTACACTCTACCATTCCTGTGAAATAGTTGATTCCATAAATTATACTGTAGTTCTTGGGGGTGCTGGCGGTATAGTATTTTAAAGGTTAAAGCAAACCACCCCCATTGTGTTCCTGCAGAAACATATTGAACACATTTTTTTGTAATCTATGTTTGTTTTGTTATTATTCGTGACACAATGCATTAGATATGTGATGATCAAATGTTCAGAATTCTTTTGATGGCTGAAAGAGCCACACAAAGCCGAGTGATATCACTAGCATTTCGCTATCACCAGATATTTAGGAGCTTATTCCAAGTCATGAACAGTCTCCAGTTTGGTATTTCCTGTGAAGACTGTGCTTCTATTCATAACCCAATTACTTTGATACCAGCCATCCTCTGTAGTCTCAATGACCTCACTTGAGAGTTCCCCCCCAAATCACTCTAGATCAAAGAACTTGATGTTTGATCCTCAGATAGCAATGCAAAGGACACCCCCCCACAACTTCAGATCAGACACTGACTTTGTTCGTCTCCTTTTTATTTTGGTGCTCAGCAAATTTGCCAGCCCTAAATAAAGAAGCATCTTGAGATGCACAACAGAGAAGCACAAAAAGTCAAAAGGGGGTGAGCAGTTAGTGGAGTAATGATGCCAGTTAGCATTGCCAGTCTCTCGGTTCGTGTGACCTAGATAGAGAATGACACGAGTAGGCTGTGGCGACTGCTATTGCTTCCATTTGCTCCACACTGCAGCAGTGCTGATACATTTCTGCTGAGAGATAGGAAGACTCTGTCAAGCACAATATGCAAATTTCTGATATTTTCCCCAATTTAAATAAGGAAAAAATGCATCTGACATTTTGCATGATGTTTCAGGATGTACTCCAGTAGCAAGGGGAAAGTTTAAGAGGGACAGAAAATAATGACAGTGATACTAGTTTCTTGCTCTACATACTTCTGTATTTTTCTGTGTATTATCACAGTGAACACTGTATAATTGCAATGTAAAGAGCACCCAATAAGGACGCATTCATCAAACTCTTTGGTACTTATATTTGCATATTCATGAGGGGACATGATATTTCGTTGTACCAGATCCTCATCAGCACGAACACATATTTTAGATGATAACAAACTGGCATGCTTCTGCAAGCATGAATGCAGAAACACACACACCTGTTACCACGCTGTAGTCCACTACACAAGGACTATCCAAGGGCATCTTTTGGTCCCAGACGCTGCCTGGTCTGACAAATCTGCCTCACTCTGCACTTTCTGCATAATTCCCTCAACTACAGGCCTAAATGACCTGCGTGATCGCCATGAATATCAATGTCACAAATGTCCGTCTGTGTCAAGTCATATCGGTTTGATGCACCACATCAGCGCCACCGTAAAAATACTCTGCTGGGATAGAGGAGGGGGACGCAGATGCAGAAGCATGATATTGCCTGGTTGAGACATTTGTGTCACCTTAAAAGGGAATGCAAGGAATGCTAAAAGAAATTGGAAGCTGTTTAGACAGCTTTACAATCTCCGGTAGCTGTCACTTCTTGGGAAAATAATTGTAATTTTGACCGCATATATAACCGTAGTAGGAATTATGTTTTAGCTGTGACAACTCTGACTTTCACAAACATGCCAAAGAGAGGATTTACAATTCAGTTAAATTCCACAGCTCTGGTTATAGAAGAGTGTGTCTCCAAGGTGTTTTATTCATGTTGCCTCTAGTTTGAATTATCACTGCTGGAGCCTTATATCAATAATAAGCCTAATCAAAGCAAGACTCACGTACAGCTGAGTTATGTAAATGAGTGTATGAGGAGATATTGGTTTAAGAGTATTATAAATGGAGAGGTTAAAGAGTGTTTCCAGTTTTGTAAGGTTCTTTGAATTCTAAAACCAAGTCCAGAAAGCTGAAGAAAAGAAAAATAACCAGATATCATTTACTTACATTAAACTGAAATGAAAGAAAAAAAAAAAATTCCAATTATTTAAACAGCATTTTTGTTTGACAGTTTATTCAAGGCTGGACTGAAATGAGGTTATAAAGTGTCCATACTCTGCCAGATTTATGGCAAAATTTCCAATTTAATACAGGTTAAATACAAAAATGTACAAATTTGTTAGGCAGTTTGTTTTATTTAACTTTATTCCTAACATTGATGCAACCGATAATTTAAATAATTTAAATGGTTTGGAATGTCGTTCTCTATTTCGATTTGTTTAGGTATAGAAGTGTTGATAGATAGATAGATAGATAGATAGATAGATAGATAGATAGATAGATAGATAGATAGATAGATAGATAGATAG
>JBAGKP010000027.1:13704974-13724077 GCA_037177255.1 Melanotaenia maccullochi
GTTTTTAATAAAACGACACAAGCTGTGTGGTTAAAGTGAGAAATTGGCTTTTCGTTTCTATCCTACAATTTCCACACAATTATTTATTTATTATGATAAAATAAAGCTACACAAAGATGGAAGATTATTAAAGGTTAATGTCAAACAAACAAACAAGGGGTCCGTATATAACTATGTATACATAATGTTCAAAAGAAAGAAGAAATGGATAACAAACTAGCGTAAAAGAAGCAAATAAATCAAAACAACACAAAAGCAATAATATCTACAACAACAATAGTAAAGATAGTAATACAAACAATCATTGAAATATTTAGAATATTAACCATAATAATGAAATCCAGAAAACAATAAAGATAAATCCAACTTTAGAATGCATTCAATTCAGTTTGGGTAAATATGTCTATGTACTCCAGTTCATAATTCATGTTCTTAAATATTATTTTTTATTGCTTTGTCAAAATCACTTTTCTTGCTGTTAGCAAATGTTAGCATTGTTAGATAATAATACACAATAATAATTTTCTTTTTTAAATACAAATCTAAAACATCCATGATATTCTGACTCTATGCATGACATTTTACTTTGATGAACCCAAATTATGATTTCCATGTTTTTAATAAATGCTAGCTAAAACTGGAAAGCAGTTTGCTACCCAATAAACTAAAATATATATACTGCGACTGTCCAAAGCATTCTTTAGCTAGGGCTGAAAAAATAAATTCTAAACTCTTACCATTTTCTTAACAACAACAAATACCTATGTTGCTGTTCATTATAGTTTGTAATTTGAACTTAGCCCGAAATCAGTTGTCCTGTGATAGACTGATGACCTGTCCAGGGTGTACCCTGCTTCTCACCAGATAAGATGCTGGGATAGGCTTCAGCTTACCCACGGCCCGTAATGGATTAGGCAATACAAATAATGAATGAATGAAATCAGTTGTAAAAACTGGGTTAGATTATTATTGAATGTACTATATTTCTTTTACTTTATTTGGTTAGGTTTGGGGATTATTAGATAACAAATGTTCTTGGTTAGGATTAGGAAATAAAGTCCCTAGTTGGTTATTCAGACTCTGTTTGTTCCTGTAAAGTATTATTATTATTATGAGGTGAAGGAGACATTGTTCTCTTTCATCAAAGAAACTTTGAGAATATATTTTATGGTTTCCAGAAACATAAATGTCAGGATTTTAAGGGCTGGGTTAAAAGGTATCACACTTTTGTTCTACTGTTGTGTTCTACCACGAGTTGTTGGTTTTCAACTGTGCATCCCAAAGAATCCTTATGCATGTAATGTTAATTATATAAACTCAAGCTGACTGTTGTCCCTCATTCCTATTCTATCATGCCAACGAGCCCAAAGGGGAAGGAAAGTCTGTTGCAAGTTCCTTTAAGAAACTGCCAGATGCTTTCAACTTTTCAGCTCCACTGTTCTGCATATTCTGCTGTGTTCAGGGGATTTAACATGCATGATTTAGTCAGTGAAAGAACCAATCATATGGTTCATATATCTAATAGTTTAATATTCTGGTCCAGATTCTTAAAAGCCTTTTGAAGTTATTTGCCTCGGTCAGTAGTGTAAGGGTGATTTTGTATATTTTTTCCTTCTTTTATCTGGATAACTTGCACACAGGGAGGCCAACACAAAATAAGCTCCTCTTGGTGCGACTCATTTGTCACCCCGATGATAATCTGTTATTGCCAGGTTGCCTGCGTGTGTGGGCTGCACTCGGCTGCAGCCTGGGGAGTCTAGTTGCCATGGGTTTTTGCCAGGCCATATCAAATAAGCACTAAGACATAAGAAAAGACTGTGAAAAAGGGCTAGGTCATACAGATGCTGAGCAACTTTTGAAGATATTTCTCTTACTAAGACAGTTCAACACCATTATGTTTGCCTTTGTTTGCCTGCCTGCAGTCTGTTGGCACAGCACCATGCCGCATATATTGACCATTAACCACGACTGTGGTTTGTTTACAGAAATGTGTCATCTAATTTGCTTACCACCCTCTGGTGTTTTCCTTAAAATAACCAAGTAATGACTTTATTACACATTGGGAAATAGCTCATTTAAAAGAAAAAAAAAAACAATAAGAAAAGGCAATATCAGAGTAATAGCAAGCATTTTTGATCATCTGCTCCCTGATTTCTTTGTATTTTCTATAACCGCTGACATAAGGACATATGTGCAGCATCCTTAAATGGGAACCGTGCTAATTTAACACATCAGTATCTGTTTACAGGTTTTGAGGAGTATAATTGCACATATGAAACAAGTTATATTAGTCTTTGTGGCTCCAGAAGAATATGTGTGAAGACTGATAAACAGGCTGCAGCTTGGGGATGGTTGATAACAACATTTTTCTTTTTGATACAATACTAGTAGTTTATGGTATTTTTAATTAGTATCAATACCAATACTGTTAAAAGCATTATTATACACAGTGCATTAATACCTTTATTGCAATGGCAATATGATTAAACTCATAAACATAAATACAGGAAATAAATGCTTATAAGATAATAATAAATTATATTGATGAAAAAAAATGTAAATAAGATCAAAATAAAACAGGTTGACAAAACTATTTAATTTATGTAATTTTTTTAACTTGAATAAATCCAGTAGATTATTAAAATTCTCAATAGTTAAAACAAATGGTGTGTTTTTTTTATTAGCTCAGTGGTATTTTTATATTTAAAAACACATCAAATCCAATATTTTGACTGGGATATATCAAAGTATTGATAAATGCATCCATGAATAGAACCTCACATTAAAAAAAGAAAAAAGAAAAAAAAGAAAAGATTATATCACAGTGTCATTATTTATTTAACAAAATCTGAGCCAAAATGTAGCAGCCCACCAATCTGGAAAGAGTTAAGTCTCATTTATGCTTTACGTTAATAATCAAACCAGCCCCTTCTAGTTCTCAAAGATTAAAATTTAAATGTGACTCCTATTTTCAAGATTAGGACATTGGTTCCGAACAGTTCAAATGATAGGTCATTGGGTACAAGATTGAATCCGATCTGTAGTTTGACCTGACCGACCACAGCCCCAACCAAGTTAACAATTTAGGCTAAGGAGCAGAAAATATCCGTCTTGGAGACCATGAGTAGTTTACAATGCTGGTGAACAGAACTTCCAGTAAAATGTGATAAGGCCGTTCAGGGGTGTCCATGTGTTGTGAGAGTGTGTTAAAAGCCCCGTTAGTCAGAAATCTCTGCTCAAACTTTAGTTCAGCTGCATCATGGTTAATCTCAGAAATAATCTTTTACAAGAAGGTATACACCAGCAGAAAAAGTATTATCATTCCCTTGTCGTGACCTGGAATGGTAAAAATTGTGTAGGATCCAGTGGTAAATCGGCCTGTAATATGTCTGAACTTTAGACAGAAGATTGTGATTTCCCTGACTTGTAATTTAGCTGCCCAACAGTACAGTCTCCTCAACCCTAATAAGCAGTTTTTGGAGGCTGTTTTTCTCTAAACTGTAGGTTCATCTGCTGTAATCATGGTGGTTCTCCAACCTTAACAAGTCTGTAGCATGTCACAGTAACACAAAAATGTGTAAGCTAAAGGCTTAGCCCTAAGAGACTGCCAGCAAGTAAATAAAGCTGTAAACAATCCAGGTTTAAAAGTTTTCATTACTTGTTCATACTCAACTTTTTTCGAAACTCTGTTGAAACCAGATGTCCTAAATTTAAAGGGGGTTTCCTTCAGATTGGTTAACTTACCTTTTTGTCCCAGGTTTTGAACCCTGTTTTGAATTTATGTATGGGATGTTAATGCATTATTTGAGTTGACAAACACAGAACATCATATATAGTTATCATGTAAAAAAAAAAAAATAGAAAAATGGTAACATCTTTAAAATACTGGCCTTTATTATTCAATAGCAGGTACAAACACTGGTTTCTGAACAAGCAACATTTGTAGTGTAAAGTAATGGAGGCCGAACTGTTAGCTATCACAACTCAACTGGGTTTAGCTACAAAACTACTTGGCTAAGATTATGAAATGATCATTAATAGAAAAAAGTGTATCTTGTCACTTGTTTTATGTTCTGGTATCTTCTTGTTAGGTTGGTTATTCCTCTTGGTTAAACATCTTAGTTATTAGTTCTGTAACCTAACCAGTTCTACTTTCTGTTTTACAAGAACTTGTTTTCCTTGTTTACTCAAGTCATTTGAATGCTCACCTGGTATCATCTCACCAGCTGTTTTTCATCAGTTCCCTCAGTGTATTTTCTGTCTGAATTCCTTTTGTTTTATTTAGTCTTAGTTTTTATTTAGTTGGGCACATTTTCCTTCTCCCAGTTACTTCCTCCCTAGCTTCAGTGTTGTGCTAGAAAGAGTTCAAAAGTAAACGTTAACTGAACCTGTTTGTTTTTCTGTGAATGAAACATATTTCCAATAATGAACTTTAATGTGAACTCATTCAGATTAAGTGAAGTCTCGCCACAGTCACTGCCTACTTCACACTACATTACCCACGATGCATTGTACACTCCAGCATAAATCAGCAGTGTTCCATGGCAACAACAGTGCAGAAAAGCTGCAGGCACGAAGTGTATGTCAGATACTTGGGCTGCTTATCATTATTTATTGGTATATTATTTACTGTCTGAAAATTTATTCTAACATTTCAGTGCAAATTGTGTCCGCCTACACTTATAATAGCTATCTGATAAAAAAAAATGACTCTCTTACATTAAAAAAGGTTTTTCTGACAAATAAAAAAATACAAATATTTTTTGTCCTTTGTCCACACATCTGTGCCACATGCATATCTATTTTTGTGACAAAATTTAAGGTCTTGTATAATTGATTTCATTGCAGGGCTATAGTTTTTCCTTCTCAAGTTTAGTCTTTCTTCTCACTTCTAACCAAGAACAGTTTAAATGAACTGAAACTTGTTAAGGGTTTTATCGTTGCTCTGTTTGTCTGTTTATCTTTTTTATGTGTTGTCTTGTATCCTGTTTTATTTTGTAGAGTCATTTCCCTTTCTGTTTTCTGTTTGCTCTACTTCCTGTCCCCTGCTTCCGGTCATTAATAGTGACACCTGCCTATTATCTGGTAATCAGCCCCTCCTTATATATGCTCCAGGTTTTCCTTTCTTCATTGTGTCTGGGTGTTGGGTCTCACTCTGTCAGTTAGTCTGGTCGGTTACTTAGTTTCTGTGTGTGTTGGTTATGTTGTGTTGTCCTCAGTTGTTTCTTTTGTCAAAAACAAATTTGTCCTTTATTTGCCTCTGGTGTTCATCAGTCCTGCATTTGGGTCCTTCCACTTTGTTTCCTGCAGCCAATCCCAGACACGTATAACTAGTTAGAAATTGAAATGGTAAAACTCTGAATGAGATCTTTTCATTTTGTGGGAACTGAACTTTGAGCTAGTTCATGAGAAGTATAAATTTTTCCTAAAATTTGTCCACATGTAACAGGATATCTCACAAAATGAAAATATTTTTTTTTTACAACATGCAAATTTACAGTATTAAAATTTACTCTCCCAAAAACCTCTGATCAAAGTGAAGATTTGCAAATATTCTACTTATGCATTTGCATGGGAATATATATAACCAAGGTTTTGGGTTTAAAATCATCACTGCCTGCATCTCAGAAACAGCATTGATGCCCTCAAAACTGTGTTGGCATTATTGATTGTTAAGGCATATTTTGCTTCTTGCTTTTACAATCTCAAGTACTGCTCCATGTAGAAGATCACAGGTGAAGGACGCCATTACGGGCACCTAGCTATTCCACATCCCAGGCATGTTTTCCATCAAAGACGCCATTTATCATGTTTTGTGGAAATGACACAGAGAGACAAAAGGTTATTCTGATTGGACAGGATTTGGGGAACATTTGCTGCCTAAAGGTTTGGCATTATTGTGAATGTGCTTAATGTTTTCTTCTTTTTTTTTTAATAAAAATGAGGTGGTGTGAACCTGAGTTTTTTTTTTCTAGACTAGGATATTTAGTTTTACAAAACCCTGGCTACGTGGCCTTACTTTTCTTTGGTACTTACACCTGTCACTATAACCAAAAGTCCAGGCTTTTTTTTTTTTTTTTTTTCTGGTTATTTTCATTATGATTTCCTAATATAATTAAGTTTTTAGTAACACATTGATTAGTTTATGGGAGCATCATGGCTTCTTTATCTATGCTTGTGGTTAAAAACCCTGAAGTAAAACTTTTCTCATCTGCATCACCACTAAGTTCTCAGTTTTCTGTTTCATACTGTCTGCCTTGAAGTTTATTTGCTATCTGCAAGATTGGCAATTATCCATTCTTGTTACAGCTTGGTTCCTGAGTTCTTTTCCAATTTCATTTTTACCAATCTGCCTGATAAGTGATGTACGGTTGGTTTTGATTAGCAAAAAATAGAAAATGGGGGCGGCTACAGGAACTGCTGTCTTCCTGGCTGAATTGGCAACTACCTTGACTTGACTAGAACAATAACACACCTGAAAGGGATATGAGGGTTTGACTTAATTGAAAGTACTTACATTAAAAATGCTTCATTTAAGAACAGGAGAGATTATGTTTGTTTTTCCATCCATAAAACTAGAGTGTTTGTTTGCTACAATTAAATCATGGGGACCAAAGCAAACATCTCAGCAATTAGTGGTTATTACAAAAGGAAGCATGTCAATCAATCAGTTATACAGTACTTATTCATATTAGATTATTGACTGCATTCTTTTTTTTCTCTGCCTTTTAATTTTTATTGGCTTCTTGTGCTTATTATTACCTCATTTTACTGCTGATAACAGAAATGAAAAACACACTTATACAACAGGAAGCCAGGAATGCCAAACAATGACAGGCAGTGTGGTGGCTGTAATCAAATATAAGCAAATGTCAAATTCCAGACAGCAGGCAAAGAGCAAAAATATTCACAAATTTATTTGCTATTTATATCCTACAGTGATGTCAATTGTACTTCCAGATATTAAAGATAATAGGATCCCTAATAAATGGCATTAATTCACCTCTTTATAGTGAGAATCTGAAAAGGATTGTGCCTAGTTTATTTTGTTTTTTGTAGCTTCTCCTTTTGATTCATTCTCACTGCAGGTCATGAGGCATCCTGGTAGAGTTCGAGGACGCAAGCTTTTGTAAAAATTTGTGGATGTAAACAACTCAATAGGCTGACAAGAAGCCAGCCCTGTACAATAACAGTGTTCCGTTCTCCCACTGCTCTATTTGCTTTCATGTTTGTATCATAAGAGAGTGGCTGCTCTTAGCAAAGACATGAAAAAAAGGAAGAGAGAGAGAGAGAGAGAGAGAGAGAGGGGATTTGCTTCCAGTGCTGGTCCCACAGTTTCCCCAAACTTCAAAGGGCTGTAAGAGAAACTTTCCTACATCTTGATGCTGCGTTCACCTCTGTGCCACAATTGTGAGCGCTCCATCTATCTCCATCTGCAGCCGCTCGCTACCTAGAATACTGTAAATAAGGGTTTCTCTGAAGTTAAGTAAGATTTTTCTTGCTAAGCTTCTGGGAACCAGCTCCGATTAGAATCACAATACCTGCAGCAAACCAGTGACTAACATGTGACACTTACTAACCTCATTCACAGTTGCTTTGGCCTGTACAGTGATGGCTCAAGAGGGTGAGGGTTCATCACCCACAGGACGAGCTAGTTTCACTAGATAATCAAAAGATACAACTGATCAAATGAGAAATCGAGATGTCTGCTCTCACATTTGCATTTTTCATTTTTTTCTTTTCAATTTAAGCCCTTCTTCCTGAGAACACGACGCCTCATTCAGTCTCTGCAGTCTCTTGGAAATATAGTTCATCTGAGAAGTGATGTTTGATTAGCTATGCGAGGCCAAGGTCCTAACTGAAATGAGTTTCGGTTGCGAGGCAGAAGCGCACAGCTGTGTCTGGTTCAATTGGTCTGAATTGGTTCTCCGTCCCCCTTTTTCTTTTTCTCACTCCGTGAACTAATGATTTTCCCAGTGATTGGGATCACTGACAAGGTCTTGTGAGGGGGAAAGTTTGAGCTGTGCAAACTGACAAAGGAGACACTTGTGCTGACTACAAAGGAGCCACGATTCTCTTTAATTCAGTAGTGAGAAAAACTAAATAGAGATCAAGTTAATTTGCACCTCAATGCTGCAGCATTCTGTACGATTCTTCTCCTGTGACTCTGTTGTAATGTTCTCTACCACAACACGATATGAAAGCTGCTCTGAACAAAAGTAAAGATGCCTGCTGTGACAGTCAGGAGTGCAGCAATGTCAGATACTGTGTACAATCCAGAATACTGTGGCAAAGTGGGTGAAAGCCTGAAAGCATCTTTGCTGCGTCAGCACAAGGCATCCATCCCTTTCAACACGAAGAGATTCTTTAACTCAACACAAGGAATCCGAGGCTTGTTTGTTTGCTTCAGGTCTCTTATCTCAGGGTACTGCAATGACTGATGATGCACTTTGGAAAAGAAGTAAATTATTACACCCAGTTTTTTTCATGTGTTAGAAGAGGTGCAACCCCTTGTTTTATATGCTACTTCCAAGGTACTTGACTTTCTTGTACTCTGTAAAGCAGACTGAGCTATAGTTCTTAAAGGTCTTAAAGTTTTTCTTGAGTATATTTTTTTCTTCCACAATTGAAGTGTATTTATTTGAAGATGTGACAAAGAAAATACAGCACATTCAAAGTAAAAATGAACTCATCTCTATAATCCCACAAGAGTGAAAATTAGGAAGAGTTTCATTAATATTGCTATAGGAGAAACTATGAGACCCCCAGTGACCCTGTGTTGGAATAAGCAGGTATATCTAATTAGAGGATGCATGAATAAGGACACCCATCAAATACACTTTTCTAATATTTTCCCAGAGGGACATTTTTTCACATTTTATGGAGAATGGATGAGCTTTCTATAGCACTTTTCAAGACATCAAAGTGCTTTACATTAGATCCATTATTCATTCATGCTACATGTGTAGCTGCAGCTGCCCTGGGGAAGACTAACTGAAATATGGCAGCCAATATATGCCAGTCAACACCAAATTTTCATACACCAGTTATGCCAACACTGGAGGCAAGAGCAAAGTTTCTTTCTTATGGACACAATGACAGATTGTCTCAAATGAAGCAGGATTCTAAGGCCAGCCTTTTGGTTATTGGACATCCTCTTTTTGTAGGAGTAGTTAAGTTCATCTTGGCATTTTGTAAATCTCTTTAGAAGATTCTCAGTCATTTATTAACTGTAGGCAGATTCTTCTCTAACTACTTGGTTTTTGCTTTCTTTCCCTAAGAAACTAGTTTTCAAGAAGGCATCTTTAGTTTTTTTTTGTCATCTGGCTTTTTCAGTTCAGTGGTTGTCTTGTAGTCCAAGGCTTGCTGATTCGATCCTGGCCCGGAGAGCTCATGTCAGGGTGTCCCTGAGCAAGACACCGAACCCCTAATCGATCCTTGATAAATACAGACCATTTACCATTTAAATGTTTTGTTTGTAAAGTCATCAAGCACTGACCTATGAATATTTCAGGCATAAAAATGGTGCCTAAATTGAGGGATGACTCTATATTTTTGCATCTACACATACCTAGTTTAAGGTGGCTCGACATTATCTTTGTTGATGAAAAGGAGGCCCTACAGAAAAAGTTTGGGAAACACTGGTGTAAAGTGTTTTCTAAAATATAACTAAACTGAACAAGTGGAGCTCAGAATTTATCACAGTTGAACAATATCTGAAATCCAGAAAAGACACACAGGACCTGACAAATCCATCTTGACCATTAGTTTAGCCATCTACTATCCCCCTATGCCTCATTAGATATGGTCTTCATGGAAGAGTGTCTGTCAAGAAGTTATTCTTAAAGAAGAAGCAGGGGGAGAAGACTGAGGTATGCCAAATGATACAAGAGCTGCAGTGATAATTGGTGACGTCACGTCTTATGGTGATGAAACCCCGCGGAAATTAGACCTCAACACTATTAAAGCACTATGGGATAATCTTTACAGAGAACAGAACAAAAAGACAACTAACATCCAAAGGAGGGATTTGGAAAGCCTCTCAAGAGGTCTAGATGAGTATTTCTGTAAGCTTCTTAATGAGTGGGGACTGAGTTGAACATAAAGGTAGTACTAAATATTGACTTTTAAACTATTTACAATTTTACATATTCAGATTTTCCCCTCCTTTAAAGTATTTCCATGTATGTTTGCTTGTGTTTCCATAAAATATTGCACCTATTTTCTGGTTTTCAAGAAATATATGACAGTACGGGGAATGGCTCAAGACCGTTCCTGAGTGCCATAAAGCATTAGTGAGGCCCCAGGTGTACACACTAGTTGCTGAAGTAATGACAAACATGCAACAGTGACACTCATATAAATTTGATTAGCAAATTATCACTCTTGTTGTTTGCTGCTGCCAGCAGCTAATTATTATTCACACTGGGGACAACAATGTGTCATCTTCTATTTGCTGGGGGATTAAGATGGTAATACTTAAAATGTACCCATTCTTCACAAGAAGGGAGATGCCCAGGGCCCAAACATTTTCAATGGCGCATTATTTTGATAGCTTTTGAAAAAAAAAGTTAACCTCCAGGCATCATCCAGTAAAACTAAACGGAGAAAAAAAAATAAAAAACTGTGTATAATTGAAATGATGTGGAAGTAAAACTTCATGCTCAGTCAGTTTCATAGCTCTGCATTTTACAACTCTTAAGATAATAAACTGTATTAACAGATGTCATTGAGACTATGTGGTGCACTTTTTTTTTCCCTTTGTTCTTACTCTTTTGTATTTATGTTATTTTTGCTGTTTTTCACCCATTAATAACACTTTAGATGCTTCTTTCTCTTACTTGCAAAAGTAGCTTCTAAATTATGCCAAACAATCATTCTTTTACTATGTTCAGGGTACAAAAAGTAAACATGATCCAGGCCATGTTATCTTGAGGCCATCAAAGTCCATAAATTTAACACTTCAAACAGCATTAGAGATAACGCCATTGGCGTGCTCTGGATAATTTAAAAACATGCTCTTATTCCGAGGACTTTTAATATTCTGCACAATAACTACAGTAAAACCAAAATCAGGGAACCGATAGGTCCTCCTAGTGAGACTGACTTGAAGTATGTGACAAACGGTGCTATGATTCTGATCTCCATTGGGAACTTATTCTGCCATCAGAGTGCAAGAGCAGAGAATGGTCTTGAAATGTGTCTGCAGAACCACGTGATACAGTTGCTCCAGGGGATCAACTGGAGCAATCCAAGCTACAGCATTAAGGTGCCACCGATGCCTCAAGGGAAACAGGTGGCAGCTCACTGTTGGCTTTGTCTTTGCAGTATGGTCTTAATCCAGGAGGGATCAAAGGCAGGGTGACACAGATGACATGCTTGAAAACACACTGGAATGACATATTCTGGCTTGGATGGATCCTTCTGTAGCTAACCAACAGGGGTTTGGGTATTTGTGCTGCTGGCTAATGTCATCCAGAGATATTTCAAAGTTTTGCACAGCTCTGGAGGAGTTCAGTGCATGGAATTTCTTTTTAAGTCCCCTCATTTGCAAAAAATGTAATGGTAATTAATGTTGCACTGCAATCTGGAAATGCTAACAGCATCTACAGTAAAATAAATAAATAAATAATCCATTAACCATTCATAAAACATACATTTGTAATCTCAGAATGTTAAAGATTTGATTACCTGATTAAAGGCTCAAAACACCTGTTGGATTAAAGTGCTTCATTGTTTCCTCACAGCTGGAAGGTTCTGAATCTGAACCACTGGTTTTGGCTTCTTTTCACAGTCCAATGACAGATTTTTGGAATACAAAATTATGCCAAGCTTTTCGTCACTTGTTTTGCCCTGATAATTCTAATTTTGCTGCAAGCAATTAGCTTTTAGCAATTTTACAATTTAGCTTGTTGACGTCACAGGTTTTTCTGTTTTAAACAATCTTTCAAGTGATCTGATAACTGGAATGAAACATTACTTAAACATATACTGTATTATTATATTTACTTAAGATCAAGTACACAAATTAATCATTTTCACTAGCAGTACCTATGGTATTGCAATCTAACTTTGATAACAAATTGGATAACTTCATTTACAACTCCTACCTCTACAATACATGCATCAACAAGTCCATGCACTCATTTGCGTCACATGTATGACATTTCCATTCATAATATTTCAAGATGTAATTTTCATCACGGTGAGCATGTGTGGTGTTGTTCCTTCTGTTCTGCAGGTTTCAGCTGTATATGATTCCTCCTCCATCATCATACACATAGTTCCTGAATCTGGAAACCTCTGGCTAATCACAGTCCAACTATGGATACACAAGGTGTGGCAGTTATATAATGTAAATGTTTGCGCGACTTGCACAAGTCTAGCCTTGTCAATAATAACCACACCTTGTGTAAAGCTTGAGCGGGCACACTTCTAAACCTTTTGCCCAATCTTTTAACCTGCTTCCGTTGTCTGGGCTTAGTCCATTGCTTCTGTACTCATGAGGCACGATACTTGCCATGTCAATCAGGTAACTGCTCTCATAAAAACCATGTATAGCTGCTGCCTCAATTATTTCTAAATTGTTTCTGCATGACCTTGGTCTTTCAATAAGCTACTTTGATTAAACTAATGTGTTTATACATTTGAGTAGATCATGCAACTCCCTTATTCTGCAAAAAAATTCTATTTTTTTCAAGTAGTCTTGTGGCTTTGAAGACCACATAATACACCTATGCTAGAAAGGACTGTGTGCATGTTCTCTCTGTACACCCATGTGTTCTCTCCAGATCTTCTGTTGCCTTCAATATCAAACTATGCACAACCTGTTTTCACTATGGTGGTGCATATTTATAGCAGCCACTTATGAAAATATGTTGTATTTTCTATTAATTTTCTACCACATATCCAAGGTCATGTTGTGGTAATAGCAGCTTAAGCAGGGAATCCCAGACTTTACTTTCCCCTGCCACGTCTTCCAGCCTCATCTGCTTCATCCAGCCAACTGAGAGACATAGTCTCTCCATGGTATTCTGGGTCTTTCCCAGGGCCCCCTTCCATATGGATTTGCCTGAACCACTCACCAGGTAGGCATCCAAGAGCCATAGACACTCAAGCCAACTCATCTGGCTAGTCTTTATGTGAAGGCACAGCAGCTCTACTCTGAGCCCCTCCTGGATGACCAAGCTTCACACCCTATCCGTTAGGGAGACACCCTGCAAAGGAAACTTATTTTGCTTGTATCAACAGTCTTGTTCTCTCGGTCACGTTACAGCTATTGCCCCAATCATCTCTTCTTTGTTATGCAAATCGCCATGTTTCGTCACCTTCAGCACACACCTTCAGCTCAGGTTACCTGGTTTCCTTGTTCTCCTGCTTCTGGGCCAATCACTGCTGCCTCTGCCACATTCCAGAGATAAAAGCTGCTTCATCCTGTCATCACCATTAAAAGCTCCTTCATCCTGTCATTCAGTGGCAGTTGTTGTCCCTTAAGCTCGCCCATTTCATTTTGACTCTTTGATTGTCACTGACTGTTTGGGGAGTATTAAATTAAATCCAACATTTCTGTTTCTACAAAGAGGTTCAGAGTTGCCCTCTAAACATTCTTCTTTGGTTTTGTAAACTTTTAAATGTCGTTTGCTGTTTATTTGGTTTAGTGTTGGAGCTTTTATTTTGTAGTAATTGCAGTCAGTCAGGTTTTGCTTCTTTGATTTGTCTCTTCAAATATTATTCTTCCCAGTTAGTCCTTACTATTCACCTCCCTTCCCTAGCTAAGCTGGGTCATAACATGTCACTATCCACAGCATTGCAGAGGCTAGGAACAGAGATTGATGGTTATAATAAGAGCTTTACCCAAAGACGGACCAATGCAGAGCCCGCCGCATGTAGCTGTCGATGCTGCAACAATCCACCTGTCCAGTCCCACTGTAGTATCATGTAAAAAATGAGGCAAAATGCTCTCAAAATGATCAGCCTTCATGCAGTTTGTGCAGCTTTTTTACTTACTCCCTGCGGTCATCTGTTGATCCTCCTGCTATCACTAGTGCCGTTGAGGAATTTGGCAAAGAACTCAGAAGGTCTTTCAGCTTCACACCATTGGCGCTGAATGTTTGAAGTAAAGTTTTTCAACACCTTGTTTTGGTAAATATATATATATATATTTAAGTTTACTCATTATTTTGTGGACTCTGGCCAAATGACAGCAACAGAAAGAGTAGTGGAGATCGACTTTCTTCTCACTAGTCAAAAATCGCTTTTATCTTTTTTCTCTTTGAGTTTAAGGTACTTTCTATCAGTGCATTCTGTTATCACGGTGTCCCTCTCTTCTTCCACCTTTGTTTTTTTCTCCTTTTATCTATAGGCATAAGCTGGAGTCATTATTTCACTACATCCCCACTGACAGCAACACAGTCCCAGTAACTAATTCAGTCCTCTCTTTTTTTTCCTTCCTCCTCCATCTAGACAGTATAATAGAACCTGAGGGCCTGTACTTTACCTCCCCGTCCACGCACCTCTAATTGCCAGTGCTTGTCCTTTTCACTGAGTCATTAGTACTGTAATGCACTGTGACATCTGTCTTTGGGCCAGGATGCTGTGCTCAGCTGATTGTGGTCAGTCGTGCCTACAGTAGCATAAACAGGAGTGTTACGTTAAATCATGGCCTCCTTGTGTTATTAAGACATGTGAATGTTGTTTTAAGTGTTTAGATTAAGCTTTTCTGTATAATTTGGAGATGGAGTAAATCAGTCTGAACATAAAACACAGCACGATGAAGGCACCAAAGAAAAATCCCACTCATCATTCTGAAACTCACAAAAAAATGCATAACTCCTCTGTCCATCTGGATGAGTAATGTAATCTTTGTTCTTATTTTTGTGATTGATAGCGTACCCTCTAGGTGATCTAAGAAAGTTTTACAGGCATTTATTTCCCCTCCAGGAGGTTTACAATCCAGCTTCAAAATGTAGCGTTTGTGCAGAGACTAAATGGCTGATTCAGGATAACATGATTTTTCAAATTTGTATAAAAAAAAAGAAAAAGATCACTATCCCTACTACGTTGCTAAGAGACCTCTATTTCTGAGAAATTAGATAACTTAAATTGATAGTAGTGTCCAATCAGGAGCAGCCAAAGCTCATTAAGTCGCAAGAGCGTTCTTATCTGTATCAAAAGAACAAAAATAATGGTCCTCAATGGCTGGAATAAAGCCAAGAAGACATTTTTCATGCAAGGTTGTACAAAAAGAAATCCATTTGAGGTGCAAGTGTAACATTCTGTTGTGGGTTTGTTTCAATGCCCGTATTTCTTCTCCTGAATGACAAGACTTGAGAGGATGATGTGCAGATGAAAAAAAGGCTTGGTCACTGTTGATCTGTGTGGTATTTCTACAAAGTTCTGTTAGTAATGAATTCTGTTTTGTTTATCTGTGGTTGGACTCAATAGATGATGTTATCTAAAGATTCAGTCAGTTTTACATCATTTTAGCCTCAAAATCTGCCAACCAAGGCTGCCCTCAAAGAAAAATAATCTGTTTGTTGGCTGTGCTGAAAAGAGTTGATGTTCTACATGTATTTTACATAAAAACAAAACAAAAAAACAAAATAAAACCAAGAAAAATGGCTTGTAGTTATAAAACTTAATAGATAATTAGCAACAATAAATTAAAGGAGATGGCAACACAGTATAAGCAGCATGTTACATTGTAGAAGATTGATCACATCTTAAAGTTAAACTAAACATGATGCTAGCTTTGCACAGCCTACTTCTGTCAAAAAATCTATCCTATTACTTCTTTTCTATTACTCTTATGTTCAAGGGAAATTTAATTTATTTATTCAGCTCTAACAAGCTTTAAAGTAAATTTTTAATATGATCATTTTTGTTCTTCAACACAATCTGAACCTTCTTACACCGGCTGCTGTATCTTGTCACATCTGTAAGTGTTCTTCCAGATTAGCCTTGAGGGTCTTTTCTTTGCTCTTCTTTGGATTTCAGTTGCCTTTTGTTCTGTTCTCTGTGACAATGACCCCACACTAGTTCAATAATGATGAGGTTTGGGCTCTGGGGAGGATCCATCACTCTGTAAGACATGTTTCCTCTGATTTTCAGACCAGTTCTTGAGAAATATAACATTTCCCATCTTTTTCTACCCATTTTCCCTTCCTTAAGAATGGCTTCTTGACAACCACAAGTCCACTGAGACCATATCTGATATAGTTTCACTGAGAACATAATCAGTTTAATGGTCACATGCATCTCAGCTCCTGTGTCTGGCCTTTGCTGTAGTTTCTTTTTCTATTTATTTAGTTTATGTATTGTTAACAGTTTCTTATAAATACAATTTTAAAATAGGTGAAAGGCTGCTGATTAAAAAATGCCTAAAGGTACAATTTCAAAGCTTTGCAGAGAAGTTTGGTACAGTATGTGTACAGACAACGTTGCTTTATCTTTTGAGTTCAATATCTTTCTTATACTTGAATGTTTCACAGGCCATACTTAATCCTAACGTACTGTTCACGTCAAATTTTACCTATGATCTTGTGACCTTAAATATCATTATTTTGTCCTGAAATTTGATTACATTATTTAAAGTGACATTAAAGACATAGAAAGAAAATCATAATTGTTTATTTTTTATATAGATGCTGCAAAGTTTTGGACATTGAGGATGTTTCGTCATAACACTATGAAGGTATATTAGCTGGCATTTCGGTACCTGATATCATGGCAACAAGGCATAATATACCACAAACCCATGGTCTATTCTTTCAAGATGAGGCGGATGATAGTGATTTGGAGGAGAAAGTGTCAGAGTAGGAAGACAACATGGGAGAAAACAACCTGTTGAAGATGAGTGACAGTGACGAGCAAGCAGCAGAGCAGATGTTGCACAAAAAAAAACAATACTCTCTGTTGGTCTTTACACAAGAAGTCAACGCAAGAGTCTGCAGAGAAGAATAACTTCTGTTATTCAAAACCTGCAAAACTGCAGAGGCTAGCAGCATATTATTATTTGTTTTGTCTTCTAAGTGATACATGTTGACATAGTATTGATATTGGGGGGGGGGGGGGTTGTTGAACAGCCAGTTCATCTAAATGTGGCTACAGCTCTTCCACATGGTGGCCTTTTGTTGCATGTCTAACTCTGTTTCTCTGAATACCTTTTCTGTCCATTAACTGTATAATAAAGACCATTAGAGCCAAGAAAATCTTGTCTTTTCTTATGTTATAGCTATAGGAAAGTGTTCAGTGGTTCAAATGGAAAAACGTGATTATATTTAGAGTTTTTAAATTAAATAAAATATATGTGGCTTTTGTGTTTTTATATTTTTTGTAAACCAGGACATGATGCCATGTAGTAATATATGCTTTTGTTTTTTTTTTTTTTTCCAAAATTGAGTGTCATAAAACCTAAATAATAAAGTCTCTATAAGATTAAGGATAAACTTTATATTTACTGATGTGACAAAAGCTATTTAGACATTCTAAATAGATAAACAGTTTAAACTTTGATATAGACACGTACTGTTACGGAATTGTTAATCCAGGTCAAAACTGAACCTGACCATACTAAGAAGAATTTTAATTAGTTAAAAATGGTGCACCTTGGGGAAAAAAAAATACTTGCAGTAACTGAAACCACATGGGAGCAAAGGTGTATCACCAAAAAATTAACATTTAGTCATTTTAATTGAGACATTCATTAGCTTTCATTGCAGCAATAAACCCCACTTATAAGTAATTATTTTGATTAATGATCCAATCCACCTAGTGTCTAACAGCAACAGCACACCATCCAGAGATATTCCATGAGCTACTGTAGCAGTTTATGGCTAGAGAACTCATTTAATAGCCCATCTGCTGTTACCTCACTGTACCTGACCCTGCTCGTAAGTGAGTTCTCACAAAGTCTATTGTTTGCTATTTTATATGTACCCATCCCACAACAGAAATCCCTGGGTAATAATGCTGGGAGACAGGTCGCAGAGTTTGTGCAGCGTGGGCATAAATGGCAAAAGTCTTGCAACACATACACTTAATAGACCTTGACATCACCTCAGGCTCCTAATTTAAAACATATAAGAGTCAGAGTTTGGAACAAAAACAAAAGTGCACATATGTGAAAAAATACAACAAGGTCAATAGGTTGTAAATTGGAATTGTGACTTGGATGCAAATGTAAATGGGCAGAATTATGGAGATTAGAGGATTGACACTATTGGAAACAGTTTTTTTATTGTTTTTTTTTTTTTTTGTTGTTGTTGTTTTTTTCCCCAGACATAACAGAGTAGAATAAAAATTAAAAGCCTTTGTAAATATGATTACTAAACATATGCTTGATTTGAGACTTTTTTTTTAATGTATGTCAATTTGGTCCAAACGAAAGATAAAACAGGTTTATTTGTATAGCACCTTTATTTTCAAGAACAATTTATATGCTTCACATTAGATATTAAAAGCATTAAAGCAAAGTGCAAAAATAACATTAAATGAAAGAATTTATGTAAAAATAAAAAAAAAAAAACATTAAATAGAAAAAGAACCAGATAAACCAATGAGAAACAACAGCACACAAAAAGTGAGTTGCATATGATACAGACATCAATGGGCATCATCATCACCATAATTGCCATTGTCACTGTTAGTGTACAAATGGTAGAAAATCTATGCAATAGAAAAAGAAAAACTCTCCGCCTTAACCCATTAAGGCCCAACCCATGAAAAAAATGGTAAGAAAACTCCATTTTTAAATATGAGGTCTTTATCCGGCCCTGTAACAAAAAAAGTAACTTTTTTTTTGTTTTTTTTTGGCAGGGGGGTGGTATTTATTACCATGTGATAGTTTAAACATATTATAATGTGGTTTTCTGCTTTTGGGTATCAATTAGGGGAGAGAAGACACGTATCAGATTGTGTTCAACAGGATTTTGAGCAAAGTTTATACCATAAATTGAAGCAAAATGTCTGTATATGACACATGTGTCATGTCGGGCTCCTATGGGTTAATTATAAGCAGTGGGAAATTAAGTTTTTATGCATTTCTTTTATTACAGTTTGTATTGTGAAGCACTTTGGCCAACTGAAGTTGTTTAAATGTGCTA
>JBAGKP010000027.1:13737516-13748943 GCA_037177255.1 Melanotaenia maccullochi
TAGATAGATAGATAGATAGATAGATAGATAGATAGATAGATAGATAGATAGATAGATAGATAGATAGATAGATTTGTGGTGTGCGTGATCTTATGTGACCTGATGTGGATAAAAAATCTAATTTGATAAGCCATTCAAATGAAGTGTTTTCTTTTTAATTAACTGTGCTTACTTTTGTCTTAAGAGTATACAACTTTTAATCCCCCTAACATTTATTGTGACTATGGGCTTTAATTTTCCTAGATTTAAACGTGTTATGAGCCACACTTTAATCATACTTTTTTTAGAGGCTGAATTTGCAGAGAGGACAGAATAAAGGTTATCAAGAGGAATTGTTTGGTTTTTGGTTGGCAGGACTGTGCAGATGGCTGGAAGATAAAAAACAAAGGAAGTGAACTCTTGGCACTAAGTCTGAAAGTCTGCTGGAGATATTAAAACCAGTCCTCCAACAGATATTTCCTCAATTAATGCTTTAGCGAAAAAAGAAAAGAAAGGGCTCCCTTACATGTTGGTCCAAAATTTACCCTAGGTGCCCATTTGGGTTTATTTGGGTGCATTTATCTGCAGCCATAAATTGCAGCCTATTCTCTGCCGTGTCAGCTTGTACTCTCAGGCTCTTTTATTTCAGTCTTTACTTGGCTATTTTCATCACCTTTATGTGTAGCTGAGAGTGGACTGCAGTTGTGTTGAGGGCAGTCACTGTCAAAGAAAATCTGAAAAAGGAGGACGGTCAGTCAGCGATAACCCCATCACCCATCTCTGTTAGTTCTGCCATTGTCTGTGCACATTTCCAGCCATTTTTAAGCGTTTCTTCCACAGGAGAGAGACAGGAGAAGACAATCGGTATGTTTTTTCCTTTGTTTTTTAAATCATCTGTTATAGGTATCAGTGTGCAGCATCCTCTTTCTCCAGAATCCCAGTAGATGCACTTATTTTTGCAATTCCTCAATGTACACTTTAATTGTTTGCTGTTGAACCTATATATAAAAATATGGGTGAACCAGTGTAACCATGGTGACTGCTGGTATTAAACCCTAAGTGTAGTTATTTGGTTGGATGGATTGATAGGCAAACATGCCATATTGATACACAGTAGGACACATTTTTGAGTCCAACAGCAGGATCCTTAATTATCAATGATTTTTACTCTTGCATACCTATTGGTTTACATAGCAGATTGAAATATTTTAGTCATTTTTAGATGAATGCACAGATGAATAGTCCTCTAAAAAAATTTAATTCAGTGCCCATAGAACTGAAGCAATTTGTCGATTGCATGCTGGCTGACGTGTTAACTTGAGCTGGGAAGGGCTGTCTCCAGCAGACAGCATCCGGTTTCATATCAGATAGGATAAAGCGTCAGAAATGTATCACTCATGAGTGCAAAAACATCATCTCTAACAATGTTATCTGATGGCAATCCATACTTCAAAGGCACATTTGCACTGGTGTGTCTGCTTAAAACAAACCATGGTTCACTTCCACAAATAGTACAGTTCGTTTTGAGTAGTGTGAAAGAGTAAACGCATTGCCGCTCTATTGTTTACTTGCAGTGAATGATCCTTCTTTAGTCCTGGCACGTCAATAAGCCTGATTTTTCATTGCTTTTTTTTCTTCTTGGCCAGTGGCATTTGGATGTTGTTGTAACTGTGTGATGTCATTCAGGCGGTTTGGTCTGCTTGGGTAAAGTATAGGGAGTAAAACGCACTGTGAAACTTAACCAGACCAAAGGAAGGTGCCAAAATCCATATCCATTAAAACTGAGATCCCTGAACTAGCCTGGTGATACTGTCCCTGAAGTACTGAAGTAATATATACTTCCTCTACAAAAGTTACAAACTAAACTAAAAGATGAGTCACCCGACATTTGAAGGCCCCCATGTGGCAGTGGAAAGCTAAAACAGGTACTTTCCAACAGCTGCTTGAAACATCTCTGTAGAGGTGTGTTTAAGCTCTTTATCGTCATAGTTTCAGTAGGTATCGTTATCATCATTCAGTCTGCACACGTCGAACTTGATATCAGAACTGTGATTATCAAACTTGTAGACTTATACAAAAGCTAAAATCAAACTGTGTAGCTGACTTCAGTCTAACCAAGAATATGTTTCTTACGCCTAATCTGGAAATAAGGGTGGATAAATGAGAGGAAAATAAAGTGAAATGGTGAGTTAAATCATAAAAAAAGGTCAGTGAATAAAAAGAAGGAAGAGCATTTAAGACTCCTGTCAAGTCCATTTCATATATGTTAATATTCCTCTCAGCTACATCCAGATAAACTCTCAACAGCAATGGCGAAATCTGTGAGGCGTGGGCGATACTTGCCTTTCAGACAACACTGGACAGTGCATCAAGGGAAAAACATCAGTGTGATAACAGCTTACATTAGCATGAAAAGCACTCTGTGGATGTGTAAAACATATCAGTAGGTGGAAGCAGTTCCATCATGCTACAGTATACCAACATAACCATATATGGTATTTGTATGTTTTTTATGGTGCACTGCCAGGGGATTGTAGATTTAAATTAACCTCAGGCAAAAACTGGTAAATTACATCAAATGTAAACATTTATGTTTGAAATCAGTCCTTATAGACAGAATAACAGAAAGAAAAATCTACATAAATCAAGACTTGTTTGTATCTGTAATGATTTCTTTACTCAAAAAAAAAGAATCGGCTTTCTCCACATATGTCTTTGTAAGTGTTTGCATTGAGATCACTGCGCCTTCAGATCTCAAGTTGCAACCATTTGAGAACCCTTTAACATGATTCTGCTTTCATTTATGAAAACTGGCTTTAGGGGAAAAAAGTGAGCAGACCAATTACTGAATTTGTTCAGTTCAATACCGCTTCAGTAACACTGAGAAAATAACAACCCAGTGATTTTTAACACACTTCCTTGTTGATGATTGATTGCAAGGGCACGTATAAAATACAATACTTACATATTGATCTTTTTTACTCCCATGTCTCTTTATTTTCATTTCTGTACAAGAGCAGGGATGATAGGAAAACAACCTGAGTTTGTAAATCTGCTTTTTAATTGGTCTCGTTTCACCTCCTGCATATCTCTCAATTTATGCAAAATGGTATCTGACATTTTGCAAGCATTTGGGAATAGTGATTGCTGTCACGTCTTTGGGATCATGAGACAGTTTAAGTGGAAAAAGGAGAGTGTGCGTGTTGCTCAGCCGTCATCTGAAATCAAATGCCTCATCTGGAGTGTCCCATATCTCCTTTTTAAGCATTTGCACTCATCACAGCCCCTGAATGCAACATTAGTTTAGTGTGGAAATGAAAAAGGGAGGAGAGGAAAAAAGTTTTGTGAAGTTACAAAAACCGATCCATTTCAGAATTGACTATCACACCATATAATGGGTGCTTAATGGGTTTTCTGGGCCTGAGGGCAAGAAATCCACCTCGTGTCGAGGTAATATTCATTTCAAGGGCAATAAACGATTAAAAGAAAAAAAAAAGTTTAAAGCACTTAATGCATCAGTAGTGATGCACTGTTGCAAACTGGAACTTGTGATGTGTGTAAATGCTCGCTACTAATTGCTCTGCACCATTTTTATCTGTCTGCTTCGTGCATTCAAGAGAGAGCTGGCTTGTGTTTACCAGGTGTGGGCTGTACTAATAAAGGCAAGAGGATAGCATGACAACTCCCCTTCAAGTGTCATAACAGAGGAGCGCCTGCCAGGCACCTTTGGGCTCATGTTTACAGGGACCATCACAATTTATAGCTCCTGTCCGTGAGTGTTTGACAAGCTGCCTGCACACTATTATATATTTTCTTCACAGAAGAGGGGTGCACGAAGGAGTTGTTCAGCTATGAGCTCTCCATATATACGTGAACATGCTTGGAGACAAATTAAAACAAAACTTATGCGAGCTAGCAGTGAGCAACACACTCCTTGAAGGGCATTTGCTTTTGCTTATTGTACTGTTCGCCTTCAAAAGTAGCTGCTGGAGCATCTGAAATGGAATGCTGACCCACTTAGCTCTTGTTAAGTGCGCAGGGTCTGAGAGAAGAAGCGCACAAACACACTCAGGCAAAAGCGTGCACGGCGTTTGCACGTATGCGGACAAGCACCTCAACAAAGATAAAACAAGTTTCTCCCTGATAAACAAGTTCTTGGGAAACAATAAAAATAACTTTAATGTATTCACAGAAGGGGCTTCGTGAGGCTTTTTAAACACAGAGCTCCGTCGTCTTCCTACTGAGATGATGCTGCCTCGGAGCCGCTGCCACCTGGGGGTCGAGGTTTTCATGTGGACGATTGTGCGTCATCGCATGTTCTTTGTGTCCACATGCTTGGAGGTGGCTTTTGCTACATGCATGGGGGAAGGTTTGGGTTTACGTTGCTGCCTCTGAGCCTGCAACACCTACTTCTTTTGCTTTTGCTTTGATGTGCTGTCTGATCCCTTTATGTTACCATTCCTTTACACACAAAAAGCCCTTCCCTGTTGTTCCTGGGGCACAGCAGGGTGACTGGATACTGTGGTCAGAAGCTCACATGAATACCCATCCACCCCCTGCTAACTCCTTAAATAACATTTTCATGTCTCATTTGTAATTTCAGTGAAGACTTAGACTTAGCTTTTAAAAATGATTTGCTTCATTTTTGCAGTACTTTAAACCAGCAAATTCCTCACTCACATTCTTGGAAAACAATAAATGCTTTTATACAGTTCAGACCTCAGTGTGGGATGATCCCAAGTGATATATATTAGTAGTTCTGGTTTTATTCCTTTGCACCACCACTTCTTTGCAGAAAATGCTCTTCAGAGTTCATTTAAAATTTTAAGATTTTTAAACTTGGCTACAAGAAGAAGCCCTCAGGGTCTGAGGTTGAACTTAATGTGGTTGTATTGTTGAGCTGAAATTTACAATAAAGGCGTAAACAGGAATCAGCACTGGGAACAGAGTTGGTAAAAACAGGGTTTAAAGCCACAGGTGAGGCCCAACACACAACATATATAGCTGATGGAAAATCTTAAAACATTACTGGCATGTGAAAAATTGACTTCTTAGGGTATCCACACACCAGGATAGGTGGTTAATAAAGAGAAATGTTGCACCTTCCTTTAATTCAATTTGCTTTCACACTGCACTCTCATCGAGTGGGCAACACCTTCTGGACAACATTGCACACTTACAACAACTGCCCACTAGGGGCAACATACCCTTGAAATGACCAATGACCAAGAAGAAAAAAAGAGGAGAAAGAAAAAAAACCTGGCTCATTGATTGGCCGGGCCAAAAACGGAAATTCTTCCCCTTCTGCCAGTTTGTTCAGCATAATTAAACAATGGAGCAAGAATCAGTCTAAGCAGACTTGGAGTTTCTTTTTTTTCTTTGGCGGTTTTCACAAGAACCTGTCCAGTTTGAACAACGGCCAAGGCAGTGAGCAGTCCAAAATGTTACCCTATAGCACACTCTGCATCACTTCCTCTCTTTGGTTTCCTATATGTTCTGTTGCATTCACACTGTAAATGAACCGCACCACAGTTCACTTTCAAGAGAATTGAGACTTCCTGTTCTCAAACGGTCCAGAGTTTGCTTCTTTGGACTGCACTAGAATGTGTCAGAATCATACCACTCTGACCAAAACTGCACTATATGTGGAAGACAAGTTTTTGTGGCTCATGTGGCATCAGTAGATCAAAAGTACATTTCGAACCAGAACCATTCAATGTCTTGTGTAATTTAATCTAATAAATTTAAAAAAATCAATCCTTTGGCACACAGGATTATGTTTTTGCGATAATGTCTTCTTGCATTTCTTTGCTGAATCAGCCACAGTGCATGTTTATATCTGCTTGCTAGCATATGACACGATAAAACTTGACTGCAAAGTCGTGCAGCCTCCCAGAAGAAAAAGTTGTATAGTGTGGTTTCTCAGTCATGGGGCACTGCTGGGCAGGGACAGATCCAGAAAAGCACATATTAGATGTCCCTGTGCCATCAAACAAGTCCAGAACACAGAGTTTAAAGGTTGGCAAGTTATGTAATGCATCTTTAAAAGGGTGAATTGGTAACTGCTTTAAAATATATCACTAAAAGTCCACAAATAACATTTTGGCTTGATCTGTTGGTTTTAACATTGCTGACTGAAGCTGGGCACTAATCTTTGGAAACTCATCCTTGTTTCAAATACAGTGATTTCAGTTTTATCTTTATTGAACTGAAGAAAATTCTGGGACATCTATGTACTGATTTGACCAGGGATGCACT
The DNA here is from genome assembly GCA_037177255.1 of Melanotaenia maccullochi. Classification (NCBI taxonomy): domain Eukaryota; kingdom Metazoa; phylum Chordata; class Actinopteri; order Atheriniformes; family Melanotaeniidae; genus Melanotaenia; species Melanotaenia maccullochi. The sequence continues at coordinate 13,743,754 of JBAGKP010000027.1, forward strand.
CATGCCTTCTCTGAGAATAAAATCCCTTGGTGAAACAGCAATATAAAGCTGAGTGTTGTCAGCTTGATTATGGTAAGATATTTATATATAACACACACTAGATGTGCTGGAGACATAAACCAAATGCCACACAGAAGTATGTCATTTATTTAAAGATCATTTAATGTGCAGTTTGTATAGAAAGTGTTTTGTTTTGCGACTTTAACCCTTTTCCTCCAGCTTAGGTGCAGCCAAGGAACTTCGTTATGCATCAGTGTCCCAAGTGTAAGTTAGAAGTAGTATAGAGCATGTTCACACACTGCTGCTGTTTGGTCCACTTCCACAGATAGTATGATTTATTAAGTGCAGTGTAAACACCAAACATGGTCTGAAAGAAGAGGACTCTAGTCTCCTTGAAAACTGGGGGTCTTGATTTACTTCCAAATGGACTATCCAGTGGACTAAAAAGAAAGTGATATACCAACCCCGATAAAGCATCAAGAAGAAGAAGGAAGTGATGCAGAATGTTGTTTGGGTATGAGGAAAAACAAAACACACACAATGTATTCAGAAACTTGTACGGTATGTGTTCTAAACACCATGGTAAAATTACGAACCACAAGACCAGAATCCTGCACGGGTCCAATTTTACCCATCCACACCCACCCGAACCCGTTAAGATGACCAAACATGACCTGTTCATATCTGTTCTGCAATGTGTCTGGCTGTAAGTACAGTAAGCACATACTGATGTGGCACTAATTCCTGTCTATATGGTCTGTGTAAAATACCTAAAACAATGGAAGCTCAATAAGAATTTTCTGTACCAACAAGGCCTGACCATCATACATACGTGTTTATGTTTTATTTTTAACTTTTTCCACATTTTGGTTCGCAAAGAAATACTATTTATAAAGAAATGAAAGCATTAAATTACATTCCCTTAAAAGTAATTAGTTTTGGTCAAAAACAAAATGTTTTTCAGAACCATGCCCTTGAAATATTATTTTTTCTTAAGATGTTGTGTAGCTGAACCTTGTATAAGATCTAAGTGGGAGTAAAAACTACATTTAGCAAAAAGATTTCTGCAGATATTTGATCTTTTTAGATCTGTTAAATAAAGTCTTAGATAGTTAGGAAAAGCCAGAGAGATTCTCTACCACTTCCAGACTACTTTAGTTCTGCTGTGACCTCTGGAGCACATTCATTTCATTGAAAGAGACCTAACTTGGCACTCTGTTACACAAAACCAGAGAAAGCTTCAAAATCAAGCAGCCAATCTATTTTGAATAAACAAGAGGAAAAAGCCAGAGTTCATTTTCAAGGATCTTTCTTTGTAACTCTGGCTTTAAAACTCCCAATATCATTGACTCAGAGTTATGTAAGTTTTAACAGTCAGTTCTTTAAGGAGCAGAAAGTAACTGACTATAGCAATTAGCAGTTTAATGCACAAAAAGGGACCAAATTTCAGCTTCAATTTCATCATTTTAATGTGATGCTTTTAACTGATACAGACTCTGAAATTACTCCTTATATAAGTGGGATTATTTCCAAACACCCCTTTGCACATCCTTTCTTTCCTTTAGACTGATGCTGTTATTGTTGTTTTACTTGTTTCCCAGTCAATTAGCAGCTCTGTGAAGAGACATACTAAACCAGTGCAGCTGCACAAGTTTTTAAGATTATCCACACAAAGTACTTGCAGATACTTTAAAAGAGCAATCATGCATGATGTTTTTCTTTTTTTTTTTATGATAAAACATATACTCAAGGGAAACACATTTAATATACAGTGTAACTATTCAAGTACTTTTTTGGTGGGGGGTGACAGGGTACAGATGACTTGTCAGTCAGTTTGTGAGGCAGGGATGAAACAATCACCCCATCTTGGACACAAGAAAAAAGCAAAAGAGGTGGTTGTAGATTTTAGGAAGAACAGGAGTAAACAAAGCACTGTTTACATCCTGGGAGAAGAGTAAGAGGAATTGGAGGACTACAAGTACCCGGGTGTTCAGCTAGATAACAGACTAGACTGGAAATGCAAAACTAAAGCCAACTTCAAGAAAGGGCAAAGCAGACTCTAAAATGGAAGCTTCAATGTTTACACCAATGTGATGTGTATCTTTTGCAAGTCTGTTTTGGAAGGTCCAGTAAGCTTTGCAGCCATCTGTTGAGACAGCATCAGAGCCAGACACTTAAAGAAGCTGAATAAACTGATCAAGAAGGCTGGTTCTGTGATGGGGATAACTGGGACTGTCCACAGAGGAATGCTGCACAAGCTGCTGAAAATATTTGGACAATTCTTCACCTTATACACAACACAATGAGGAAACAACAGTGTGTTCAGAGAGAGGCTTCTGCAAGTATGGAGCATAACAAGAAAGTACAGGAGGCCATTCCTGCCAACAGCCATCACTCTCTGAAACAAACTCGGGCTGTTGATTAATTATTTCAAAGTTGTTTTTTCAAACTACCGTTGTACATTACTGTAATTTCCCTCAGGGAAATACTTAAATATTAATCATTTAATTTAATCTGTATAAGTCAACATTGAAACATCCAACTTCTGCAGAGTTTCATAATCAAATAAGGGTTTTCTTAGTTTTGAGAATTGCAACTTTTAACATGCATTTGTACTGAGGTAAGAATTCCTGTTTTACATCACACGTCTCAATAAAGCATTGCCTTTAGGGCTTGTCAAACACTTTAATATATGGAGGGATGAGCAATTACAACCACAGAAATGTGACGTTTAACATAATTTTAATAAAACTTACAATGTGAAATTGCTAGTCTCATTGTTCCCTTAAAGATTACATAACAATGAAATCTTTCACACTGATGGATGGCTGATTGTTTAATCAGATTAAGTTTGTAATAATATTCTCCCTTTGAGCTGAGCAAAATATATGAGTGAATATTTTCACATTTTTTAAAAGAAGAAACCAAACCTTTAATGTCCACGGATTTACAAGCAGTGGGCTGACTAAAACAGAAAGATTTGTAGGGGAAATTTGCTAATTCTCCTCTCCCATTTCTAATAATAGCTTCAAATTTTACAGTTAATTTTCAATAAAGTAAAAAAAAAAAAACTAATATAGACCATACCTTTTCTTAATCTTAATGATTTTAATGAACATTTTTAAGATTTTACTTAAATGATGTGGCCACATAGCAACAGTACAGAGCTCTTTGAATCACTTATTCAATTTCATGTTACAGTTGGTGCAGTCTCATGCCTACTCATCAAAATATACTCCAAATTGGTTTCAGCGTTTCAGTAAAGACTTACATCAATACATTCCACTTGAAATCAAAGGCAAGAAAGAGGCTGTAGGACCAGCAACAAGGTTGCAAATAAGAAGATGGTATCAAATCCCCGTTTGCATCTGATAAATGCCTGTCCACTTGCGTAGGTGCAACCTGTGGGACAATGGAGTCGGACCACAATGTTATCCAAATTCAAGTAATTTATTGCACAACTTTACAAGAAACTGAAACCTGTAAACCTCACCCTAACAACTTAAACTGAATGTGGGTGAAGTTGGGTGATCTAACCATGGACCACAGTAGGACATATGGCTTAAGCCACCAATTCCAGGTAAATCTACCTCAATGCATCACAACAACAATGCATTTTGTTTTTGTGTGTATTTCAATCTACTTATTGGATGTTTGCACAATGTAGTGATTGCAATTTTGTAATATGTTTACATATAATGATACAAAAGTATAATTCTGAATCTGATCCACCTCTTTCATTAGTACCCTTGAACTTTGTCAGTGTCACGATCATGTGTGTGGGGGTCATGTTTGTCATTTTCCAGTTGTAGTTTTGGGTTGTGGTTCAGGTTTTTGTCATTAGTTTCTGTTTTGAGATCATGGTTTGGGTTTTTGGTTTTTGTTAGTTTTTTCCTTGTGTGCTCTGTGGTTTCTGTTTCTGCCTCGTTAGAACACCTGGTCTAATTACTCATCCACTTCACCTGTTCCCCATTACTCCCTTCGTGTATATATGTCCTTGGTTTTCAGTCACTTCTGGTCAGGTCCTCTTATGTGGGCATATGCGGTACATGTTGTATGGTTTATCCCCTGTCATGTGTGGTTCCCTGTTCCTGCATTTTGGAAATAAATCCTGTTACTTGCTCTGAGTTCTGCCTCCTGCCCTGACTGCCTGCAATTGGGTCCTCACCTCCACCACAGTCCGTGACAGAACGCCTTGCCCAATCGGACAGTCCCAACCCAGACTACCTTGGTGTGGATGCACCTGAACACCCCCTACAGCTCTGGTCTGATAAAGCCTTTGATGTAGTCTCATCCAATTATCTTTGAGCTGAGACCCGCAAAGGATCTAAATTATAGAATGTTGATTTTTAGATTATTTTAAAATTAATGGCACATCTGCAGATCATTGGGTTGCTTTTCATTTATTTATTTATTTATTGGGCACTGGCCTGGATGCTGTATAGTCAGTAGTATAGTATTGAGAGTCTTTGTGGACATTTGGGTTTCACTTGCTCTAGAATACAGATTACAGGGGTCATTAGCATTTGTTATCATTTACAGGATGGTAGCAGGCTACAAATCTTATCCTTACCTTAACATATTGGTTTCATCCTTAAAAAACAAACCTTTAAATGGCACCAGTTTTTCAATTTGATGCTTGCATAGGTCCATTTTAAATGTATGGTAAACATTCTTATCCAAATCACAATAGGATGGAAATTAGTTTTCTTCTTTTGACATCTTTTCAGGCATATGAAAACTCCAGAATATTTCTCTCTCTGTCCCGCTACACCTGTGCTGCAGCTCTGTTGGCTGGTGCAGCTCTTTGCAATCTGACTATCTAATTAATAAAATGCTTAGTCATCAAAGCAATACCTCACAAGGAGCAATATATTGGAATATAAAGGAAATCCAAACAGAGGGATATGAAAAGGAGGTAACGGCAGGAAGGTGAGGAATACTTTTAATTCCAGATATTGGTGTGGTGTGATAAGTGTGTGGTAGATACATTTCTCAGTAAGTCAGATTAAGATTATGTTTTATTTGTAGAAAACTGTAAACAAAAACACATCAGTGTGGCGCACTTAATTAGATGTAGCTAGCTTGCATAACGCAGGAGTGCACTTCTATCTAGGCTTTCCACCGATCGGATCGGCTTGATCGGATCGGCCGATTTTTCATATTTTTTCTATTTTTTCTGATCGGCCC
>JBAGKP010000027.1:13791397-13801564 GCA_037177255.1 Melanotaenia maccullochi
GAGTGGGAAAGCTAAAGTGGAAGAACTAATGAGTGCACAAACAAAAGACGTGCTGCCAGTGAGCAGGCCGGCGCGAAAAACCTGCAGGTGGAGAAGTCCTGGTATTTAAACCCTAATGGGCCACGCCCCCGCCAGGTAGCACAGGAGGACCGGAGCAGCAGACTGGCCACCTGTGAAACAAAGGATAGAGGTGGAGAGGAGGAGGAAGAACAGAAGAGAGCTGGAAGAAAAAAGTAAAGCTCCCAGAGACGGACAGAATACAGCCCGCTCTGGGGTTGTCACATTTCTTTTACTGACTGGTCAATGCTGGCAATGTCCACCTCATCATTTCCTTAATTTTATTCTGTACCGTTAGTCTCTAAGTTTTCCGTTTTCCCAGATTTTGTGCATATGCCTGGGTCAGAGTTGCCGTGGAGGTAGGAACATTTTCCTGGCAAATTTGGTTTTTATAAATCACAAAAGTTAACTATATTTGGTATACGCCGTTTATTGTACCTACGCCAGCTTGATAAATAAGGCCCCAGGTAAGTGACTTGGCAAAGTTGTAATACCATCTGTCTTTTTTATGTTATGCTCACAAGTTTCTGCACTTGTCAGTTCTGAGGTGCTGATTTGAAACAGACTCACCTGGGAGGAACAATAGTCCAAATATTCAGAAAAATATATTTAAATAGTTTGAAACTTGGCAGCAAACATTGCAAATACCAACTGCCTCAGAGTACCCAAGTTGTAAAGTAGTTAAAAACACACAGCAGACTGATATAGTACCTAATACAAAAAGGCAGTTTTGACTAAATGCACATTTCATATCAGGCGTACAGGTTAAAAAGAAGACGTAAACAGAAGATGCCCAGGGGTAATTTGATCTGCTTATTTATTTATTTTTTTTTGATTTACTAACTCTAACTCTGTTTTACTAAATTTAAAGTCAGTAAATAAATTACCAGCACATCATGATTCAAACTGTGCTACTGCTCTGTCTAGCCAGTCTGTAAACTATTAAAGTTGGCATCCCTGAAGAAAATACTGTAGTATTAATATTTTTTTTCCTTTTTCTTTTTTTTTCCAGGCTTCAGAGTACCATATGTATGAATAAATATATAATGGAGGGAGAAGATTAGTTTGTGGAGACGATATGATCCGATGAAACATCTAAAAATAACTCAATGGAGATTCAGGTTCTACGGGCCGGCAGCAGGGTAGCTCAATTTTAAATTCAAATCACCTGTTTCTTTTTTTTTACTTTTTCTTCTCAAAAGGTCCACCTTTTCAACTCGCTAATGGCTATGATTAAAGCCCTACAGTGGGAGGTAGTTTACATTTGGCTGTGAAGAATTTATGTGTAGGTTGGAAACTTAGGAAATTCATAACCGCAATCATTTGCATCAAAAAAAAAAAAAAAAATTATGCAAATAGCTGGAGGCTACGGTTAAATTACAATGCATTATGAGCAGTAAAAGTTAAAGGGTTATGCAGGATGTGTAGCTTCATATAGAGTATGTTTCTCATCTGAGTGGGTTAAACTTGAGGATAGGTAGTGCAGCTTTCCCGAGCTGCGGCCAAGCTATAAACTTTATGGCTTTTTCAGTGATTACTTTCACGTGGCTCACTCAAAGTGTACAATGTGGCACTCCTCTCCATTTTTCAGTCTTTTCAGGGCTGTTGATTGCAAGTTTATACAAAGATAAGTAAATAGAAGAGAAAAAAATATATATCTTAAATTCCTAAACACAATTTTCTTTTAGGAGGAATTGGAAAAGATACATCCAAAGTGCTGAATTCTCTTCACATCCTCAGTTTGACTCTGTGTCCACTGGCTGGTAAGTTATTCATTTTTATTACAGATGCACATGTCAGCCTGCCTTACAGAGCATCCATCAGCCAAAACAAGAAAAACATGCAGGCATAGGAAAACTGACTGGCTGCCACTGGAAAGCAGTGAGAAGATGATGGAGATAACAATGAGATGGCTGAGTTGTCAAACAGGTGAGCTGTGTCTGAACACACAAGTTGCAGGAGGCAGTTTTGTCGAGTTGTTGTCACTAGCTGGGGCGATGCTGGGTTTTGATGAGAGCCTGGAATTCCTCAAAGGTGCAAGATGTCATTCAAAGTTTTGTTTTTCTGGATTGCCTGCCATGTTTCATGGACAAATGTTGAATTTATTATAAGCATACATTTCAGACTGAGCCACAATGATCAGTGTGGGAAGAAGGAATAAATTTGTGAAGGAGGAAAGAATGGATGAGGGAGGGAAGGATGGTTGAAAAGATGAGGGAGGAGAAATGAACATATGAAGGATGGAAGGCTGGATGCATTGATGGATGAAAAATAGAGGTGTGGGGGAGGGATAAATAGACAAGGGAGGGAGGTGAAGAGAAATGGAAGGATGAATGGGTGGGGAAGAGAAGGATGGATGAAAAAAGGAAGGATGAATGAGAGAAGGGAGTTGGGACAAATTAATCTGGGTAGGTGAGGATGGAAGAAGGGAGAACGGATGGATGCATGAGAGAAGAGGGAGAATTAATAGATAAGAGAGGATGAATGAGACCATGGACATGGAAGGTGGGGTCAGAGAATGAGACAAATAGTACAGAGTGGGTGAAGCAGGTATAAGAAGACTCACCAGGTGATTAGAGGTGTGTTTGAGGCATGGCCTTGCTCCTTAACCTACAGGTAAACATTATTTATCTTAAAGCTGTCATGTGCAAAGTGCTCTGGTACAAGAATTTCGAAAAGAAATTTGAAAAAAAAGCTAGCTGAAGTCAACTTTAGTAGCATTTATGTTATTAACGACTCGATGTGTCTCTAGCTGATTTCAGCATTTTTGATGCTTCCTATCACTGTGAAGCAAAATTCACTAAGCATCCCACTAATAGGAAACATGAGCTGGTGTTAAACTGTTGTGAGACAGGTAGTTAATAAAGTTAATGAACCTCGGGCAAAAGATCAATAAGGGCGACCTGATCCATCTCGATTCTTTATTTCTTGCTACTGGTGCTATTTTTTCTGCTCCTTCCAACATTGTCAAACATCCACATTAGCTCAGACGCTGCTGTTCTAATGGTCTTCCTGCTTCCATTCTAACCCAGCCAGTCATTCTTCTTACAGACCCTATGTCACACATCCCACCTTATCCCTATCTCCACCTTCTACAATTGCCCAAGATGGAGCCATTAACTGATGTCTGCTTCCTCCAATCCCACAAGCAGTCTAGACTCCAGGCCTTAGCTATTAACCTTCAGGTTACGTTGACTATTGTGCACTAAGAAATTTGCATCAACCTTTCACTGATCTGTCTTTATTGACATAAAAGCAAAGTTAAACTATACTAAGCCGGATCAGAATGTATATTTGAGGTTGAAATTTGAGTGATCATCAATAATGATGGTGAAATATTCTCATTCGGACTTACAGGTAGGTGGTGAAGGAAACTCAGCTACATCAAGGCAAGCATTAAGAAATTAAGCAACCTGAAATGCAAATGTATTGTGATGGTGTACAATTCAAATATATTACAAAGATAGCAATAAGCTATATTAGTCAGGGTCGTCCATGTAAAGCTAGATTTATAACTGCGTGGAGTCTACATACGGATGGCCGGCGCAGCTGATGCTGGTGGAATGTGCTCTTGCACTCAAGCATAGGTTTACAGTGTCATGGTGCAATTTCTCTTCCATAGTAACCACTCAAATTAAGCAGGAAGCTCCAGAAATCTGGAAACACATAATCATAAATCAACCAATCACAAGGGAGTACTTCCGCGTAACAGCACTACAAGCAGGGGTGCATGTCAGTTATAGAAGAGGTGCGCATCAACCCTCTGCAGACCTATGCAGAGCATATGGCGGTGAGGCCGTAACCGACCTTTCGCTGATGACGCTCGAGAGTAAATGCAGTTCATAAGTGCTTTTATACTGGCCCTGTTTGGTCCGCATTAAACAAACCCTGGTCCGCTTCCACAACTTTTTGAGCCACGACTCCGAAGATAACATTGGTTGGTGTTCACATCCCCCCCGCCCCCCATGTGACAAATTAGTAATGGTATGATGTATCAGATGGGTCTTCCTGCAACATCCTTTAAGGATGTAATGTAATTTTGACATCCCTCGTAAAATGAATCCCAAATGTATCTTATAAGTGTAGACAATATACTTTGTACATTTATCTGGCGACCCCCTAAAATTATCTCACGACCCCCATTTGAACAATCACTGCGATAGAGTAAAGTGTTATGTGAAAGTAAACCACACCAAAGGAAGGGGCAACATTTCTTCACATTTTCCAACCAAACTAATTCCCCAGACTATCCTAGTGTGAATGCACCCTTAACATCTAGCGTCACATCAACATTGGTATCAAGTATTCGTATAAAATTGACCAGCGTGGATAATCAAGACTTAAATAAAACGTCTAAATCAAGGCAAGTCCATATCACTGTCCTCATTCATCACCCCTCATCTAGTTATTCTTCCACTTACTGTATGTTACCTTTCCCTCCTCACCCTCCTTCATTCATTCATCCTTTTTATACTCCCATCCTTCCCCCATTGATTCATTCCTTCATTCATCCTATCTCCCTCATCAGTCCATCTACCCATTCATCCTCCTCATCCCTTACCTCATCTCAACTCTTTCTGTCTCTCCTCCTATCTTTAATTTGTTTCTCTTCTTAGGTACCAAGGTCAATTAACAAAGTCTGAGACGGAACCCCCACCCTCTGTCTCCTCCCCCCAGCCTTCAATTAAAAGACTGTTCAGATGAGCCAGTCAGAGAACTTTCAAATCTGTCATTTCCCTCATCCAAACTTTCATCCATACCTTTCATTAAACCAGTGAAATTCTATTGTTGGGTTTTTCTCTTTGCTAGTGAACTGGTGACTGAATATACAAGGTGACAAGATACAGTGACAGCTCTGTGTAAAATAAATAAAAATCCTGTTGACATTATTGGATTTAGAGCACAAAAAGAAATGTGGTAGGATATGTTGTATAAAATTACCTTGGCTGTGTTTTATTTTGACCCTTAAATTTGCTGTCTTATTTGTAAAGTGAGAGCTTATCCACCAGTTATCCCATTTCTCTGTATGGTAACGTTCATATCCATTATGCTGTACAGTACATGTCATTAAAGTCTTTTAATAGCATCTGACAGTTAAATCATTTAGCCATAAGCATGAATTGGAATGCTTGTAATTGATCATTTTATTGACTACCACTGTGCATTCTGTTCCAAAAGCCCTGTCAGTATTTTTCTCTTGTAAATGGGAGTTGAAAAGCACAGAGGGCAGAGAGGACACAGCAGCTTCTGGGCTGTGGTTTAATTCCATGCATGATATACTTATAAAAAGGCCTTCAATCCACTATCTCCCATCCTCATTTGCTTCATGCACATTTGCAAACTACGGCAAAACTGCTGTGGACGCCTCAACTTGCTGTTAACAACCTCCACACACGTGCCAGAGTAAATGAGAAGGAATTCATAGCATCCATCTCCTGGCAAAAATTCTCTAAAAGTCCAAAGAGAGGCGGAGGAAGACGGGCCTTTTCCAAGCTCAGTTTAAGCAAAATAAGTGATTCATTTAAGTATTTATAGAATTAATGAAGAAAGATAAATAGAAATTATAAAGAATGAATTTATGTAGTTGCTTACAAGTGGAGGATCAGTCCACAATCACAACAAGCCTTTCCCTTTTGTCAGTTTGATCATTCACTGCATTGTTAGGGGCAATACCTGAGAATGTTGGCTCAAAATGAATATTTTACGGTACATACATTAACCAGAGGGCAGGTCTACCAGCTGCTGGTCTTCTGTGCTTCTCCCCAATTTCGTGATGTTGCTGAGGACTGCCTCAGCATGCTTTTGTGTAAATTTGATCTCCTTTACAGTTGTTTTCATTATCATGTCCAGTAGGTGCAGACAGATAAAAAAATATATATGCAAATGACTAATCAGGGGAGTATCTGCTTCCATTCCAGGCAAAAAAAAAAAAAATAGGAAAGGAAATTAGCTTTTTTTCATGTCACAATACTTGAAATTCATAGGAGGACCACACGTCTGCACAGTCTTAAAAATCTGGTGTGAAGAATGCACAATGCTGCCTAAGTAATGAAAATAAAGTTTCAGGTTTCTGGGTTCAAAGATGTGAGTAGAAGTACTTGAGCTTTAGGTAAAACTACTGTAGGATAGTTTGACCTTTCCAACATGCTTTGAAAAGTTAAGTTCTTTGAATGGCATGGCCATTGCATCAATCTCATTTGCATTACCATATTCAAAGTAAAAGGTTAGGGACATCTGTTTAGAGCTGACATTGATGCTGCTGATGATGTCCCTGTGATGCTGACCTCCTTTTTCATAATCATGTACAGGTGATGGCCCTTAGCTGGCTTCAGGATGTCCGCCTGCAGTGATGCAGATGTTGTGGAGTGCCATACATACTCCAATTAATTTCAGAGCAAAGATGTGACACACCTCTAGGGCTTTAAAAAAAGACATATTTAACTGCATCCTTATTTTAAAGGCCCTTTCTACGATGGATCAAGCATGATGAATGTTCAACAGCACCTCTAGTCTTCCTTTAACTGGCTCTTGGTATGGAGTATTGAGGGTGACTTATCTTCATGACAGAGCATCCAACTGGTAGGTAAAGAGTCACTGAGAAGTGCTTGACTGTTTCTGAGAATGCTAGTGTCATGGACTATGTGTCCAACAAATATCTCCAGAAGTTGGCTATTGCCAGACAGATGGCCTGAAGTTGGATTGAGCGTAATCGTTTCCTCTTCTGTGCTTGTGGAAAATGGGAAGCCTTGATTCAGATATGGCAGCCATCGATAGCTACCAGTGGCTGCTAACAAGTTGTCCGATGCCATGATCAACTGCAGAACACTGTCCCAACACAACCACTGCTATCTTTGGATATTGTGAAAGGAATGGGAGACAACAGCATATGACAATACAAGTGGCAACCAGGAGACCACCAGGAGATCTTGAATCAGGGATCTCAAACTCTGGTCATTGAGGGCCACTAGATTTAGATGTTTCCCTGCTCCAACCCACCTGTTTGAAATAGAACATATCAAGCACTTGTTGACAAATTTTTCAATGACCCATTTATTTAAATCAGATGTGTTGAAGAAAGGAAACACTTAAAACCAGCAGGATAGGGGCTTTCAACGATGGTATTTTGAGATCCCCAACTTAGACTTCCCCTAGCCACGAGTCTTCAGTTTTCTACCATAATGGATAGCCTGGATGGATGGTAGTGGAAATGCATGCCCTTAGTTGGATCCAAACACAACTGCATTAATACATTAGAATATGTTTCCCTGTTTCACATCCAAGACCTTTTAAAACTCATGCAAGTGTGCATGTTTGCCCTATTTTCACTTTTAAAGTGATGAGGAATAGCTAAACAGTTGCTATAAAGCCACATAGGAATACATTACAGTATGACGGAAAAGTTTTAGTCATGATTTTATGTTAATGGAAATTTAAGCATTTATCAGTACCTGCTTACCATTTGTGAGCACAATGGATCTGCAGCTGCAGCCTTCTTTTCGGAATTAACTTATAGTTTTGCTGCAAGGTGAGCCACACAGCAGAAAACAAGATGAGCAAGCTCATCTCACATTTTCCTCCACAACAGTAACACTCTGGGGCTTCCCTTTTATAGGCCACTAATCGAAGATAAGCTTATCAGGATATGTGTTATTCAGCTGGGTAGATAGATAATTAGGCATTCATTTATTTCAGCAGTGTTGGGTCCTTGATCGTCACATTAGGAATCTCGGGGGTAGATCAGCACATTGCACAGGCACAGGCTTTATCGGTCAGAAATATTTGCACAATCAATTCTATGTCATTATCTTTCCTCAGTTGATGCTTCCTAAGGTGTCATGTGCACTGGGTTACAAGAGGCTCATAAAGAACATATTTCCCATGATACTGATCATTCACATTTCACAGAGTAAATAAGAAAAAGGGATATGAAATTTACTTATGAGTTTTCTTAAGCTGCAATGCCAATCTGATAAATGTAGGAAGGCCATACTGGCCAAAGTTTTTAGCTTCAATAACAGTTGCAAAGTTGCGCAGCCAAATGAAAGGAGAGTCAAGTTCTTTCAACACCAAGGTTGTCTTTAGGGTCATCTTTCAAAATATCCCCCACTGTCTTTCCTGGACTCATGATGTTTTCTAATGATTTTGGGTATAAAAGATGAACTTGTTTATATATTTATTTATTTTTATTATTATTGTTTCACCAACCCTACTATTCAAATCACATCTATATATAAATGAAAAAAATTCCATAAATCTTTGCCACAAGTTCCTGCAAGGTTTATGCCTGATCAGTGTCTTATCAGCTTTCAAGGATCATTTAGCTCCATTGTTTTGTCAAATGTTGATGATTTCTAACTCTAAAAGACCAAGATTTTAATGTTTGAATCCAAAATTCAAGACATCCATTGATTAGATACAGTTGCTCTCACCGGAGTTTCTTGCAATTTTGTCAAAAATTTGCTTTGTCAAGCTGTGACAGTCCTTTGGATTAAAATATGGGCACAAACATTTTCCAATTCCCCCTCTTTGTCAACATTTAACCACATTAATCAGCCTACATCAGTGTTGTCCAGTTGCTGGGTGAATAGAGAAATAGTCTGCAGTATCTTAGTTTAAACTTATCCGAGTACTGTCTTTCTCTGGGTCTACTACTCCTCACACAGTAATGGTGGAATTCCATCAGGGCTGACATTCCAAAAGGTCTCTTTGCAAATGTTGACAAGGGTATTTCTGTCTCATAATAATAGGTTTTGCAGTGGGCAAAAATAATAAAAAAGAGAAGAAAAAATATAAAAAGAACAGACACTTAATGAAAATAAGATTAAAAGTCAGATGGCCCATAAGGTCCATAAAGTTTTGCAAGAGAAGAAGACAATCAGTTGTACTTTTTATACTTTTCTCTGTGTTGTACAGGAAACCACCTCCTCCCCTGCTGTCTTCAAATACATCAAATGGCCTTTTATGTGATAACAGAGCCAGTAGAGGCGTTAAACTGATTGAACAACATCCAGGGAGACTCCAGGCTGGTTAGTGGAGTCATTAACAAGGGAGGCTGGCCAGGCTTTAACCCTGATCCCCTAATAAAACAAGTCTTTATACAAACTGACCTCCTGTTTCATCTGATAATTACCCAAAGAAGTGCACCAGTGAGCAGTGCCTTCTTTAAGTAGAACGTCAAAAGCTATAAGAGTTTGCATGCAGTTGTAGAAGAGAGGCACATTTATTGAGGAGGAGCTCATTGCTTGTTGAAACTAGAGGGGGCCTGAATGTGCATGTATGTGTGTACAAACCGATGACAGATTCAGCCACACACACTTATCTTCTACTACAAGTTATTTAAAAAACTCCATGCTTATTTCAGTTTTGACTATATTTGCTCCAGTACAGCTCTAGTGGCTTCCTGGTGCTGTAAAGTGGACCTATAGGATCATAACTGCATGTTATGCTTGAGTGGCTGGTAAATGAGGGCCATTGTTTTGCTTTTAATACAAATATTTTATAAAAGCATATGAACACTCCCTATCTACCAACAAATCCTTGAATAGCAGTGACGATTGGCTTGTGGAAACAGCAGAAGTAGTAGTTTGAAATACTTCTCTTTACCCAAAGAGGGAGTATTCACTAAGAGAGGATATTAAATATATGAGTGTTGCTATTAGACTCAGCTAGATTAACACGATAACTTAAAAATACAATCAGGTTTTGATCAGTTATTTTTTTGGGTGACGTATGCATGCTCACTGGAGAAAGTTAATTTCCACAATATATGATAAGAATGTGACCTATTCCACAGAATATAGCGTCTTCGTTTACTTGCTTCCAGCACCAAGTCTTTTTTTTCTCCAAAAACAGTGCTACAGTAAAAAGAACATCTGTTTCTGTAGCTGCTTGTGTCATTTGTGAAGAATCCCTGCATTGCTAATTAAACTTGGCAAGCTTTAGGAGTCAAAGTGTCATGATTTTGGTGTTTTTTTTATTTAGTTCTTGCTTGTTGTTTCTTATCCATAATTTCTTGTCCTGTCTTTAAGTCCAGTCAAATCAAATCATCAAATCAAATTTATTTGTATAGCCCTATATCACAACAAGTTGTCTCAGAGGACTGTACAGAAG
>JBAGKP010000027.1:13808516-13853776 GCA_037177255.1 Melanotaenia maccullochi
TAAAACAACAGTTTAAAAGTATTTCAGTTCTTAATCACCCTATTTTTCATGCAAATATACCAAAGACATTCATTATAGTCTTATTATAGTTAACTTAATGTTGTAGATAACAAGCTGATTATCTGTTGGTTCTGGTATTAGATTTATTCATCCTTAGGTCTTAGTGTTATCTTAGAATAAAAAAAATAAAACAAAGAAGTGGTGCAACCTTGGGTTAATCATGCCTACAGGGGAATTACAGCTTGATTTTACTCCTCTGCCCACCCACACAATGTTCATTAAGTCACTTTATTCTCTGATGTGAATGCAAATAAAGAAAAGGCCTTTAAAGGGAGTAATTGTTCAGAGAACTCTCCAATGGACTGAATGGTTCTAAGTCCTTAAAACAGAGAGAGGCCTTAGAAATTAGCCAATTTACCACATGCGTACAGTATAGCCAATTAAATTCAATTCAATTAAAAAAAAAAAAATGTTCCCACACGGCAATTTTCAGTTTGGGCTCAGAGGATTGTGAGAAATATTGCAAATCATCTACTTTGCACCTATTATGTTGAGGTTTGTTGTAGAAAATTAACCTGTTGTATAGACCTATCATTTTTTCTTTTAGTTTTTGGGAATATACTTCCTCAAATTTTTTAACCTTTGGTCTTTGCTCATGGCACCCCAAAAAATCTTACTTCTCCTCATTTAGCCCACAGGCCTCATTTCCTGCATTATGCTCATTCATTGATAATTTCAAATGTCTGACTCTTCATTCTGTTGTGAGGATTCACAAAATTAATTCTCCAGCAATTCTAAAAGAAGTTATGTGGGAAATCCTTCTTGGTAGTTCAGACCTGAGTTTAGATTCTGTATTGTTAAAACATAAAACACAACTCAGTGCACTGAAGAACCAGATTCCATTTTAAAACCAGTAGATAATGACAAGGTAATAAATAGCAATCCATACATACCACACACCCAATACTCACTAAATAGACCCAATGCAGGCTTAACCCATAAAGGAACGACCCATGAAAAAATGGTAAGTCCATTTTCCTTTTTTTTTTAAATATGAGGTCTTTATTTGGCCCTTTAACAAAATGTAACAAAAATGATTTTTTCAGGCTCTTATGGGTTAAGAGGTGAGAGGCAGACTGGTGAAGATGAAAGGTGAAAACAAAAAGATTCCAGTGGCAAAACTCTGGCATGATATAAACTTAAACTCTCACAAAAACTGACATGGCAAACAGAAAGCAGAAAGCAATGAACTGGCAAGTAGGTACTGAAATCAATGGACTTAAACACACAAAAAGACAAACTAGACACAGTTGAAGTGAATGAACAATCAGACTAACTAGCGGAAACCAAGAGCAACACAGAACTGAATATGACCCTAAATACCAGAAAATAACAAAAACATGAAAAAAAACCCAGAACATGAAAGAACATAAAAGTAAACCAAGGAACAAAGCATGACTCATGACAGTAAAAATAAATAGTAAAAGTTCATTCAGCACACATCATGACATATTCATTGTACAGGGTTAGGGGTTGTACTGTAGACTCTATAAATGCTTAATGTTAATGAGTGTGATCGATGGGTGTGCTTTAAGTTCAGAGTTCAGTGTGGTTCAGTGTGGTTCAGCTTTGGTTAAGAAACTGCTCATTAATCTTGTAGTGCGTGTTTTGATGGACCCGAAGCATTTTCCAATGAACATCACTTCAAACAGATGATGGGCACGATTTTGCAAGCAGCAGAAGATGTTGCTGTAATCCAAGGCTGGAAGCTATTGGTTTATGATGTTTTGTGCAGTCTTTACACTTTTCAGCAGGACCTTGTTGCCTGCTGCACACATCATATATGAAGACACTCTTTATGGAGCAGTGGTAGGAAGATGTTAAAGGCTGCTTTGACAAGTTTACCTTTCTGAAAACACTTGTGTGCCTTTTTGAAAGGGGTTGTGGTGTTTTTTTTGTCCACGAGAGGTCTTCAAAGATTTGCATGCCCAGGAATTTCAAGCTGGACACAATTTTTCCGCTTTGCCCGTTGATGTATATTGATGAGTCAACATTGTGACGATGTAGCTCAGGTATGTGAAGTTGTGAAGCTGTTTTTTCTTTTTGATATTAACAGTTGTGTTATTTTCTGTGCACCAATTTGAGTCTCTTTACCTCCTTTCTATATGCAGACTTCTCCCCTTTTGTGAGACGGTTGTACAGAGAGTAAAAGAATGGGCTCAGCACATTGCCTTGCGGTGCTCCTGTGCTGAGTGTCTACTGAAAAACAAAATGGAATGACTACTGAAAATGCTTTTCTAGCTCCCATAGTATTTTGCAGTTTTGTTGGCATCAGTTATTTTTTTCATTTTCAGAGTTCTTGGCACATTTTTAGATATGCACGGAGTTTATGGAGAATACAAAGTTACAAAAATTGGATGTGGGATTGGTGGATGTGGGTGGCAACGATATTGAGGGCAGGGAGGGACACATCCGAGAAGAAGCAAGGCAAACCCAGATTTCTGGCCTAGTTGGTGGTTTTTAGGTGTATAGACTGAAGCTCTGTGGTGACCTTTAATTGTTTCTCTTTTGCTCCAAACACAATCATCTCAGTTTTGTTTTTGTTTAACTGAAGAAAGTTTGGACGCATTCAGTGTTGGCTCGGACGGTTGTAATGTGGCTCCAAATGTGCTATTAACTTACTAAAACCTGGGTGCTTACAACAGAAAAAGGCTGGTCATTGAGCCCTATAAATTCCATCACTTTGTTGTTAATGGCTTTAGCCTTTTCACTCAAACACTAAAACATCATTGTCTTAGCTTTAGCACCGCTAGCTTCTGCCACATTCCATACTGCTTTGCTGTGATGATGATGATTTTACAGGTGCAATATTAGATTCTGTTGAAGAAAACCTTAAATGCACTGGTAATAAAGACCAGGTACTTTCCACACTAATTTCTTTTCTAAGGTTTTCCATGCGCATTCGTTGATTTGGTCAGTGAGGACAGAAAAACTTAATCTCAAATTAAGATGTTTATTTTTACAAGTAATTGGAAATGTACACATAATTCTGGGTTCTGAGACTATCTCACCCTCTCTGGTTACAGAGGAAGGAGTTCTGCTGCTGACAGCCAAATTCAGAACCCCACTGATTTCTCTGAACCCAGTAGTTATACCTTGCCTAAACTAGACAGTGATTGGATGCTATAACTAGCTAGTCAGATGTTGTAAGGCAGATTTTTTTCTGCATCTTCTGCTGTCAGCCTCGTCTGTCTGCTTCAGCTCCATCTAAGGTACTGGTTCCCTGTTTCTGCAAAAGCAGAAGTACAGCCAAAAGCATCCACATGTCGCAGGCCAGGCATTGCCCCAAATACAAGTTTGAATCTTGAAATGTCAGCTTCTCCTTTTCTTTACTTAGAACCAGAAAGCAACATGTTAACCCACGCTCACACAATTTTCTTGTTAAGTGTGTTATTTTTCCCCAACTTGCAAAGCTGTAATTAAATATTTTAATTAATGTCATACACAAGTTATACATTCAAAGACAAATTAAAATAATATCTAACAATTTGTTGTGTTAAAACTTGAAGCCTTCTTTCGTCCTCTCAGAATTCTCACTGAACAGGTTTTGCAAGCAGCTATTCTATTGTCGTCTTCTGCAACCGAGAAATGTGACCATAATAGTGAAGACATGCTTGCTCATTAATAGTCAGGCAGTGATGGGGCCAAGCCTGGGTCTTTCTAGTAAGCCACGCATAACCTGCGCGTCTTCGCCATCTTGGCCTGCTTTAGGCCTACTCTGCCTGATTAAAATACCCCCAAATCTCATTAATTTATCTGGGGTTTTTCTTAGAAAAATGTAGCTATCAGTCCGAAAAAAAAAAAAAAATCCCCATATGGGCCGATATTTTATCAGTCCAATCATGCATCCCTACTCAGTTCTGCTGGTGAACATCAGTAAGGCCACAATAGAGAGCATCCTCTGTCTGAGAATGACTGTGTGGTATAGGAACCGCACAGCTGGGAACAGGAGACACTTAGCCTGGGTGGTGAGAACAGCACAGGGGATTGTAGGATGACATCTTCGAGATCTGGACTCAGTTTATGTTATCTGAGTCCAGAAAGAGGCCAGCTGCATTGCTGCCGATCCCACCCAGCCATGCCATGGACTGCTTGTGCCTCTTTCTTCAAGGAACAGATCCAGAAACATACGGAGCAGATTGAGACACAGTTTCTTTCCCAGAGCTGTGAAATCAATCTCATCACCACCCCTTCAGCACACATACACGAATACAGACTCACCTACCTTCTGCTAAATATTCTCTGACTGCCTTAAGATGCAAATTGCACCATTTGCTTTATTGCACATTGTCTCAGGGACATTTCTGTAGCTAGTCATTTGCATATATTTGCTCTCCCCCTTTTTAATTAATTTATTTGTCTAATTTACTCTATTTTTGTGTATTTTAGACTACCATTGTATGTTTTTAATTTAGTGTTTTCAATATTGGCATTATTGCCGTGTTGTGGGGTTTTAACTTAATTGTATGGTGTATATATTTGACTTTAGGATGAAAGTTACTGAAAAAAATGTCATTATATGAATGCAAAATGACAATAAAAAAAAAAAAAAAGTATTATCACAGGAAAGTTGACACCACATCTAGAGTTGTGCTGTTTAGGGCATATATTTGTATTTGAAGTCATAGGTAGGCTTATTGCTTTTACCAACTTGGTTGAAAGCTTTGGTAGAATTTTTTTTAATATTCAATCCTTTTTTTCCATAAAAAATATTATCTTTAATGCCAGTCACATTCTTAATTTGGCATAAAATTAGTCAGGGTTGAGTGAGAGGATTATACAGGGAAAGAATTGCCAAAAGACATTTCTATAGTGTATATTTAAAGATCTCAAGGCTTGAGGATTATTTCTGTCACTGTATAAGCAGCAATTGGTCCTGTGGGAACTAGTGTATGATTGACTACTTTTGTTTTTACCTTTTATATTCCATCTTTAAAAAGATTTCTCTGCCTTGCTTGAGATCATTCTTTTCAGCACAACCTCACTTGTGTGATTTTAGTTACTTTTTTTATTTTGACATTAGTAAACCTAAAATCACACAAAAAAACATCAAATCTGAGAATAGATTTTTTGGTGTGAAAACCACAAACATGTTTAACAAACCAGTTTCATAACTTAGTTCCTCTCCAAAAAAACTGTTCCTATCACTGAAAGTCAGAGAGAACATTACTATTATTTCCAGAATGTGTTAGTCCTCCTGTCCACCAGGTGGCAGCACTTCACATCTGCTTTTGGATGATTTTGATCACTCCCACAACTTCCCTGCTTACTCTTCCTTAGCAAGCATGTCACGTTGTCATGTAGTCATATAATTATTTTGGTTGGTTGATTCTACATTTTTCCACCTATAAGAAAAAGTTTATTTCTGTTTTTTATTTTTAATTTTTAAATTATTATTATTATTATTTTGCTTGCTAGCACATTTCTCAGAATCACCCCGTTTTCACTCTTTCGGGCTGCACCAAGGCCACAGAGAATATCACATTAATATCTGTGGAAAAAGTATGTTGTACATTTTTAATTATAACTCTGATTTTACTTAGTCTAGAAACACAATTTTAAAGCCGGTATAAAGTTAAAGTCTGCACTATTGACAGAATTTGGATTGGCAACTGTGTTGCTGCAGCTATATGTCATCTGAAAATCGGACATGCGATCTAAACATGCTGGTGAATTCGTCAATCCTAGAGGGTTAAGCTCAATCAGTTGTATGGTACTATCTAATATTAGCATTTACTGTGTTACTTTTTTTATTTAAAAAGTTGATGTTTTTTGGAAAATGTGCTCACATCATGGAAAAAGCCAGCATGCATTAGGTTTGGACCATTTCCAGACTCCATATGCTTCTCTAAATCATTTATGATCCTGGCGTATAAGAGTAAAAATCTGATGTTTTTCTTTTAGTTTTTTTTTTTTGTGTTTGCCAAGTGCATGGTCTATTGTAAAGAACAGGATTTGTAGTGGAGTTGATCCATTACAGAAACGTAATTGGATGAACCTCTCATGTGACTCAAATTATACAGTGAGCTTGGAGTAGGAATTTATCAATAGCTGCAGCTCATTCATCCAAAATCTTGCTCAGTGATGCAAATACTCCATCATTTGAACTCATTTATCCTAGCTTCAGGGTTTGCAATAGAGACAAATGTGATAGGTCTTCCCCCTCACACATACTCACAAAAAATGGTAGGCTTGGAAAAAAACAGAAAACGGTTAGAATTCTGTGGAACACATTCGTTCATTCATTCCCAACAAAGACTTGTTGCTTTTAGCAATACAAGATTGGTGACATTTCAATTTAATGCCTTCTGAACACTTTTTTCTCCACTGCCAGGTCTTGCTCATTCATCCTTTATTCTGCGAATAATTCACACAGAAATGTTTCACATGATGGGATGCTGCAAACCTGAGTTCAAACAGGTACATTTAGCAGGTGAAATATGAACATCTGTTTGATGAATGATGATAACCTGAATCATCTATCTATTCTCTGATGCACAAGCTACCCGAAGGAGAAGAAGTTCAAGCCTGCATCGTTCATCTTCAAGTGTTAAATCCAAGAAGAGATTTAACTGTATCCTCGTTTTATTCGTTAAAAAATTATTAGAAAGAAAAATGGTGCTGGGTTGATTTCAGTTACCCAGCAAACTCTGGATCTAGTTAATTCAGTGTCGTACTATACTGCTTTTGGTCCCATTTTCAAATTTAAATAAAAGGTTGTAAATATTAATTAGGGATGCCATTCATAATCATTTCTACCTTCTTATTAAGTTTTTATACTTCAAACTGGCCATTAATTATCACAAATGAATGAGATTCTATGAAGGACTAGAAAGGAGGGTGGGGGTTATTTGATTGTACAGACTCACAGTGTCTTAATCCGAATGTCTTCATTGACAAAATTTAATTAAAATCATAATCATTTACAAATCATGTAAAGCCAGTGTTCATTGGGGAAAAAAAAATGGTGAAACTAAGAAATGGAATGAAAACAATGTGAAGCCAGCAACAAAGAGACAACAGACAGAGACAAGAAAAGACAGTGAAGGAACATCTCAGAACTAATTAGGGTTATTGGAAACAGATAAAGACAAAGAAAGCATCCAATGGGAGGCGTAAATGTTCTGAGTCTCTTCAAGACTTTTCATCTCTTCCAAGAAAACTCTCCTTATGGTTTTAACAATGTGAAACACCTCACTGACATGCTTCATTTCTGCTAGTGGTCTTTTCTGTCCTCTACCATTAGTCCCTTTGCGTTAGAATATTTGCTAAATAACTAACGTAAAAATGTGAATGTTGATTTCTTTAAATTTTTTTTAAATTAATACCTAAATGGAAATTCTATAAGTAAAACTATGGGGAGGACTGATCTGCATCAGTCCTTGTTGCAGCAGTGCTGAAGAAGCCTCTGACTGAAGACACTTTAATCACTGTGTTGCCTTTAGGGAAGCTGCAAAAAGTCAGCTTCTTAAAACCAAAGCCTAATTTTTGGAAACAGACCCAAACAAACACAAAGTGTAAAACAAGATGCATAATTGTGGATATCTCTTTTCTTGTGACACAAAAAAAATTCTCCTTTTAAAGTGATTATGGTGGATGCTGTACTTGCTGTGGCTTTTATGGATGCATGCTCCAGCCCTTTGGCTCTGCCTGGAGAGTAGTTAAGCTATGCTCAAGGTCATCTGCTGGACTTTGTATTGATCTTTTGAAAGTGTTGCGAGCACTGTATTAATATGTTACTTCAGCATGCTAAAAGTCCTGTGACCACACCAACCGAGGACTCCTTAAGTTAGACATACACCAGACACTTATTGAGCTGTTTCTAAAGGATTTTGAAAAGGATGGGGTTGTACTTCTGTCTTTGGTCCATACCAATACAACTTCGTAAATACAGTAAGAAAATCACCTTTCCAGTTGTATAATCTTTTTTTTTCTTTTTTTTTTTCATTTAAAAACACTGCTTTAGATGGAAAGGTTAAATTCATAAACTGTTTTTAAGGCATCCAAAGCCCTTTACAGTGAATCCGTTATTCATTCATACCAGGTGATGGTAAGCTACGTGTGTAGGTAGCTTAAGCTGCCCTGGGGCAGAATTAATGAAACCAAATAGTCACTTATAATACACATTCATACACCCACAATGCTGACAGTGGAGGCAAGGAGGGTAAAGTGTCTTGCCCAGGGTTGACTGGGTAAATAGGATTCGACCACCATAACAAACATAACAAAATCTCCTCTAAAGCAAGAGTGTCCAGTTCCAGTCTTCGAGGGCCATAATCCTGCAGATTTTAGATGTTCCCCTACACACCTGATTCAAATTAAATAGCTCTTCTCAACAGCTTGTTGTCAAGTTCTACTCAAGCATGTTTACCCATCAGTTTGATTCAGGTGGAAACAAGATTTAGCAGGAAACATTCAAAACCTGCAGGACAGCTTCCCTTGATGATTACATTTGATCTTAAGGTCAAATTTGACCCTTAAATAAGCCCTTAAAACCCTAATAAGTTAAGGTGATAAAAACATGCCAAAAAACACAGAAAACATGTCATGGGCCATTAGGAGGGGGGAAAAAATCCTCTTTGTCCAGTATTATCACTGAATTAAATATATTTAAAAAATAAAAAGATAAGGCTATAAACATAAATGACAGTTCCTATGTGGACAGTGTTTGTTTTGATCACAACCTTTGGGAAGAAAACACCATAATCTGACTTTACGATTAGTTGTCTCTCATGGCCAAAAAGAGAACAAACAAAAAAAAACACTGATTATATGAGCTTCCCTTTAGGAAAATGATTGTATAGAAGCTCATGGAAATAGAAAGCTTATAACTAAAGGGACAACTAAGATAGTGAGCTGCAGACAGTATTTGGAATCTCTTTCATTACATGTTTCGCTGAGCAACGTATGCAGATCACAGTTTATGTGTGGCTAGTGTTTAAAGTATGGAACTTGACCTGCGGGTTTCTTTTTTCTCCAGGAAAACACTTAAAGAAAACATTCTGTCTGTGTCAGCACATCGAACAGCCTGCTGTGGGGTTTGTCAGTCGGCCGTCACAAACTCTGACTTTGAATGGCACAGCAGTGACCCCAGTGTAGCTGTGGCGTAGGCTCACAAACATACAGAGAAGCCTGCTTCTTCATTGTGCTTCACATTCACACATAAACACATTCACAGGCTCAAACCCACATGACTTTTAACTTGTCTGAACTTCTGAGCCGATTCACGCTGGGCTTTGCGACATGTGATTTGATTACTATGGAGAGTTGCCAGCAGTGTTTGCGCCAGGAAGTCAGATTTCTGACACGCGCCCACTCTCGGCACTCTTGGCATAGCAAAATGCAAACACACACGCGGAGAACACCTTCTCATCCTCTCATATTCTCTGAATATTTCAAGTGCACTCGGACACTGTGTTCAACCTAACTACGGTGACTAGCCATTACACAGAGAAAAGAACAAGGAGGCAACACTAGAGGCAGGAAATAACATCAATGGCAGCTAAGGGAGACAAGGATGTTAGGTTTAATCGCAGGATGTAAGAGTTATCATGGATGTGGGGGGTCTGTGTGTGGTTGGCTTGATATGCTCGAATGCTAGAAGTGATGTAAATCAAGGAGAGAGGATTATTTTATTAAGTTTTAGAAGCACATAGTGATTAAATTTGTGTGTTTTGGTTTGCTTCCATTATGTCACATGTGTTTCTCTGTTATATCTGTTTAATGATCTGAAAAGGGCAACATTTTCCTCAGTGGTGAACACTTTTCTGCTTTCCTGCAAAAAAACAAACAAAAAAAAATTGCATACAGATTATTATTATTATTATTATTATTATTATTATTATTATTATTATTATTATTATTATTATTATTATTTATTTGAACTATTTTCTCCCAACGCCAAGTTGTTGTTGAGCAAATATAGAATGAACAGGAATGACAGACGGAAAGTGGATTTAAAAACTGTGTTCACCCGTAGTCATAAGGTGTCTTAGGGTGAATTCACAGCAGGAAAGTCTGGGGAACTTAGTCTGATTGGGCAGGGAAGATGGACATTCTGTATCCATCTTTAATTTAGAGCATAAATGGGCCTTACGGTAAAAACTGATTTTTAGCTGATGGAGACTTTGAAGTGAATTCTGTCGGTACATCATGCATGTGTTCTTCAAGATACACCAACTATAAAGCCTTAAAGCAAAACAAGTCCAACCAGAAAAGTGAGCAGGAGGTGGAAATGTTGATGTGAACCTATATTTTTCTTCAGTATTTGCATGTTGTGCTTCAGTGTACTTCTATTTGTTATTACTTTTGGTGAATAAACACTTTACTTCATTTAGTTTTGAGCTTAGTTTTAGATTAAATTTTCATAATGCAAACTACATCAACTAAACATATAAATGAAGCTTTTTCAGCAGGGTAACATTGTTTAAATTAGTTCCAACTGCTTTGTTAAAGTGACTAAAACCAATCAGTAACAATCATAGCTCAATAAAATTCCAATTATATTACAGCAGTATTTTTAGGCTTGCAGGATTCTTTTTGCTTTAGTTTAGCTTTAAATGTAGGTGTTCCTCATTTTTACTTGTAACAGAGCATTTGGCACTAGTTTCTCTACTTTCATGCATGTTCAACACTTCTGGAGGAACAGTTCCCTCAATCTATATGTTCTTTATTTTTTTTCTCACATACAGTACAAATCTAGTTTCCATTTTAACTTAATGGGTATCTAAGCTCTGTATATATATATATATATATATATATTTGTATTGAGGGTGATGAAGTCACTTGTTATAGGCTCTTTTTTAAAAGAAGTAATTACTGGGGTTTGGGCTTGTTTCCATAGATCTGATTACTGTGATGCTCGAAGGCTGCATTGCTGGTGGTGTTAAGGAAAAGCTGCAGCTGCAAAGTTGCACTGATCAATATTTAAAATCGGGTGATTGCAAGTTGTTTGTCTCAGCAAAGTAGCACAGCAATGGTTTTCTAATCGGATTGCTTGCAATCAGCCCTAACCAATTCCCATGCTCTGATTACAGCTACGCCTGTAGAGGTAATTTCTTGATTATCTTGTTTCGTAAGGGGGTTTCAAACTCTAAGTTACTCTCTTTGTCTGTTTTTTCAATTATATATGCAACTTTCTTCACTGAAGAGCAGCGAGACTTCACAAAAGACTCTTGGACTGTGTGGAACCAAATCCTTAGCACCATTTCTGTCCTCTTACAGACCTCACCTTTAACTTGCAGTAATGGGACTTTGTTTGTCTGTAGTTTGGGTCAACGAGAGAAACCACTGACAGGAGCATTTAGAGAAAAAGAAAAAAAAAAAAAAAACAGGCAGACACGTCAAAGACACCGAGCTCCATTGTTTAAGCTTGCTAGTTCGTGACAGATAACAGGTTTTAATTAGCCTAAACACAATTCTTCTCATAGTTGCACATGTTAGGTGACGACACTCTGATCTGTCACGGTCCATGGTTTTGGTCCCTGATTATCACTCTCAGGCAGAGGCAGTGAATCTAAAAGAAAAGTGCAGGGAATGATAACTGCGTCATTAATAAACATATTTTCATGGTTTCATCACATTTAAAAAAGGTGGAATGTTTCTCGTGACATTTAATCTATTAAATTATTTTACCGCAGGTTTCTGAGAAAATGAGACAACTAACTCAATTATTCTGTTAAAGCTTATGTAGTGCAAAGGCATCTGACTATCACATGGATGCATTAAAAAAACAAAATGTTTTCAACTACAAAATTAAGTTAAAAATGATTGGCCATGTAATTTTTTTTTTTTCCTGCTATATGTGCACTACCGTTCAAAAGTTTGGGGTCACTTTGCCATTGGATTCAATAGGGAAGTGACCCCAAACTTTTGAACGATAGTGTATGTAAACCACAATGTTTATCATTACTTTATGAAATCCTTCATGACCACACCTGGCCTTGCTTGGTCCTACAGGCAGCTATCAGAAACAACTCTTACAAACCTGACCGATATTGTTCAGTTATGTACTTTATGACTTTATAACTTTACTTAATGCTGAGCTGCTTGTGTAGTAAAACTAATTTTGAACTGGAAAGTTCACCACAAACACTGATATAAGAGTATACTATTTTAGATATTCTAACATAATTTATTTTTGGTGACTACAGGGTAATTGTGACTGTTTTGAAATGAGGACATTTCCTCTTCTAGCGTCTTTACCGACGCTTTACCGTTTGCCGTTCTCAGAGCCATTAGCTTGAGGTGCTCTGCGCTAATGTTAGCTTGTCCCAGAGTAAAATTCTACCTCTTAAAATGGCGATAAGTCCACAAACCCGCTGCCACCAGTGTTGGTAGTAACTGCGTTACAAAGTAAGGCG
This sequence comes from Melanotaenia maccullochi, assembly GCA_037177255.1. Taxonomy (NCBI): domain Eukaryota; kingdom Metazoa; phylum Chordata; class Actinopteri; order Atheriniformes; family Melanotaeniidae; genus Melanotaenia; species Melanotaenia maccullochi. The sequence continues at coordinate 13,820,939 of JBAGKP010000027.1, forward strand.
TTACAGTTACGCTGTTATTTTAGGGGGTAACAAAGTAAAGTAGTGTGTTAAACTTAAAATATCGGTAACGAAATGACTTTACTGGACTACAGTAATGTGTTTTTCTACGTTACTTGAGCCGTGTTTGCCTATGTGTAAAGTTCTAATCTGTTTTAAGTGGTACGCACATGCTGCTACCTGTGTGTGTGCTTGCCTGGGCATGTTGCCATAGAGATCGATTGGCGTGACGTAGCTGATTGTGCGCCAACCAAGGAAAAAGAAAAGCGGAGCTGGAGACAGAGACAGGGGCTTTTGGTTAGTAGCGATATTGGCATTATTTTCAGTTCAGTCCATTTTCAGTCCAAACTTGTGGTGAAAGATCCCGCTCGCTGGTCAGTGGAAGGAGTCGTTGAGCAGCCGACACGCCTAAACAAGCTAAGCTTTTTTCAAGATTTCCTGGAGCGCAGCAGCCGGTAAGACAGACAGAAATTGACAAGCTAGTTGCAGGGTTCATTGTAGGAGACGTGCTTCCCCTGTCGACTATTGAATTGTCCAGGTTTAGAAAAATACTAGATAAAATGATTATGAGACAAATTTCTTCCCAGAGACAGCGATGTTGTCTTGTGGTTTTAAAGCCCTTTTGTTTATAGTGTACAATAAACACTAAGCAGCCAGGCAGTGATGATTCGGCTATAATGTTTGTCCATGTCTACAAGTTTAATTAAGAAATGGTAAAGTAAAGTAATAAGTAGTGATGTTACTTTTCAAATGCAGTAATGAGTAATTTCATTACAATTTACAGAAGTAACGAGTAACTAGTAACTAATTACTTTTTTAGTATAGCTACCCCAACACTCTCTGCAACCAGTGTAACACATCTATCTTGTTGTGTTAATCTATATTTATTTAGGATACAAAGGGGTGGACGTGAAGTTTGAAATGGATAAAACATTGAATACAAATTGTCATGGCAGAATATAATGTAGAGCACAAAAATAAATTTGGGGAACGTTAAGGACACAGAATAAGACTAAAAGAACCTGACCACAACAGCTGAAGTGGGGTCCAGACACCTTACCAACAAGTGCTGTAGTTTTCCGGGAGGGGTGGAAATCCAAACTACGCAAATTACTTGGAATATTTTTTACCATGGTAAATAAATTCTTGGAAATGTTGAAGGAAATCCCCAAATGTTAGCTTTTCCTCTATTTTGACTTCTGAGTCTGTGGATGCATTGATTCTATTAGCTGTGTGTATTCATCACACTGCTAGCAAGCATGCCAAACACCACAAGCAGCATTAAACCGTTATTGGACAGTGCCAGTCATCTAATTGAACAGGTTTCAGAACAGAGCAGTGCCGTTGCTACATGGTTGCCCCCTGCTGGTCCTTGAACAAATGCAGGGTAACATATTTTTGCACTGGCACCACTTTTCAGACTCAGACTACATTAATTAATCTTGAGTGAGGAGATGCTGGCACGCCTAATGAGGTGCATATACTGTCATACTCTATACTGCAAACACCTATATTTGTTCATGCATACTGCCATGTGTGGTGTAAAAGCAATGCTTTGTGATCATTTATTTTTCATCTTTATCAAATATTAAATCTTGTTCTGACAGACTGCAAACATTTCAATTCTTTTCCACATCGTGGTTTTTTATAAAGCCAAAAGGTGGAGTAAAAAATTGTTTAAAGGTAAAAAAAAAGGGTTGATTTGGGAATTTTTCTTCATTATTTTTTCATAAAGGGCTGTAGGATATGTGAAACCTTACACAAGCAAGCATACTCAGTATCAATAAGACACTAGTGCTAACTTTTTAATAAAGCAGGGAAATACAGGAGTTTGTTTGAAATGAAAATAAGTAGCCCAGGGTTAACTGAGAAAATAATTGCAGGTTAATCCCAAGCTTTGCAACTGGCTTTGTAGCAACCGGAGCTTTTTGCCAGATATTACAGGTAAGGTCTTTGCAGCCAAGCTTTGTAGAAATCCCCAGTTGAAAAGACATGGATAAATGGATTTACTGGCCCTGACAGGAACTGTTCTGTTCTTGTAATCTTAAAAAATAAAAAATAAAAAATAAATAAATAAAAAAAATCCTGTACAGAGGGCACTTACAGCAATGCTAATTTAAAATCAATGCAGCAGTCAATGAGGATGCACTCCCCTGACTGCAGTAACAATGGTGGTGTTATATTAATGTGCAAATGAATGGTGAGAGGACGTTCAAATTAAAAGGGGGGTAAACTTCCTGATGCAGCAGTTAGCCCCCACTGTAGGACAGAACGTGCTCTTTGGTGTAACTAAGGTGGTGAGCAGCAGCAGCTACAATAAAAAAAAAGGAAAATAACCAAAGGAGAGCTGCCACTCAAGGAATAAAAGATGTTACACAAGCAGAGGAGATTTAAATGAAAGGAGATGTACAGCCATTGCCCCAGCATTCAGATTATGCATGAAAAGCATTAACCTGGCTTTTAGTGTGCCACAATGGGCAACTTAGCCTCTGTCAGCCCACATACAGCTGAGTCCCAGCGACATCTACTGCTCTGCAGAAACACTAAATTCACACAGGCATATGTTCGTATAAAAACATTCTCCACCAGACAAGATAATGAATCCGAAATGAGTGATAAAACCTTTCTGAAAGCCCTTGATTTAACTTTCATGACATGCATTTGCAATTTAGACTCAATGATACTACATGGTGTCAAGTAAGAAAAAAAAAAAAGCATCAATATTCATATAATTGCTTTCTGCAGGGCTAGGAAGATTGTCTTCATTTAATTTAATTCTGAGTTTAAAGTAAGTCAGCCCTTCGAGACACAGCGGAATATACGTGACAGTAAAAGTCTGTTACCATTATTTTCTTTCCCATTAATTTAATCCAGCATTTAAAACTAAATACATAAAAAAAAATTAAAAAAGGGAGCCTGCCTTGCGGGATCTAATCAAGCTTGGATGGACACGATTGTGACAGGACAGCCGCACAGCTGAACTTCTGGAAGAGTACTGACTGTGTGACCTATGAGAAGAGAACCTGAACAATGCATAATGTAACAGATGAAACTGGGGAGTAGACCCTTTGCACTTTTCCTCATATGGATTTTCAAGCTGTAGATATGAAGGTTTAATGTAAATTCAGACTTTCAAATTAACAAAAAGGTAACATGCAAACTGTTCCATAAGGAGTGTTATATACAGCTTTGGAGAGGTATGTTGCATTTGTATACAATAGGGTTACATTTAGGTATCTCTAAACTACCACATTTATTGTAATTATGAGCCATGCTAGTAGCTTGGCTCTAAGGGTGGTCCATTACTTGGACATTGGCAACAGCCTGTCCATTCAGTCCACTACTTTTGGCTATGATAAAATATCTTAAGAACTATTAGATCAATTACAGTATTCTTTTCACAAAGATTTGTGATCCCCAAAGTAGTTAGTTCATTACCATAATGAGTTTGCACTAATAAAGGTAATGACAAAGAAGTCGGAGGCCAAAGGGTTCAATTTTCCAATGAAGCCAAACCCATTACTTTAATTGGAAAAGAAAATATGTACAAGTATACTTACTGCTGCCACATTAGTGAAGAATTAAATGGAATGTTCCCAAGTTAGTAATAAACAATCATGTCTTCTTCCGAGACACATTTCTAAAGATTCAATTAGCAGAACAAAAATGATGTTTTCTTCTTTATATTAAGAAAAAATTTCAGTAAATGCAAAATTAGCCTTACATAAGGACTTTATATGTAGAGCTACAGTCCCAGGGTACCACCTTCAGCTTTAGCAAAAAAGACGCAATAGTTAGCATGCTAGCATGCCACTTCTGTTCTTATACTACAAAATAAATATAGCCTCAATTCTCAACCACTTTTTCCTCCACTTTCTGTTTCTTCGTCATCCTAGGTGGTATATTGAGATGCTTCAAAATACATTAAATTCATACGGTTAAACTTATTTTTAAAACATCATCTGATTTTCACAGCGCCAGATTCTACAATACAGACAAGCCTGTAATAAATTGAACTAAGCTGGGCTGTATTTATATGAGTTGTATTGAATGTGTTTACTTTCCAGAAGGACCCTTTATAAAGAATTTAACGGATTGTGTTGGGGTTGAGAATTTTATCAGAGGGTTCTAAAAGGACTGACTCACTTTTAACTCAGCCTCAAGTGGTTCTTCTAAGATATGCAATTATGTGGCATTTCATTGCTGGCTTTATTTTTCTGCTCCGAAAGTTGCTGCTTTGTGACAAAAGTTTCACTCAACAATTCTCAAACTGTCGTATAAGACAAAAAAGGCATGTGCAGGGCTGCTTTTAGTTTAACTTTATTATTATTATTATTATTTTTTTTCTTAATAAGAGGATAACACAAGGAATTTCCAAAATGTGCTGTTGGTCCAGCATTCTAGACTGATCCAGGACAACAGTGTTAGGCTCTTATCTGGATAGTTGAATTGAATTGTTAAATTTTGCATTTTGTCTTTGCTTTCACTTCCTGTGTGGTTGGGGTTGTACACTAAAAAACACTTGGTTAGGTTAAGGAATCAATTGACTTAAACACAAACGGACCCCATATATTTTGAATTAGTGGCCATATTTACTCCACTCCCAGATTGTTGGTAGGTACTGAGACTGAATGCTGTTAACCGAGTTACTGCATGGTGCATATCATTCTGTACAATATTACATAAACACTTTAGTCTTTTTTATTTGATTAATAATTCTATATATTTAGACAACTGTCTTTTCCTTATGCCCAGAATATATTGATTAATCAGAAATGAAGCCACACAGATGAATAGATATGTTTGATTTTAGAATAAAAATGTCATACAATAAATACTTAATTAACCTAAAAATCTTCTGTAAAATGGTGTAGTTGCAGCAGTTTGTAAACCTGCAGGTTCATTTGTTTGTCAAATGATTGCATGAACATTTAATGATCTGTAATTTTTAGATTGATGACAGGTATAGCAACTTACACCAAACACAAGGTTAACACTGACACTGAACTTTCTGAGACAGAAAGAGAAACATTTGTTGTTTAGCAGATTGTAACGATATAACTAATTAATAATTAGTGTTTCTTCATTGTAAGCACTCTCTACTTTTCCTGTGAGTTTATCCTGGTAAGGACGTTCCCTGTAAGTGGGAAAGTGTAGACTCCTGTCAGGGACCCCTACATGAACCAGGTTCTCCATCCTAAACCAGATACCTGATCTTAAACAAAAACCAAACACAAAAGTACATATTTCCTCAAAACAGATGACCATTTTTACTTTGTGCTCCTGCATGAGGACACAATCCTAAAGCTACGTCCCCATCTCACTACTATTCACTCTATACACTCATGACTGCATACAGACATGAAGAAAAGTATATCTAGAATTTTGCCAGTAACACCATCATCACTGGTCAAATTGGAAACATTTCTTGTGCATAGAAAACACCGGACTAAAGTTTTCTTCTTTTCTTTTTTTGCTTATGTAATTCATTGTACAACCTTGTGTTATATAATAATCAAATACACTGTTATGGCCGCTGCTCATTGCAGGCAGCTGTGGCTCATACTGCAGGTAATTGCCTGGCCCTGAGGTCTGCACGGAGTGGCTGGATTAGACACGCCCCGGTCTCCTCCCCGCTGATTGGCTCATCATCCGGCCAATCATACTGCAGCTTGTTAGAGTCCAGGAAATAAAGGGCTGCTGCAGAGTTCATTCAGGAGGAGAAGCTAGACAGCACAGGCTGCTTCCCCTCACTCTAGCAGAAAAATGGTGGCGTCGCTCTTCTGTGTGTTTGCTGTGCTAAATGGTAGCCTTTTTTTTTTATGTTAGACTATTTCGTATTCACAGCAGGGTTAAACTTGGCTGTTCGTGTTTCCCTTAATAATAGTCTGGTTATCTTGGGCTTACCTTCGTTATACACACAGTTTTGGTTTGAGTTACGCTTCGGGTTACGAGTTCTGCCTTCTTGTTAACCTTGGTGTATAACTTTTGTTTGTGTTGTGTTGGGCTAAGTTAGGTTATTTGTTGGTGATTGTGTTCATTTAGTGTATTGGAACTGCTGCACCTTTTTTACTTTAGTTATCACGCTGAGTTAAGGGCACACTTTTGTCTAAATTTATGTATGGTTTACTTGGCGGGTTTTGTGTATGGTTTCAGATTTAACCCTTTTTTTTATTTCTTTCAGCAGTTCCTCTAACCCCAACTCTTGGTTGGGTTTGACTTCCTGTTTTATCCCTTATTTATACTCACCACAATAAAATGCTGTGTTTTACTTATACACCTGTCCACGACTGTCTTTTATGTTGCGCTGCAATCATACCCCTGAAACGGGACGTAACATACACTCTTAAATCTTGAACAAGTGTGGCGAATATGATCATTAGCATAACAACCTTACATTTGCAGAAAAACATACCTGCATAAATATTTATAACAAAATCCCTGCCTGAGAGTTACCTGGCAACAATTACTATCAGTTCACTGTTGTGTCAATGACCGTACATACATTTTCAATAGTCTTTGCTACCCTTACAGAATAAGCACATGCTGTCCCAATTATAGTTCTCTGGACAAAAATTATGCTGTAAACCAAACAAACAGAAATACAGCCGGGAGCTAATTTACCTGCAACAATAAAAAAAAAAAAAATAAAATAAATTAATTCTAAGTGAAGGAAAACCAATTGTATCCTTTTCTGGCTGAAACATGAGAAGAAATAAGCTAATTCAAGCTTAAATTGCTTTATCGATTATCTCCTTTATTAGCACCCCCTCAGCAGAGTTCATTACTATATTGAAATATATACAGTTCATCTTAGGCATGATTATCTCTGGCAGTAACAGCCCCAATCAAAATGGGATTTGCATGTGCAGCAGGGGGTTTCTGCTGCAGTATGCAGCTGTGCCTGCTCCAATTAAGAGGAACTTCTTGTTACCCATATGCCATCCTGCAAACCATTGATTTCCTGCCAGTCTATTTTTATGACATTTCTTATTGATGGAGTCATCACTTTTAATGATTTAAATGCTAACAACAGAGGCCTTTGTCTGTCATTTAGCAAGGCTGACTGAGGCCAGTAGCTACTCTGCATTAACTTTTTACCTTAAAAGGAGGCAACGTGACTTTCAAGTAAACAAGCAATTTTTCTTCTTTTTTTTCTCCTGATAAAGCTTTTTAAGTAATGTACTGAAGGCTGGGATGACGCAGTCTTCGTGCATGCCCATTAGCAAATGGTAGCTGATTTTAGCCAATCTTAGCTAAATATTAAATATTTCTCTGGCTGTGTTAACTGCCTAAATGAGATTATGGCATTAAGTTTTCTATTAAGTAGTGACCTCAAATGTTCTAGAGTCTATAATTGTAATTGAATCTAACACATTTACCATTTAGCTTCTTTTTAACAGTGTGTTGAATAGTCAGAGGGCTATATGGATTTTTAAAGCACAAATAAATCTCGACCCTCAAAAGTACTGCAAGTTCAGAGAATCAAAATCAACGTTACAATTAGATGGAAGAGTGTCAAAGCTCATGCTTCCCAAAATGCTGCCTTATCCTTATTAATCCTAAAACCTCCACGTTAATCTTAGCCTGCATGGGAAGCTGCCAGCATTCACACGAAAACTACTTCTTCATCTCACTCTTGCTGCTGAACGAAGCAATGCCACCAGTCAGAGACAAGCTCATTTGGAGATGTGGTTAAATGCATGTGCATTGATGTGGGGAGCTGTCATCCAGATGTCTTTGCTTTGCTATTTTATATAGAACATTCCTCAGCTTTTGTGCATGTGCTGTGATGTTCTTAAACACAACACTGTGCATATTACAACTGATCAAAGGAGGACAGATAATGAAATATGGAAGAGGAAAACATGCTTGCAGCTCAGGTATTACTACTCTATAGTAAATGCCAATGTTTTTAGAAGTGAAGCAGTCCAGCTTGGGTTTGTTCCTTTTTAGATGATAAATCAGTCATTGCACAGGTTTTATTTACATAATATGAAGTCACATTGGAATGCTGCCCAATATTTTTGGCTACTAAAAATGGGTACTAAAACCCCAACACAAACTGTATGACATTCATATCTCAAAGGGTAGTTATAGGATATGATAAATAAGAACTGAACTCACTGCTACAATGTAATTAGGTTTGTTAAAAAAACAAGGCCAAGCCCTGTCAAAGTGCTTTGCTCTAAATATGATAATATGCCCTGTTAATACACCTGTAAAAAATTGACACCATCCATTAAAAACATGTGCTAGAGGAAAACTGCTGAACTAACAAATGGTATCTGTCATTTTTACGTAGCAGTGTGTATGTTTTAGTGACATCTAGTGGCACAATTGCAGATTGCAGCCAACTTTATTTCTCTATTCTTCACCCTTTGTTTCCTAGCATACAGGGTAAACTTATTGGCCAGCCAAACTGTCTCCTGTAGATATCAATGGCATTTTTTTCACAAGCAATTCTACAACAGCCATATTATCACAGTTCTGTTTTTTTTTTAACCTATAAATGCTAAACATTAACTCTTTAACCTGTCTAATTTTAAAATGTTCCGTCATGTAGCGTTCTAAACCGATTGGCCCCATAACCTGTTTCAAAGTGTCTCAGTCTAAAATTTATGGGAGATAATAACGATGTATGTTATTTTTGTATTTTCTGAACCTACAGTATAATTAATGGAAACTTTTTTATAATATGTCTTCAAGCTTGATTTCAAAATGACGCAGGATGAACTTGGATAGCTCATGTTTTATGTGCTAGCCAGCACATTATTTATCATTGGGAAAGTTCCATGTCCCCAATAAAGTTTTAATGTTACATAAATGCTTCTGTAAGTTTTCTTGTACATGAGGTATGAGGGAGCATAATTTTTTCATGTTCATTTCACAAAATTTATCATGCAACCCAGAACACACAGGTGTTTTTGCAAGCTGGAATGAACATGTCTCATTCATTTCCACATCTTCCAGGCAGTCACGGATTTGAAGTGCCTTGATTTTGCCTCATTAGCTACCAGACACCATCTTCTTCCATTTGTGTGTGTGTGTGTGTGTGTGTGTGTGTGTATTTTTACAATTATTTAAAACGAAAATTTTGTCTGGAGCCTGCATTGATAAAATATGAATATCCATATAAATGCAATGTCAAGGTTCTTTGCACTCTAGTATTTTCCAGTTGGTCCTCATCTGCAGAGATCCTCGTTAGGAATTTCACTGAGTGATCTTCATCAGGTGTCTTCTCTGACAAATCTAAACTCTAGTGAAAAAGAAGGATGTCTCTCAACCTCCTTCCTCTTCAACATACACACAGACTTTCTTTGAGCAAGCAATATGTTGAGGTTTAGCTTTATCTGAGGGCTTTTTATTGTCTACTTGGCCTATATGATATAAAAAATGTCTTCATAATGACAAAACCTGTAATATTAAGGCATTGTATTTATTTTGTCAACTATAATAAATCCCTTTTGTCAAGTATTATCTGTGTTAATCTCAATTTTGATACTTGTAAACATGTGAAACCAATGGAAAATAACCAGTGTTACATTCAAAAGCTGCAAATGGATCATGGTAATTTTTAGTGTTCACTTCTTTTCTTAATTAAAACACATCTTTAACTATACTTCCTCAGCTATTTTACAATTTAATGGCAGCCTGTAGGATGAAATGCTCTGTAATCTATTAAACACTAACTTACAAATAGCACTGGTGCAGAAAAGACTTCCTACAAGCGCACCAGTGCTAGCAGTTACTGCTGCTAGCGCATTAGCTTAGCACAAGTAGTGTTTTTACAACCTTACTGTTATGTACTGTTGTGTTGTGTGTTCATTTGCTGGCTAAAAACTGTCTGTCAAAAACTTGAGTCTTGTTAAAACTAAAGAGATTTAGAAAAAAAAAAAGAAAAAGAAGACAAACCTAACTTGGAGTATTTAAATTGGACCACCTGTAATGCGTTTAATGTTTCGTGTGCAGCACTTTGAATTGTCTTTTACATGAAATGTTGTATACAGATAAAGTTACACACATACATCGGACATATGGATGTAATATTCGGTTATGATATAAAATAAATAAAATTACTTTATTTATCACAAAAGGGAATAAGCGGAGAATTATCAAGACTATAAAATAGTCTGAGATATGGTTTTTGTTAGGATCTGTGGGTTTTTATTTAAGGTTTTGTAGTCCTGTTTAGTTTTGTTTTCCTGTTTTATTTTCAAAGTTCATTCCCTTGTGCATTCTCTTTAGCTTTTTGTTTCCTGTTCATTAGCTTACCTAATTTTAATTGCTAATTTACTCCACCTGCATTTTGTTGTTTTTTTTTTTTTTGTTTTTTTTGGTTAATTTCCAATAAACTTTTTGCCTCTGAGTCCTACTAATGGGTCCTTATGTCGCACCGTGACAATTTTAGAAGCAGGCTTTACATTTTGATCTTGGAAACACTCCTGAATTTAGGATTCACCTCCATGCATAGAAAAAAAAAACAGCTTAAGAGGATCTGAGAATATAATATGGCATCTAAGCAAACTGATATTTGATATCAATTTCACGTTTATAACTTCATATGAAGAAATTCCTTTTTATATTTTAAAACAGTTTCACCAGAATACATAAGTTGAATGGGTTGGGTGACTTGAGTAGCTTGTTACAGATTTGAACATTGTCAAGGATCCATTACATACCTAGTCCTATACAACATGTTCCTAAATATTTGTTGGAGGAATTGCACTTAAATTTGTGCAATTAATAGAGATGTAGTTTATTACAAATTTTTTGTTTGCATTACAATGACATGCCAGATGATTATGGTTACTTCACAAAACAATGCATAGTAATGTAACATGATGTATGTTGTGTATAACTGATATGTTGACATGATTTAAAAAAAAAAAAAACTTCAACTAAGAACAACTTAAACAAATTACCCAATAATAGAATAAATGGAAATTAAAACAGTTTTTGGGTTAAAATCTTGTGATTCTTTTCAGTCCTGTCTTCATTAAATATGGGAAATACTGATTACTTATCTTTAAGGCATGACTGGATGTTGCATTAAGGTGTAGGCTGGACTACCCATGAATGAGAGAAACAAAGAGCTGACATGAAGTAACTTTTAAATTTGAATGCTCAAATTGCAAGTTGAAAATTCAGTTGTTTAAATATAACCTTTATGCCAGATGATCCAGCGTTGTGTAGGAGTCCCTGCTTGTTGAACAAACTATGAGAAAATATTTCGGCTAAATGTTGGATTTTTAGCACTATAGGAGGTTATAATTGGTCATCAGAAGACAGGGTATCACATGAAATTTTGCTGTATAACCAAGCCAGTGTTTCCATGGTAACATTAAGAAAAGCATAGATACTGTGGCCAAGAGACTTGTGATCCCTGCCACCCACTTTTAGCACAGTCCAGATGCATGTAGTCAAAGCTGTTTTTTTTTTTTTTCTGGAGCCATCATGGCATAATCTGTAGGCTTTACAAAGAATAATTGGATAATGTTATAATCTCTCTGGATGTGCTGCCTAAGGTTAAAACAAACACTTTAAAAACAGATTCCAATGCACTATTGCACCACCAAACATTCCCAAATTTTCTTTCAAAATCTTTGGAAAGATGGACCTTCTTGGATGAACATAACATTTACAAGGTTTTACAGTCTGGTTTTAAATGTTTTCACATTACTAAATCAGCCTTTTCCAAAGGTTTTATTGATTTACTTTTATTTACTAATTTTGTGGATCATGTTATTCTTGTGCTTTTAGATTTGTTAGCTGAATTTCATAGAGTGGAGCAAAATTGCTTCATTTTGGAGCAGTGTGTGCATCACTGCAGTAATTCATATTTAATGGCAAAAACTTTCATTGTTGGTCTGGAAACTGTGTTTCCTCCTCTGATTGTCTCCCTGTGCTGTCCCTCAGGGCTCAGTTTTTGGCCAGCTACTTTTTTCTTTATATATGCTCCTGGTTGGATCTATTTTGAGGAAAATTATTCATCTAACTTCATATGGTGCCATCACAAGTTGGCATTATACTTAAATAATATATATATAGCAAACTCAACTGTCTTTTTTAAAAAAAAAATGATATTTTGTTTGGAGGAGTTGTGCATGAGTTGTGTAGAGACATGGAGATTTTTACAGCGCTGTGTTAAAGAACAGCACAGCTCCTTTAAGAATGGTTGAGCTGGAGAGGAGGAGAGATGCACAGGGAGCCGAGGGGTGACGAGGGGTGACCTCCGTCTCCCGATGTCGGTGTGGAAGCGGAAAGTTTAGCAGCTGTTTCTGAAGGCAACAGACCAGACCAGTACAGTTACTGAACCCTCACAGAAATGTTGCTCCAGGACTTTTGTTGTTGCTGAACACTCCAGTGGGTGCGGTGTTTAGCTCACATAGCATAGCAGGTGACACTTTAAGCAATCCTGTCTCCATAGACCACCTTCTCAACTACCGGCTGAACAATAAAAGACACTAGAGCCCACACTATGTTAAAAGTATAACAATGTGAAAAACACTGGTTTACGACTTTGGTGCCATTAAAGGGTCAATAACTTGTAAGGTACGGATTTTAGCTATATATTATTTGTTTTAAGGGCAGGATATTTGGGATTCTTTTCCTTTAAAATAATTTAAAATATTCTCATTTGCTGCAAGGGATAAAAGGAAGCTTCCCTATTAACATTCTGTCTCTTACATCAACAATGTCTTTGTCAAGTTTTTTTCCTTCAACACTGTGTTTTTCTCTTTCGGCTGCAGTTCTGATTTGAAACACTAGGTGTCAATGCTACTTATTTTGACCTTTAAATTGTTTAGATTAATTTTATTTTTGTGATGTAGGGCTGTTTTAATAGTGTTTTATCTTTTCCCCTCATTTTATATCTGCTCTTATTTGCAGGTTTTATGTTAACGTTTTGTACGGCAATTTAGTTCAGTTTACATTTTTTGAATTGCTTTATAAATTAAGCTGGATTGTGTATCACAGTGTGCTAAACCCTGCAGCAATATGTAATTGGTCAAACTACAGAGCTGTAGCTCACTCAATAGCAAATGGAAGTCCATGCATCACCGCAGTGCTACTGTCCAGACTCCAGTGTGCTTACACGAGTTGTCTGCCTGCTGTTTAAAATGGTGTTAGTGTTGAGTGCAGGGGTCTTGTTCTCGTCAGTCTGAATTATTGATATTTGAAAGCGAGGCTTCTCTAAACTGTGGTAAAACTCTACACTCTGTTGGTCTAGCTTTAGCCAACACTTGTCAAGAGAGATGTGGAATTTATAGTTCCATATCTGTGGGTTTAAACCACAGAAATAAACATGGTGAAGTGTTCCTTTTTAATTCAAAGGTAGGCTTGAAAATTGCAAATGTGAGTGAGGACAAGTCCTACGTCATTAAATAATACACCAAATTTGACACAGTTTATGGTTTGAAAACTATGATTCCATTTTAATCCTTTTCATGGATAGTATCCACTACAGCAGACACCTTTTAAAAATCTATATGTATGGGTAAGGAAGGTACTATGTTTGCAAATTAACCACTTTAATAGGCAATGGTTAGTCATCCAATAGTCTGCCACTCACTGTAGAATAAATACATATGGAATACATGCATACACTGTAATTACCAAGTTTACCACGGTCATAATACATCTATATTTATACAAATTCCATATATACAGTAAATAAGATATCCTTTTTAAATTAATATTTCAACAGAATTGTCACAAACAGATAAAATAAACAAGAAATTGATAATAATAATTGAAAAAGCTTTATTGCACATCTCTGAAGAAGTAAATTATTGTACATGAAAACAATGTTGTGCATCGTAATTTGCTTTCCCTAAAAGGAAATAAAAACAAAACAGTAAGTTATATCAGTTTTATGATCCATTTGAAATGTGCTTGAATAAAGCATGACATGATGTGATACTAAAGAAACACTATTGCAGTTGATATTAACCTAATCACAATTCCATATGTATACATTTTCTTAAAATGTGTGCAAATATGACATAAGATGACTTGTACGCCGTCAACGGAGCTCAGTATGATATAATCTAGTAGATCTATGTTATGACATTTCCTTTTATCTTTAAAAACCAGCTTTTATGTTCTCCTTTACATTCAAAGTATGTAGGAATGTCATCTTTGCCGACCTGCCTTGACAACAGAACCTTCTGGAAAAGATGAAAATTTGATTTGAACAAACAAGGACCTCCAGGTATTCGCCATCTGATTATTTAATTTGCTCGGTCTTACTTTTTAGATTCCAGACTTTACTGCTTCAGTTCACTCCTAATAAAATTAGTTTTATAAAACATTCCTCAACCGAGCTGACTAATTTGAACTCATGGTCATCAGACTACAAAGACATTTATACAACATTATACGATATGATTTAAAGTTCATCTTACAGGAGTGAATCGAGGTTAGGTTGGGTAAATGATTTTCCTCTCTGATGGAAAAAGCCACATTATTAAAAACATCAGAAATGCATTGGTTTAAAAAAAAAGCAAAATGAACTGGTTTCATTTTTCATGTATTTAAACTGTAAAACAAAACTTTATCGGATGTTATCCAAGCCTTTTAATTCAAACTCTCCTTTTCCACTACCTTTTTCTTTTTATGGCAGTCTAACACAGGCCTCTGCTGCTGCTTGGTCTAGTAGAACTAATAAGAACCTATGAAGACTCGCTCTATTTCACAGCGGTCTGTGTACCTCAGAAACGCCAAGACTCCCATTGTTAGCATCTACAGCCCCTTAATTTTAACTTCAGCTTGAGTGTTACAAATCTTGGAAAATTTGAGGAGCAGTGAACCAGAATATACATGTCAAGACACATAAGGACATAACAAAGATACCATCAGGTTCATAACCAGTTCTTAAAATCAGGCACTTACAAAAAGAGGGTAAGCTGCAGCAGCCGGGCGGTAATCATCAAATTCAGCTGATTTAATCACAAGCAAGTGTGAGCATGTCTATGAAAAGCACAACCTAAGGCAGTTTGATTCATTGAAATTGAGGAAAGACTTTAGTAATGATCATAGAGAAGCAATTGTTGCAGCCCATAAATTTGGTGATGATTTTAAAGCCATTTCTAAACAAAATAAAGTAAATCATTCTACAGTGACGACAGTTGTTTATGACAGACAAGCAAGACAGCTGCCTGCCAAACTTTCTAGGAAAAGATATGCCAGCAAATTCACACCAAGATCGGACTACAATATTCACAGAAACTGCAAAAAATCCCAGAAAAGATATGACACTACGTTTGCATGTTAACTGTAAAAGTTTCTAATATGAGGAAGAAAAAGAACTAAACATGTATGGCTTTTCTGGAATAGATGCAGGGAACAAGCTTGGTCTCTAAAAGCAAGGTAATGTCTCAGCAGGCTTGACCTAAAGAAAGTCAGACACTTAAGGACTAGGTTGTTTAATTTACTGAGGTTGGTTCAAAGCAAAAGGAGGTTCATGTGACCTAGCTGGGAAAGTATGGGCACTGTAGTGGTTACTTGGGAGCTTTCCAGAAAGCAGTTCATGTATCAAGAAAAAAAAAAAACTTGTCCAGCAACTAAAGCTTGTCACCAACTGGATCATGTATGATTCTAAACAAACCAGTGCTTTGCAGATGCAAAAAAGAAGTAGAAAAATTAAAAAAAATGAAAAGAATCAAGATGCTGCAATGAGCCCAGGCCTCAGACTTGCTGAAATGCTCTTGTGGCACATTAAGAGCTGCGCATAAACAAATCTCCACAAACCTCAGTGAACTGGAGCAATGTTGTAAAAAAGAGTGAGCCATTAAAAAAAAAAAAAAATCCACAACCAAGTGCGAAACTGATGTTCAACGGGAAACAATTGCTTGTGATTATTGCTGCTGAAGATGTTTCTGCAAGTTGATGATGATACAGAGTGATGTTTGCTCTCGTTACCACAGTTAATGGTGTTCAAATAAACTCATATGTGCTTCATTAGAAGGCTAAAGAAGAAACAATCTGGGTCCCCAGGCACTGGTAACCACTGTTATAGAAGTAATATAACAAAACCTCAGCAGCCATATTAGACAGCCTCAGCCTTTGGCCAAGAACAGCTGTTACTAACAAATCATCATAATTTAGCATGGACTTAGGCCAAACAGAGTGAACACTGCCACAATTAAGTGGTGGCGATCAATCAGCATGATCAGACTGTCCAACTGTGCCTAAATTAACAAATATTAACACTAAAACAGCTTATTTGCCTCCGTTTTTTTCCCTGGTTGTTTATATTTAGGCCCTGTTTGAGGACAGCCAATCTAACACTGCACCTCCAGATTTGCACCAGATGTGTTTTCTTGCGGCTTCCTGTTTGCTTCTGCTCTACATTCTTTTCCATCGTTTTTTCCCTGAGTAACTTGAATCCCTGCTTTCCTCTGATAGTGCTTCCTGTCATGTCTTTGCTCTGCTGAAATCTTCCTAACATTCACGTTCTTCATCACCTTGTCTTTCATTTAGACTTGATTGTGTCCTATAAAAGTGAGGAAAACCACCAATAAGCACACAAATTCTTATGATCAGGATCTCGGTTCTTGTCGCTTTGCCATGCAGGGATAGATAAGCATTAGCGATGTCATCACACGTAATATAAAGTAGATTTTTTTTTTCTCTTTTTGATGCCAAATTGTCCCCATTTTTATAGGAATTTTTTTTTCCGAATACGTTTAAGATACTTTGCAATCGCAGACTGCAAAACATTGGTGACACAAAGTAGATAAGCACCACATTGGGTAGTTGGAAGTTTTATAGTCGAATGTCACACTATGACTCATGCATTCAGAAGTCATTTCCTTCCTTTTTGTCAATTACAGGCACAAGGAGTGCCCCTCTTTCAGGATTTTCTCCACACTTCAAAGGTTTCTTGGTACCTGGCTTATCTTTCATAGTGATAGAAAATACCCACACTGAAACAGCCAAAGTAGAGGACAGACATCACTAAGTTACAGATATGATTTCTGAAAGCAGGCAAAGTGCATTTTTTTGCCTCCCTTTGAGTCCTGAAACCCTGTGAGGCCACCCCTGAATAATCACTAGCTTCAATCTATAATATGTTTTTGCAGCTCTCTCAGATACAAGTGCTTTCTGTAAAGATGACAGTGCTGTCATTTGCAGGGTGTGCATGGTCATTCACTAGTTTGATGAACAAGAAAACCATATCAAACAAAGGCCACAGCTGTCTAAACTGCCAGATCTACAGTTGAACACTCCAGAGAAGTGACTTGCCTATTTATCTCAGTCCAACCCAGCCTCTTGTGTATAAAATTACTTACAGTCTCTTATGAGGGATGCTCATTATAACCACAATCATGGCTAAGCAGAGCAGTTGAGGACCAAATGCCTTGCTAAATGGCAACCCTTGTGATATACTGCCAGCTGGATTTAAGTCTGAAAATATCTTAATGCCAACTCTTATTGCCAATTTTTTTTGTCATTTTAGCCTAGACATACTCAAGTTATAGTGATATATTGAATAAGGGCTTGAAGTGCAGGAGTTTAACATTAATTTGGGAGAATTCACATCAAGTTGGACACACATCAAACTGAAGAAGACATAGAAACTACAGCAGTTTTAGATACAGAAGGTTCTTTTTTTCAAATGTAATTTGACAAGTAACTTAACGGTTTCACAAACAGATGTGAAATTCTTTATTTCCTCATGGGTTCAGCAAAAAAAAGTCTTTGCAGTTTTTTCTAATTGTGTTATTACCATTTGGGAACTATTAAGCCCAAAAAACATGGTCAGAAGGGTTCCTCTCCACATTCCTTAGCCAGCAAAATCAAAGGAAATTTATTAAAAAGACCAAAGAAATGTGAAGAGTGGGGAACTTCAGAGTTTGGTGTATCCCGAAAAAACATAAAAATACAAAACAAAACAGAAGACGTGGAGTGTTCAGCATCATGAAACTGTTAAAAAGTCCACCAAGTAAAGAACACTCTTCCAAGAGGTTAGCATGCTACTGAGTAAGACTGAAACAAAGTAATGCTAAAATTATACTAACATTATACTAACACATTTATATTAAATTGATTTAAAGTTTTTCTTGTTTTTTTTTCTTTGTTGTGTTGTGAATCCATG
The DNA here is from genome assembly GCA_037177255.1 of Melanotaenia maccullochi. Lineage (NCBI taxonomy): Eukaryota > Metazoa > Chordata > Actinopteri > Atheriniformes > Melanotaeniidae > Melanotaenia > Melanotaenia maccullochi. The sequence goes on from JBAGKP010000027.1 coordinate 13,839,039, forward strand.
AGTCAGCTAAAATTTCTTTTATGACCACTGAAAAAATTATTTACAACAAATAGAAATGTTTCAGCTCAAGATTCAAAATCCCTAAACCACATGTTAAAAAGCTGGACCACTGGTGAAACATTATTCTTTCAACAAATAAAACTAAGTTCAGCATATAGGAGAATAACCGGGCAAAAAAAAGAAAAAAAAAAAAAAGAAGTTGAAATGATTCATGATCTGAAGCATAAAATGTTTGATTAACACTTGAAGGAAATATCATGGCAGATGCTTCCACAATTTAACATGAAAATAGTGTTTTACTGCTGGTGTGACAGAAGAAAGAAGCAACCAGATGAATTCTGTAATGAACCGGAATTTATTTTCCGCTGAGATTCAGCCAAATGCAGCTAAGTTGATTGAAGAGTGCATCACAGAACACATGGACAATGACCCAAAACCTACTGCAAAATGCAATCAAGCAGCTTTTGAAGATAAAGAAGCAAAATACTCTGCAATCAATCACTTGAGCTCACTGTGGTTGAGCTGGCCTTTGTCACTGGAGCCAAAGAGGCAGAAAATCCTTAATCTAACATCTAAAGATGGCAGCATTTAAAGTCTTAGTTAAGTTAGCATTTATGACCGTTCAGAGTGAAGGATTGTATGCTTTGCTTTGCGGATGGACTTAGGTGCAGATCTCCAAAGACCTTCAGCTATTTTCCCCTTAGAGGTGATAATAAACATGTCATATACTGATTTGACACGATCATAATTTCACAATAATCCCTGAAATGGGTCCTAAGTCGGCCCTGGGGTCTCTACCCAGTAGAACATGCCCGGAAACCCCCAAGAGAAGGTGACCAAGAGGCATCCTGTCTGAATGCCTGAGCCACTTCAGCTGGCACATTCTGATACTCCAAGGTCTGTGCCTGATCTCTAAGCCTGAACCCAGCCACCCTCCAAAGGAGGCTTATTTCAACTTCACCCAGAAAATCCTTCCTTCAAGAGTGGAGGAAGCATATGTCTGCTCTGGCCTGGGAATAGAGACTCAGAAATCAGAAACATTCAGGGCACTTTTAGCTTAGTTATGGCACTGGCAAGTGTTTTGTTCACCAGATGTGGTCCTAATTCTGGTTGGATGTGGGTTTGAAAGTGTCTTGGGAGACTTGTGGTCCAGATGTCAGTTGTTTGCTTGGATATGGAATACAGCAAGTGTTTTGTGGACCAAAAGTGGTCTATGAAGAGCCTGGATGGACATAGATTAGAGCAATTTCCTTGCGGCCCACATGCGGTCTTGTGGTTTTGGCATTCTTTATCACTGCCTATTTGGGCCGAACATTGATTGCTGTCTGGGGAGGGATGTCTGGGTTTCTCTCCATAACTTGTTGCTTCTGCAACCCAACTTTATATAAACCTTAGAAAATGGATGGATAAATCCACAATGACTTCTGTCCTTTCCACAGCAAAGCTAAAGCGCCAACAATTGCACAAAAACACAACCAAGACTGGCCCACACCTTGTATTGTTCAAAAAATGTATGAGACAACCCTCAGGTGGTGGCAGAAAAGAAATTCTGTGTCCAGAACAATGTTCAGGTCCAAAAGCTTTGCAATAAAGCACAAAGTGGGAAACCCACTTAATTATTCATGGTGCAACTAAGAAAGCCTTTGCAAGAGATGAAGTTAATATGTTATCTTAGGTTTGGGAGCGGGGCCACGCCTCTAATCACCTGGCGAGCCTACATACACTTGCTTCACTTCCTCGACATCTTCCATTCTGTCTTCCCAATCATTCTTGTTTGCTGTCTTTTCATCTAGCCTTCCATCCTCCCACCTGTCTCTCTCCTTATCTCTATCCCTCCTCTTGATCCCTTACCCCCCTTCATCTTTCTTCTCTATTCTTCTTTTTTCTTCCTTTCCTCAGCTGCCTCCCCCATTTGTTTTGACCTTACTCATTCCATCTCCTCCCATTTGTTTTTTTCATTTTTTTTCTTTCTCTTCTTTCTCTTTTAGATACCATCGGCACCCCCACTCAGTCTCCCTCACTACTTCGGGACTTTGCCACCCCATATGTCCAATCCACATCCTTCTTCACCTTAAGCTTATATCATTGTAGTGCCGTCCTTGCTTGTGAAAGGGTTATTTATTATGTAACCGTTTCTTTGAACCCTACTTTTGATAAGTGGTAGAAAATGGATGGAAATTTTCAGCCAACATTTTGTTGAGACAGAGTTGTTACCTGAAACCAACACTGTAGTTCAGCTCAGGCTACACCTAATGTTTTGGAAACCACAGCACTGGCATCTAAGGCCAGAACCTCTAAAAGTTTTAAACAATGTGAAATCACCATCAATTAAGGAGAAGGTTGATAGGTGAGAAGAGTGGCTATGCCCTTTTCTCAGACACACAATGTAGATTAAAGGTGGGGCGGGGTGATCTGGGGATTTGTTACTGCACCAGGGGCCATTTAATCATAGCGTTCATAATAGGAGCCTCATTTAGTCGCTCCAGGCAATAACTGGGCTGTGTTGCCTTAGAACAATAACACACGAGCAAGAAGCTCCCCTTGAAGGTGACATTTGGTGAAAAAGGTTGCCGCAATGGCACCACAGACTTTGATAAATTATTTTTCATCAGCCAGCAGCATACTCTGCACCTGTGCATGGGTCTAATGAAAGAAGAGAGGGCACTGTTGTGTATGACCAAACTCTTTGTGCGTGCCTGTGTCCGTGCATGCACGCTCGAGTCAGTATTGTGTAACCCGAGGGATTCTGTGTTGTCCTTTCAGCCTCCTGCAAATGAGAAGAAGTTATTGAGTCAGCATGGGAAACAAAGGAAACTAACATGAAATATGAGAGAAGAAAATAAACAAAGGGGATTTTTATCCTTTAATCATATAATCCCCCTATTTTTTTAACTCTGCCTATAATATTTGCATCTGAGTTACAATTTATAAGGGAAAGCCTTTTATAATCCAAAACAGCCCTGAAGTGCATAATGTCCAATGAATTGTAATAGTCCCGTGGCTACAAAGGAAGCTGCATCTGTCCTGAAATTGGGGAAAAATCCAACAAGGCAATCACTGTCTTAAAGCTGTCAGCGCTTAAGGCATCCACACATCAACTGTACCCCCAATGTGTTCTGAGCTGCAGGCATTTATTTTCTAACAGTATTTTTCATTTATTTTTTTTTTTTTTACTCACGCAGTCCCACTTGAAAAGGATGTTTGTGTGTCTGTGTGCATACCTCACTGAGGCATTAAATGACAAGCTGGCAGCATCAGAACAGATTTGATCACACGCTGGAGGGACAGTGTAGAGTATGTCAGAATGTGCTGATGCTAAGCTTGAATCATCAAGGTGCAGAAAGAAATGAAGGGGGCTGGCATGTTTGCTGCCTCTCGGAGCTTTATTTTTTTGTGAGAAACCTATCAAAGCTTTCTGCTGCTGTGAATGCTGAGTTAGACTGAATTTTGTTGAATCATGATACACATGTTTTGGATTATATCTTAGTGCCAGTTAAATAATTTCTGTTCATGTTTTTAATTAGCTAAATTTGTTTTGAGTAATCATTGACAGTTGTTTAATGGATTTATTATTTTTTTCATTTAATTTCTTCTGCTTTTAGGTTTTCTTCCTGATTCTCTTCTTCTAACATTTGTTTCTTTTCCTGGTCACAGGTCAGACTGCCTTCTTCTGCATTGAGAAAAACTGGGCCTTAACAGACCGGTGCAGAGCCTTCCCACATTCCTAAACAAGACCCTGAGAGTCTTGAACTCCTGAACTTGGGGCAGGACCTCAGTCTCAACGTGGAGAGAACAGTTTACCTTTTTTGCTGATTTCCTCTCTGTGAATTGTCATCTTACTGTGGTGGAGGGGTTTGAGTACTTACATGAACCTGAGCATTAGCCCCTGGTAGGGTATCCAACACAGTGACTTCAAAGAATGGGTCATACTATGAGCAGTTGAAAGACCACGATGGACCAGCATGAGAAAGTATTATATAGCTTGCCCAAAACAGGGAAATCAGGCCACCCCCCTGGAGCCATTTCTTAACCCAAGGGAGCTTGCTGGCAAGTAGTTGATGGCTGAGATTTGGCAGCTGGAAAAGCTACAGGTTGCCTCCTCCAGGTTAACTCACCACTTGCAATGAGGAAAATTAATTTTGAACTATGTTGTGGCCAAAGGGAGAGTTCTTGATGGTCCAATCCTCATTGACAGAAGTTAGTACAACCTTGGTTGATTTTAAAATTTATATATATTATACTCATCTTTAGTCAATATCCAGCTTTAACGTCTATAAATAAACACGTTCAGTTTTTTTTTACATGAAAAGAAATCATTTTCCAAAACATTTTAAACCTCAATTTATAGAATGAGGTACGCACTATTTTTGTTAAAAGAACATGTTTTTAATTTAAATGTCTGAACTCTGGACTAAAATGAAATCGTAATAATTTTTTTGTGATTTTGATAAATGGAAGATATCGTGATAAATCACATATATATATTATTTCATATGGAGCACTGACTCCTGAATAAATTTACGAACTCAAAACATATGATGCCGATGCTGAATCGTTATCCATGACCAATATAATATTGAATCCACCAAATGAAAGTAAGTCATTTTTCCCTGCACGAAATCCAGAAGAAATTTTTTATCTGATAAACTTAACAGTACGTTGCCAGCCTACTTTTAACTTTCAATTAAATTTTTATTTTTTTTATTTTTATTATATCATTATTTAAGTCACTTTAAGTTACAGTAAATAACTACAGTATGTTTTGTGTGTACAGTACAGCAACACTACATATGCATGAATCCCTATGTGACCATTTAGTTTTCCTCTGGCATTTATTTGACATATACAAAATGTTTCTTCCAGGCCTTTTCACTGAATATTCAATGCAGTGGCCAAATTAGTCTTCTGGTCCCCTAGCAACAGAATCCTCTGGGAGGAAGCAGATGCTAGTAAGTGAAGTTCACATCAGTTTCTGGGATGTTGATTCCTTTTGTCCAATCGTCGTACAAGTCCTATACATAACATATTCACTGGATATTTCTTTGAAATATGCATAACCATGGTCCCTGAAACAACCAAGAAGATATTAATTATGGATAATGGCGGCCATTGTTTTGTCCTGAACAGTTGGCAGCTGTGTCTCTGTATAATAGGGCTGTCATTCTGTGTTTTTTATTTATTTATTTTTATTTTAGATCACCTCAGACAAAAAGCAGAGGGATGCCTGGATGACAGCTTGGGAGTTACTTTTTTTTTCATCCACTTTGCTAAAGAAATGTTGAACAATCAGGAGGAAAATGCTATTTAAAATCTGACATCTTGTTAGATTGACATAAACCCATCCTCGAAAAGTTATATATCTCTTCTATAGAGTCTTTTTAAGTTATTCATAAGCTCCAGCCAGTTAAAGAGCAAATCTATATGGTAGACATTTCATAAACATATAAATGAAATCTTTGAAACCAGATAATGTAAGCCATGCAGAATGAGATCTTTTCCTCAAAAAACCAACCTCTGGAGAAAAGAAATCTCCTTGATGATACCATGTCACTAAAAATTAGAGTATACACCAATGGAACCTTTACACATACTGGTTGTCCGTACCATGGATGACCGATACATGTGTGAATATGCTATTTATATGAATTTGCATAAATGGCACCTTCACACAAATACTGCTCTCCCATGTCATGGATACCGGTGAACCATTACAGACATTTTCTTTTGCACCTTACTCTAACAGGTAGGATGATGTTTCATTTTCAGCACATAAAACCTGATATCCATTTCCTGCTAAATCAAGCTGAAATGAGGACAAAACACATGTCCATTGTCTTTCTGTCCATCTGAAATTACCATGAAACAAGAAAATCCATTGTACCTTCCATAATACAACTTTAGGTTCATTTCTGGATGCACTAATTGACTGTGTAATTTCTAAAATTTTCTTAAGCATATGAGGCTATACTGATGGAATAATGAATTGTCATGCAGTTACACCTGAAGCCTCAAAGATACCAGTTCCATCAGATAAGGTTCATTATTGATACTAACTACAGGACGGTTCCAGTATTGTTTATGTATTACTGATACAAGAGGTATCCTTTTAAAATGTCTCCAGTGTATAAAATAGCGATTGAACCTATATTTAAAATGATTATGTTAAACTTAAGTAAACTTCTTTTTATGGTAAATTTATCCTAGAAATTGGACAATGTATTCAGTTATAATGTCAAATTTCAAGTATAAAACTTCGTGTGAGTTTGTGTATACTATACACACTAATACAACATTGGAAACAAACAAATAAAACGAGAATCTGCTACAAATTTCTGACTCCAAACACAGTATCAATACCAAGAAATACATTTTTAGAGAAATATTATTATATTTGCATTCCCAAAAACATACTACACAGTGGTCACCATGCAACATGCAAGGACAAGGTTTAGGACTTGAAAAGATTTTACTGCTTTCTTCTCCTTTGCAGACACTTGAGTGAAAATGTGATGTTTAGTTCTTTTGGTATTGATATTTGTAATATTTAAGCCATCAAAGGTGATGCAAAGGATTATTCTATCCTTAGCATTTTTAATTATGGATTTTATGCCAAATGAGTTGCCTTCCCATGTCTGACAACAAGTGATCTACATCTCTGTATGCTTTCATAACCATTTCTATTTTAAACACAATGTGGCTATAGTGTGCTCATGCTGCAGATCACATGTAGCAGATTTGGTTTGATGGTGAAATGGAGTAAATCCAAAACAACAGCAGGGAGTAAAATCCAACGGGGGGAAAACAGAAAAAAATGTTTAAAGTTTGAGACCATGTTAAAGATAAAGGCCCACATATACTCGATTTGCATACCTAAATTGGTACATCTATTTCATACTTCACTGTTCTTTTACTTCCATGCCCATTGCGTTGAGTACAGACCTAATCAACTGAATAATGTGGATTTTTTCAAAAGTAATCAAATGCAATAGTCTCATTTTTTATTTAAAAACTAAGTCGCACATAAAAGTTCTCAAACTTTCTCCAGCCTTTTATCAAACTAAGAAGTTGAAGTATCTTATTCTGGTCAAAATGCTCATTAAAGTATATTACCACTATCCACTATTTAAGGCCCAGTTCTATAGTTTGAGTTGCCCCAGAGGAAATCCTCGTTGTAAAACTGGTGAACCGGGCTCATTCTTCAGTGTCAAACTGCCCCAGAGCTGAGTGTGATAAGCCCCTGCCCAAGTTTCTGTGTGTGCCTAAGAGTGTGTGAGTTCGAGAAAAAAAAAATGGAGATGCAGTCTTGTAACAGTAAAGACAGTATGTGTGGTGAGGAGGTCAGAGAAATCTGGAGGGATGGGGCTGAGGGAAGCGGCATGCAAAAAACATGACACTAAAGATGAACTGAGTGAAGGCAGCAGCATTGGAAAATAGGAATAAAGACTATAGTATATGATGAAAGCAGACTAACAACTGCAATAACCTAAAGATATTGGTTCGGGTTCATATTCCCATCATTTGAAATGACCAGTGAGCTTTAAATGTTTAATTTACTTTTCACTGGATATGGGTTCTTTTTCATTTATTTCTTTCATCCAGAGAGCTGTTCTCATTTACACAGTGCTATAAGAAGCTCTAAAAGACTAAGGGTAAGACAGAAAAAGACAATTGCCAACCTCCTGTGTTGGCTTTTTGATGTTTGTCAGTAAACACTAGCTTCGAACATGACTTTCCTTCATTGTCAGGCAGCTCAGAGTGAGTGATCTCAGAGGCTATTATTTAACACATCGTACGCTATAAATAGCCATTACTTGTCATGTCCAGGATTTGATACTAAACCCCCAGAGAGCAGGCTGTGAAAACTGACAAAGAATCTGAATGAAGCTCAGGGAGCAGTTTTCGATAATGCTACTTCAAACAGCAGCTCCTGTGAGGACTTTAAATTATTTGTCTTTCTTTCTGTTATAGTTGATGAGCTGCTGTATTCATCATGTGTCATTTTTGTGTCATGTCACTGGGAGGTGAGCGATGTGAATGATCAAGGGAATGAGGCAGAAGGAGTGTGATTCATTTGTGATCCGGTATTATTGCATATTTTTGTTTTCTGGACTGTACCATATTCTGCAAAAACCATAAAATTCAACATGCTGATGCAAAGAAAACACATTTTTCATGTGTTACCTGTTATTCTCAGTTATTTGTTGTTTTCATATGCCTGTGAGCAGTCCAGGTCAGATGAATGAATAGTAGTATATGAACGTTTGCATCATGCTCATTCTGTGTTGCAACCATGTTGAGTTGAGCTCTTTAGCATATGGCGAAATTCAAAGTGTCAGGAATGTAATTAAATGGATTTTTAAATAATGTGCCTTAAATTGGCAAACCCTGTGTTAACTAATTTGCTACTGTCACAAACACAATGCCCAATTTTAAGCTAATGGTAGCCATGAATGTATGTTGTGTGCTGTACTTGCTAGCTAGCTAGTTAGCTTAACTAACTAGCTAGCTGAGGTGTCTACTACGTTGACACCTCAAGATGCCTGACTGAAAGTAATGAATCAGTTGAGAAATACTGTAGAAATATACAGTATGCATGAGAACAATAGGTACAATATACTATCTGTTATTATTCAGTTAAATAACTGTACTGTTCAAAGTAGAAATCATGTTTGCGTATTACTATTTACAATTCAAATATGTATGTAAATATGTAGCTTATGGCTCACTTTTTGCTTCACTTTGTCAAATGTTTCACAAGTACATTTGACGTTTAATGTATAAGGGCCTTAACACAGAAAAAAAGGAAAAAAAAAAAAAAAGTAAATCTATTTGTTCCAAAATTCTAAGATTGGTTGGGAATACAAAATTAAGTAGCAGGACAATTTTATACACCAGATATCTTTACTTAAAGGTTGAGGCTGCCATGTGTTCTTCATTTATCAATTTATTTTTATTAAATGAGCCATCTGATGCACAGAAATCAGGTCATGAACCCACATTCTATGCCAAATGCAGGTATTTGGACAGTGTGGTTATAGAGTTTTAGATCTCTTGCTTGTGCAGAAGGTATTTAAATTCAACCGCTCCATGTGCAATTTAAGATAGAGATTAAATTAAGATTTTTTTCCCACATATTCTTTCATGACATGATCCCCTGCCAGTTTTTAGCATCAGCATGATGCTCATTTCCATTTAATTAAAAAAGTATTTTGTTGCTCAAAAAATAATGCTTTGCATGTTGCCTTTTTATTATTTCTTATTAAATAAAGGTGTTACATTATATGCAAGTCATTGTTTGGTTTTATTAACTGTATTTGACTACAGAGGTTTCCAACATTAGACTAAACATAAAAATAAAAAAAACTAAATAAACCTGTTACCTGTAACTTGATGGAGTCGCTGTAACTCCAGGCCAGAAGGACTTTGAATTTTAATTGAAGTAAAAGAAAAAAAATGTTGACAACTTTGATGGAATTCAGACTTGAAACTTTAAAGACAGGATGGTTGCTTATAAACTTAGAAACCGTGTCGGTGGATGACAGTTATCATGTCTAAAGTGTAAGATAATACAGAATGACAACTGTCATTAGAGGTTGACTGATTCTCTTTCAGCACCAGGGATGATTCATGGCTGAAATAGTGAATACCAATCTGTCTCGCACTGGAAATACATATATGTTAAATCCAGCTGCAAGATGTTGCATGCATTTAATAAAAGATGTGTTTCTAGGTCCCTTAACCTTAAAATTTAGTCTCTGAAACTAAAGCTACAGATATGCAGTCTTATTTCACTGTGCTGCAAACAGATACTAATATAAATCCACACAGCCTAGGATGTTGTGTTTCAATAAAAATTAGCAAGATTTGCAACCCTGAGGAAACACAAGGCTCCATTCAGTCTACCTCTTTCTGAAATCAATGACCCATTCCCTTTAAAAAAAAAAAAAAAAAAAATAGATAGATAGATAAATTGGTTCACATGCACAGGTTTGGTGTTACAACATAACTTGACAGGCCTTCCTGCTGTAAATAATAAAAATGTCTGGGGCTTTTACGTATAATTGAAACTATTTTACCGTCAGGTTTATACTAAACAAGTACAACGGATGCAATAAAGTGAGTCAGCTCCAGTTAAATCTTGTACTTTATGGCCTTTTTTTCTGGATTTTGTGTCAACATTTCTAACCCAACAGAATTAGTATTAAAAATTCCCTCAGGGTATTTCATTTCAGAAGCAAAATGTTTAACATCACCCAGGGGTGATTAGACAGCATCAACCAGAGTAATAAACAAGTTGCCATGGCTTTAATAGCTGCTTTGTCAGAATCTATGGAACCACCATTCTTGGTCAATGCATTATAGCTTAGCAAAATGTTTTTTTTTCTAAAAAAAACTCACTAAAATTGATCTAACTAATTGCATTTTCTTTAACAAATAAAGAAAACAATATAGAATCCCTTGTCATTTTTACAGCAGCTACTGTCATTATTAGAATACGCAAGGGAGCCTGAAGTTAAAAATGAGAGGTTGAAAACTTTTTGTTTCTAACTGATTGACATGCATATTATAAAACCCTTCATGGGAAAGCATGTAAGAAATACTGCCATCTATCATTGGAATTGCATTCTAACCTATAGTGCATTCCAGCGAATCACTTTTTTAAACAACGGCAGCCGCGGTGTGTCAAAAAGCTCTGACAACATCAATGAAAGCATGTCATCTGATTGTTCATGGAGGGTTCAAACAGATGAAGAGGTTCATGATTTCATATCACAAACTGCATTCCCATCAAGCTGTCACATATGGTTCCTCTGTGTGTAGAAGAAAAAATGGTTCTCACAGGGAGAACAGAGGCCTGGACACAGCACCGGCTTTTTGTTACAGTAAAAGCCTGTTTATAAAGCCTTCCCAAAGGCTTTTAATCTGGCTTTACCGTGACTGAAAGCTGGCTTTTTTCGTGACTATACAAGTGACTGAAACCACGTAAACATACACGTCTGTACCAGCGAGGCTGGTGTATTTTAGCAGGATCTAATGTTACGCTGTAACAAGCAACACTGTCTAATAAAACAGTAACGTTGACTTACTTGTTGAAAAGAGAGCTGTCAACTTCAGCATTTTTCTTGAGCTCCTTCCAAATGAGGAAGGCTAGCTCATTCTTTTTTATATCATATGGTCACACTACCTTTCGAAGGTCACTTTTTGATGGTGAAAGCAGCTCCCATACTGCTGCTGCATATGCATGTTCCTGCATTTTTGTCATTAAGAATTTAACATATTTTCCAACTTGCAGGGTAGTAAGCCTCTCTTGTGTCTCAATCGCTGTGCGGGGCTTGCAAGAATTTTGCATTGGCGCTATTTCTCCTTGCTGGTGGCAGGAGTTACAAGATGGCAGTCTGACATGGCACTTTCCTACTGGCTTACCCATCATTTGTATGAACAAATCTAATATTCTTCACTCATGAGAATGTATCAGATCATTAGCAGAGGTCATAATACATATGATAATAATAATACGAAACGATAACACATATATAAAGAGAGACATCAATTTTGGCCAGTAAACAACAGAAAATTACGCAATGTCCCTTTAAAAATTATGATTAATTCTCTCAACTCATCTCTGTATGGACATGACCTTAAATTTAACAATTACACAGGCTGTGTACAGGCAAACCCTCTCGAACACCCTAATCCTCTTTGGAACCTGGAGTGGTCAGGGACCCTAGGTTATAGGCTGTACCAGGGCTATTCAATTTGGTTCCTTGAGGGCTGCAGTCCTGCAGTTTCTAGATGTTTCCCTGCTCCAATATAGCTGACCTCAATGAATGAGTCATTGGGCAGAACTCCATATGGTGTTGGTTTCATTTAATTTGAGTCAGGTGTATCGGAACAGGGATACACTGAAAACCTGCAGGACTGCATCCCTCTGTCTATTTCCTCTAGAACAGTGCTTTCCAAACTAGTTGAGGCCCAACATAGCATACAATAGCATTCCAAATTTGGGTATTTGATACACTCAATCAAAACTTTTGTAATGATGGTTTTAGGCTTTTTAGTATGATAATGCATCCAGTGACAGAAAAACATATAAACTCAAAGCAAGGATTGCAGTCTAAATCTAAAATGGGAACCAGGGCAAAGGACTTAAAGAAAATGGTCTGGATGCAGATACAAAGTTAAAGTGCTCCTTTCTCTCTTCATGGTCCACAGCTCCACCAACTTTTATTGCATTCAGCTCAGTAGCTTTTGGAGGATCTTGATCAAACAAAGGAACTCAGTAAACAAACATTGACAATTACATAACTCTGCCAAGGCAAGAGCCAACAGCATAGCTACTCGCTTTATAGGTGGAAAACAAAAAGAAGCACTACAGGCAAACAGGACTGGTTTTGTCAGGTTTGCATTTGTTATTTGGAGTAGATTTCCTTCAGGCGTTCATGTTATCCACACATCAACAGTGCTTACGTCATTTCTCTGGCTGCCAAATGGGGGAGACAACGGTTATTTGCTGTTAAAACTTGCTTCTTCCTCTACTTGTGTCCCTTATATAAACTTTGCACATTGAAGGATGCTGTCCTCGAAGGCCTGTCCTGCACTGAAATTAATGTCTGACAGCCAAGCTGAGGTTAAAAATAAAAGGTGTGAAATGCAACCTCTGGTTGACAAGGTTAATTAGCAGATTAGCTCTTTTGCTCGTTCATTAATCTGTTTACTCCTTCCAATTACATAACACAACGTTCCTTCACACGTTCCTCAGGCCCCAGCTGCCCTCTATGTTTATGATTTTACTTATCTTGAACGCATGATCCTAATATGTGCTAGCCAGTAAATTGCCCTAATCTAATTTTAGTGTGAAAGCGCAGAGGTTGAGCTTACTCTCCTAAAATTAGTGGAACTTGTGCTGGTTAGGAGTTTCATTGGGCCAAGAGGAAGAAATCCAGTTTGTGGGGGCGTAATGGAAGTTCACAGATTAAATCAGTGTGCAATATTTCAGAAATTAAAGCACGTCAAAGTGTGGATCCTTTTAAAAAGCCTAACATTAAAAAAAAGGGATTCTCTAACACAAAAAGAAGCATGAAACGTCCTCACTTAAAGTGAAGACAATGTCTTTCCTTCATATTTAAGAATAATAACTGAAAGTGACTAACATTCCAGCACTTAATAGCAAAAATATTCCCCAGAGAAAGCAATTATAGGTACAAACCAACTCTCAGCACTTGTATTTGTCAAAACTTCACAGACTCAGTGCTACAGAGGGTAATGGAGTTTGTGGACACAAATACAGAGCAATGGAGTAGAACGGCCCTTGCTTTCAAAATGAAACTGGGCTTATAAACTGCACGGATTTAAAAATAACCACTCCCCAATTTATTCTCCTTCATACCTACTCACAGATCCCAGCTTTATGGCTGTTCATCCTTCTGTTCCTTCACTAACCAAGGTGTTGAGGCTCTGGGTGTGATAATCACCTTCATTCTTCCAGGCAACGACCAGAAAAATATAGATGAGAAATCTGAAACACCAGTTCCCACACACACATCCGATACTTTTGCACACTTAAAGTGGTATTAACTGGCTCACAGCTGGCTGGTGTTCATGGGTTCCTTCTTTCAGCCATGTTCTAAAGTGGTAGACATCACACTGTTTATGAATGCCTTCTCCCTCAGGGCTGAGTGAGCCACGCTGGCGTGAAAAGTGTTTTCTCTCACCTCCTTTTCAGCCTCAACAAGACCTAAAACGTTTAAGTGCTTAATCCCAATTAATCTGGAGTTTAGAGCAAATCCTTTATTACTCCACTGAATTAGCTTGGTGGTCTTTATCCCTTGACAATAAGCAGAGGTGTTACACGTACATACGGACAGATTTGTGCTTGTTTTAAAGTGCAACAACCTTTTTGTTTTCGACAAAGCTTAATCAGCTTAATAAAAAAGACTGTTGAGGTAAACATGAAGAAAAACTAATTCAAGACATAATACATTTTTTATATAATGAAAGCTAGATCAGACTGGTTTGGTTTTCATTATTTTAAATTTATTTTAATAGAATTATATTGTGTACTGTACTGATATTCATGTTTGTTTTTAATGCATTTTATTTAATTATTTGCTCATTTGAAACAGATCTCTCTGGAAAATAAAACTCCATGTCTCATTAAGATCACCCGTATAATTAAAGGTTAAATAGAAACTGATGGAGAGCATAAATGACTGAGGTGAATTACTATAGTGCTTTCTCAATACATTGTTTTCAGTTCTAAAGGTAAAACTATATATACAGTATATATATTTAAATATATACATACATATTTAAATCTAAGCTTGGTTTTTCCAGAAAATGTTTAAGATATTAAAAAGGTGTCATGTTGTAAATTGTGAGACATATCTCAAAGCTCTGTGTGTAATCCATGAACATAAAAGTTTTGTATCTTTTCTTGTAACAATTAGGTTTATAGCTATGTACAGTAATAATACACCTAAAGGTGCACTTTCTTCCTAATACTGACAGTTTAGAGGACAGTTAGAGGCTGAGTGTGTCATAAATGCAGATATCTGTCAGACAAAATGTTGGATTTGGTAATATTGCAATGCTACTGTGTTTATTAAGATCATGCAATCTTTCAATTTCATAAATATAGTTCATATAGTTCATATATAGTTATATATATAACAGTCAAATAGGTGTCTGCTGTAGAGACTGTAGTTATAGTATGATCTTGTCAGTTGTTTGTATTTAAT
>JBAGKP010000027.1:13895814-13906503 GCA_037177255.1 Melanotaenia maccullochi
AAATAGTCAATAGTCAAGGTCTACACTAGCCTCTTAACGACCCATTATTTGAGTCAGGTGTGCTGCAGTATGGGGACACTGAAAACCTGCAGGACACTGGCTCAAGAGGTCCGGAGTTGGTGATCCCTGTCCTAAACCAAAGGATCCTTATGTGGCTTTAATAGAGAATAGCAACTTTACAAGCAATCATTGATGGTTATCTACCTGCACGGCACTTACATGCTTTCTTAAGACATCATAATTTGTATCTGCTTTATTAAAGGAAATCTCCTGCAGGTAATTTACTTGTATCTGTAAGTACTGCACAAAAGCACACTTTTGTAAAAAGAAAAAGAGAATATCCCTTAAATTTTTGAAGAGAGAGAAGAAAAGACATATTAAGGTGAGGTTTGAGATTTGTGTGATTAGGTTTGTTTTGCATTAGACAGCAGTAAAGCCTCTGGATGGCGCAAAGTGGTTTTAGATAGAGCATGTCACTATTCGAAATACCAGAATAAGGAAAGCTGTGCCGGCTGACAGCTAGCCTGAGGTGTAGCATAAATAAGGGATGGTTACAGGATAGTGAGCAGTGCACAGCTCTCCACATGTGAAATAACCTAGAGGGATTTAACAAGGCTGTGAATCCCAGGGATTCTGTATGTTTGTGTCTTTATGTGTGTGCCGGGTGGGCTCTGGACATAAAAAGCCTAAACAAATAAAGAGCAAGTGCTTAGATGTCACGTCCCTTTCATCAGAAGACTGCATTCCCCTCATGCAAACTGTACACACATTCACAAATAGAGCTGTGCATGAGCATATGCACATACACACAAAACTCTTTCCATAAGCAAACTCAGCAGCAATTTTTCTTGAACTCATTCATCAGCTGTGAGGATCTGGATGCATGCATGCACAGAAACACCCACTCTCTATCTCATTTTGTCTGGGTCCCATGCACCAGAGTCATTATCTTGGCATGCCCTTGTTTGACTGTGAAACATTTTCATCTGCGATGACTCATTGCTTCAAAAGTGCACCAGCTGCCCAATGCCCAAGTGTGTGATCATGGCATAAAGTATACGGACGCAAACAGTGGCTGCCTGGCAAGCCACAGCGACTGACTAATTAAGCTAAGAGCAAAAGGCACCAGGCTTGAACTGCATCTGGAGTGTGAAAAATTTGTCATAATATAGATTCTTCTGTCAATAATAGATGCACTCTTGGCTTTGGATGTTTGTTCAGGATAATGTGATCTCAATTGGAAAGATTCAAAGAGGTGAACCTGTCAGGGTAAAAGTAATGTTTGAGTATTTGTCTGTGATTAACACTAAGATGTCTTTGAATTAAGCTCCGTGCTGGCCTAGTACTGCTCCTCAGCTGGCTACCAGTAGATTTCCTTGGTTGCCAAGGACAGCCCCAGGTGTGAGTGTGAGCTGCTGCTTGAATTTGATGCTTGACATTCACAAGCTGAACTTTTCCTCTTGAATAATTGCTGCTAGAGTGATCTGTTTATGCTCATCTGGGAAGCCATTATGTGATTAAGTTCAAATGCTCACTCAAGCTGTGCTGTTGTGTAGTATCATTTCATTTGTGATACACTCAGCAATTGTCTGTTTGCTCCTTTGCTTGATTAATAACTTCTATACTGTACTACTGTTTTATAAATCATTTGCATGCATTTATGCTTTCTTTTTTAGTGATTACCAGCTCCTCAAGAGAATTAGAAAGCTTGATTGGAAAATATATTTGATGAAAATTGTTTGCAATCCAAAAAAATAGAAAGCTACATGCAGTTCACGGAGTACAGACTTCAAAAGGGAACTATCCCCTCAGGTTATATGACACCAATGCTTAAGTCTTATCCACAAAGTAGAAACAACACAAAATATCAATAACTTTTTATATGAAAGATTGTGATGAGGAATAGTAGTTTTGAATATAAATCCTATCACCCTGAGATCACTTTCAAAGCATTTTTAAGCTGTTCCTCTGTTTAGATATAACCCAGATTTTTACATCTGAAGTGCTATCGAATGAGATCAGCACAAGTTAAAGCTTCAGTAAGTGATATTTTAATCAGAGTACAGTTGCAAACACATGCTTGCTTAGAGGAGATCCGGTCAATTCTGCCACTTTTTTTTGCCAAGTTGACAAATTCCCCTTGCATAATGCAGCTGAAATTCATAAACCATTTGTCCAAAGCAGGCCCCTTTCACGTTGACAGTATGTAGGTGGTAGTGCTTCGTGATTGAGCCGGACTGGAAACTCAACAGTGGCTGTAAATAGCTTATTAGCCTGTTGATATATGCATGCATTTTTTACATACTGTAAATAAACATCTACAAGTATACAAGTGGGGAGTGGTTTTAGGAGATTAGTTTTTCAGTGTGCCATAGAGGTTATAAGTGCACATATGAGACCGGCAGTCAAAAGGGATTTTTTTTTTTTTTTTTTTTTTCTGGTAATGGGCATACAACTGGTTGGTAACCTCTGTCTATAGTACATCATATAATTGTATGGGCTATTGCAGTTGTTAAATAAATATCAAATTTATACTGGAAATATAAAGACCTATGCTCTTAGTATTGCACTGTACCTCTTGATATCACTGATTTTCTTGTCTAATTTATTTGTAGTAGTCCAATATAAATTACTGCGACTAGCAGGGGTTACCTTGTAGCAGTTTATTTCAATTTTAATGGTAACAGCCATAAACTGTAGTAAAAATATCAACAGCTGCACACTGCACAGTCTGTAGAAAATATGGCAGCTAATCCAGTTAGCTTTAGCATGCTAACAATAGCAAAAGAGAGTTTGGTATTCTCTGTTTTTGTTCCTGGTTGCCAGTCTAATGGAGTCTAAGGGAATACATTTCAGATTGGAGCTGTAAAAGTTCACTAAACCATTGCTGAATTTAAAGACAAAGCTGGCAACAGTGGCTAATATAGCATGCTAGACTGGTAGCATGGTAGCGGGTCACTTTTTTCACTTCCTTCTCTGCATTTTAACCCATCCTACTGTAGTTAAACTGGGATCAGCGGCCTGCTAGGCTAGATACCGTCACCCAGGGAGCAGTTAATGGTTAAGGGCCTTGTTCATTTAAGTGGGTTAAGGGTTTACAGCGGTCCATTCTAGTTGCCCTGTCCGGGGACTTGAACCCAAGTCCTCCAGGCCCAAGCCCACCTCTGTAACCACAAAGTTAGTTTTTTTTTTTTTTTTTTTCAGCAGGGAAAACTAAGTAATGTATTATATGAAGATTGTGGTGTATTTCTGTATTTATCAGAATGTACAGCATCTACATCTATGTTTTATTTTCTTATTTATAAGATTCATTTTAGCTTTGTTTGTCCTTGTTGTGGTCTCAATTTGTTTTCTTCATGAATATATATTTATCCACAAGAAAGGTTTATCTACAGCAGTAAACCAACTTTAACTACAATACAATATATTTTCAATTTTAGGCCTTGGGCACACATGCAGGTATTTTTACAGAAGATGTTGCTTAGCATTTGTCGCTATTGTCCATGAGCAAACAGTTTTTTCTTTTTTTTTTTGTTACATTTACAGAACTTCTCACATGGTTGCATGTAACTATAGAGTTACTGTATACTTATAAATAGGGGTGTCAGAAAGCTCAAATCAGCTCAAACTGATCTCCTCAATGAGTTCTCTGTACTCACATGACATCCATAGTCACCAGATGTCAGTCCAACAACACTATGTAATTTGCATTGTATATGCCAGGGCAATTTAGTTCGGTCCCACAAGGGCCACAATCTAACAGGTTTTCCCAGTAACCCTGTATCAATACACCTGAATCAAATTAAATGGATCTAACAGCCAATCAAGTTATGCACAGTGACTCATTAATTTGAGTCAGGTGTGTTGAAGCATGGATACATGGAAAACATTATGTGTATACTATGGTGCCAGTTATTCAACTTAATTTATTATGGGAAATGAGTGTTATAGTCTAGGTAGTTATAGGTAGACCATAAAGCAAATTGTTGTGGAAAGCAGAGATATAACCTGTAGTGTGCTAGAACAGAATGTCAGCATACTTCAAAACAAGGTAGAAACACACAATTTGAAGGTTCACACATTTCTCTAGTGTTGCCTTTAATGTCACCCATCAATAGAAAACCTATACTCTTGGACTTTTTGTTTCCATTGCTGCTCATCAAAGGGTGTGAAATGTACTTGAATCTGAGCTGATGTAATATGACACAGCACAGCCCCAGCTTTTGACACAAACCTTTTTTTGTTTTTGTTTTTTTTTTAGTTAACACATCTTAAAGTGCTATCAAATGTCTTGCGACGATGCAGCAGTTAGTCAAAGGCAATTTGGCCCGGAGCAAAAGGGCATTAAATCTGCCTCCATTTGTATGGTGCCCTGTTAAATGTCAGTCTAGAGAACTGGTGAAGGAAAGGAAATGTGTGCCATTTCAAATAGCACCCTGCAACTTCTTCATACATTGAGAATAATATGTATGTATTTCACGCTTTCATGCTGGTGCTTTGTCTTCTGCTATGCCTGTTTTGAAGCAGGGATAAACACAGCTATGCTTTAACATGTCTTGATATATGGTGAAAGATTTATGTGCTGTTTTAGAATTTATTTTAATCCGGCATGTTCTTTCATGCTTCATCCAGTAGGGTTCAATCAAGATTTAGGGTACCGTCTATTGTGAAAAAATAATCAAAACAACCCACAAATGTATGAATAAATGTGAATGTATGAACAAATGTAAGCAGAGAGAGAGAAAGGGTAGGAGAAATTTCTACCAATAGACTTGAAAATTGGAGTTTCAGTCTTGTATTATTCATCCAATTACTCTGAGATGACAGTAATGTAGATGACACCCAGGGTTTGTCATGTTAAATAGAGAGTGTACTTGCATTTCTACCAATGTGGCTCATATCTCGGGTCCAGTCAGTCAGTTTAAAAAATTATATGAAAACTCTCCTGAGGACTACATTTAAATTTAGACAAAGGGGTGGCTGAAGAGGGGGGCTTAAGTATTCTACAGTGACTTATAAGCTAAAAAGCTCATACGTTTCTCTGTTGGAGGCTCAGCACTGAAGATTTATGGGTGACACATTATGGTCTAATTGGATCATTGAACAATATACACTCTTTGTACGAAGGGCTAATAGCCAAGCATTGCTGCGCTACCTCCATGTGGTCATCCAGCTTACCCTGCACCACCTTCACAGATAAATATTAGCCTGCAGAGATGCTCTCACAAACATCCACATACACATGCATATTTCTGTCATGACATGTTGCCTAGAAACAAAAAGCAGCCCCTGCCCCCCCTTTCCTTTTCTTTCTATTATAGTTGCCTTGACTGAGGCTGTAAGATTAGGTAAATATTGCCTTATAACATATTACATTCTCTCATAATTTTTAGGTTGTATTAATTTTTACTTTCATTTTTTTGTTTTTATTTATTACTAATAATATAAATAATATTTGTTTACTAATGCATATTCCTAACTCTGTACTAGAGTGTATTTGAAATTTAAAATATAATTCACCCATTTTACTTGTATGAGATGATCTGTGTCATCAACATAATTAAAGTTAAGTCATTTAACTGTGGCTCGACTCACTCCTCAGCTCCAAAATATCTAATTTTATCCAATTTGTCATTTTGGTCTGCAGCTCAATGAGCTTCACGCTCACAAGCAATAGCAGTAACCTGTCACATGTGTGAATGGATCAATGCACTGTTCACTTCTCAATCAGTAGCTCTCAATTCAGCGTTTCAGTCTGGCAGCTATTTGGGGAAAAGTGACAGGAATGCAACATAAAACCAAAAATATGCACACATATACAAAAAAAAATTATAGCTTTACCTTTTTTTTCATTTTGAAAAGCCTGTTATCTCAGCTATTCTAAGGTTTGTTTCCTGACTTTTCTGAAAATGTACACATTTTGTGGCTTTGTTTCATACAAATTCCACACATATATAGAACTTGCCATCATTTTCCACACACACACACGCTTCATCTTTTTCTGTTACTGCCTTGCTCAGCACTATATTTTGGTTTCCTGTGTGTGGACATTAGTACAGCAGCACTTACAGATTGTTAAATAAACTTTTATTAAACTGAGTGGCGTGGCTCAGTAGGTAGAGTGGTCTTCTTCTCCTTCTGGTAGACTGAGGGTAGCCGGTTCGATCCTTGGCCTGTCAAGCCCATGTTGAGGTGTCCCTGAACAAGACATCGAACCCCAAGTTCACATAGGTGAATGTGATTTATAATGTAAAGCGCTTTGGGTATCATTCCAGGTACAATAAAGCACTAAATAAATACAGCTCATTTACCTGCCTGCCTTCTTCAACATTCAGCATTACTTTATACAAGAAGCCTGCTACTCATGTCTTTTTTATTACACTTTTTAAAGCTCCATTTATCTATCTGTTTTAGTTTGGCTTTTATCTGTTCAAGTATTTACACCTGTTAGGTTTAATTTTCATTTAAAGTCTTTTAAGTCTTCTTTTAATATCAAGTAGCTTCTCAAGGACATACATTATAATCCAATAGTGCAGACATCAGTAGAATTGATAATGTCAAAGTAGGGCAGGACAATAATTCAATATCAATATATATTGTAATATACTTTTGTTCAGTAACTGTGATATGAGTTTTGAACACATTTCCGATATTTCGATATACATACAGTTTATGATTACAGCGTTTTACTGACTGGCGTTCAAGCCGCAACACATTGGCTACATACGTGATGACGTACAGTACACCACAGACACGGAGCCCAACCAAGCCCAGCAGCAGTTAGCTGTGCTCAGCGCATGGTAGAAGGCTAGGCTAGGCTAAGCTCCAACGCTGCTAGTTCTAGTTACAAAACGAGTGCTCATATCGGTAATGCAAACATGACTGAATAAGCTTCTACAAGTTAAGAGAAAGCAGACAAGATAGTTGATAAGAACAAAGAATAACTCGATAGTATGGAAGCGGTTTGGCTCAGAGTCGCCAACTTAGCGACTTTGTCCTGTTCGTTTTCACTCCCATCTAGCGACTTTTTTTTTTTTTTTTAAGCAACTTTTTTTATATGAGGACTGTAACGTAGTTTTACTTTTCTCAATGAGGATGAGGATCCGTTGTTACGCAGAACCCCCCCCCCCCCCCCTTGTTTAAAAGCAGTCATACCAGACTTGTCCTCACCTCACGCAGCAGCTCCTGCATAAGAGCAGGAGATCAACTCTGTTTCATCACCAGGCTGGAAATGAAATGCACAAAGCTGTAATAGGCCTATGTTGTAGTTAAAAGTTAAATATATTAATACTGAAAAAGGTAAAAGTTTTATTTGACCTTTGATGGTGATTTCAAATTTCTTTGTTTGAAGGCTAATTTAGCCTTGCGAAATACAAATAAAAGGTATAAGTTAATTTATTGTAAAGTTTTTATTTCTATAATTTTATACTGGAGGAGTTTCATAGACAAATCCTTGTCACCTGTATGGTTCTGCCTCCTACCTTGACTGCCGCCGCTATTCATGACGGAACGATCTGACCAGAAATGGACCCAGCAGGCGGTATGATGACCTTGTTGGAATACTTCAGTTGTGAAGCAGCTAAACACCTCCTGACTGCAGGGGGTCTAGACCTGGAGTATCCCGAGCCTCCTCGTACCACATCCAGATGGAGGAGGTCATCCAGGCACCAGGGGTGGCGGCCCCAGTGAGCATCACCTCGAGCGAACTGGTGGGCATGCTCCTTAGATTGGATGCGGAGCCAGAGCTGCTGGAGGATCCAGAGTGGTCGCTGTCCAGGGGGTCCAGACTGGCAATAAGCCCAAAACCGCTTGGGTGGGCCACGTCTTGGAAGTCGCCACCAGCTCCAAGGTCCACATCTCAGGTGATGCCACCAGCTCCACACTCCACATCATGTGTGTTGCCACCGGCTCCAAAGCCAAAGTCTCCGGTGTCACCACCAGCTCCAAGGTCCACGTCTTGGGTGACACCACCAACTCCACACTCCATGTCATGGGTGTTGCCACCAGCTCCAAAGCCAAAGTCTCCGGTCTCACCACCAGCTCCAAGGGACACATTTCCGGTGTGCCCAGGTCTTCTCCCCCAGTGCCGTCACTAGATCCACAGTCCACGTCACAAGTGTTGTCCCCAGCTCGAGAGGGGGTCTCAGGTCGAGACGCTTCTCACCCAGCTTGAGTCCATGTTCCAGAGGGGGTCTCAGGTCGAGACGCTATTCACCCAGCTCGAGTCCATGTCCCAGAGGGGGTCCCAGAGGGGGTCTCAGGTTGAGACGCTCCTCACCCAGTTCGAGTCTATATTCCCAAGGGGGTCTCAGGTCGAGACGCTCCTCACCCAGCTCGAGTCTATATTCCTAAGGGGGTCTCAGGTCGAGACGCCCCTCTCTCTCTTCTGATCCCTGTTCCAGAGGGGGTCTCTGGTTGAGACACTCCTCACCCGCTTCTGGTTGCCGGCACTGAGGAGATCGCTCCTTCTACACCGCCGAGAAGATTGCTCCTCTTCTGCCTCTGGTTCTGGGGCTCATCACAATGTGGATAATGAGCCCGCCGGAGATCTTGTCTGCTCAGCCACCGGAGATCCAGTCTGCTGGTCGCCTGGGTCTGCCTCCAGAGCTCCGGTTCAAGCCTGCTCATCCTCCAGGAAACCGGCCCAAGTCTTCTCGACCTCTGGGTCGACCACCGGAGATCCTGTCCCAGTCTGTCCGGTCTCCAGGCCGGCCTCGTGATCTGACCCTGTTGTCTGCTCGGCCTCCGGGCCGACCTCCTGAC
Source organism: Melanotaenia maccullochi (assembly GCA_037177255.1). NCBI lineage: Eukaryota > Metazoa > Chordata > Actinopteri > Atheriniformes > Melanotaeniidae > Melanotaenia > Melanotaenia maccullochi. Next base: position 13,904,578 of record JBAGKP010000027.1, read on the forward strand.
CTGACCCTGTTGTCTGCTTGGCCCCCGGATCAACGTCCTGAACTGACCCAGTTCGCTGCGCGGCCTCCGGGCCGCCTCTCTGACCTTTTGTTGCCCGGATTATTCTGCTTTGGTCTGGTTCCTCTGTGTATATATATACCCCACCTCTGCCGCCATTCATGACATCAGGTGGACATGGGGAGTCATAAATTGTGTATACATTAATTTTTGGACTTTGTACCTGGTCTTTTGATGGTGGTGGTGATAGAAATTGTTTTACTAAGCTGTTGGCTGAGATTATGGACAATCAGTGGATACCATACATGTTTATAGTTACATTTACAGACCTGATATTACACCTGTAAAACCGGATGTTAACCGTTTAACTCCTGTTACCATGGACTGGGTGAATATTCGATTCTGACTGGCTGTAGTGTGTCCATTAAAAAATGAAAAAGGACACCTATGAAAGAAGTTCCGGTCAAATAGCTTTATTGTTGTAAATTACTGCGCTGATTAAATGCTAGTTGGTAACAGTGGCAACAGAAACTCAGACACCGGGCTCGAAACAAACCAGATTATGTCTGTGACAGTGCATCACTTTGAAAGCAGCTTGCAGGTTTATTGGGCTCCGCCAGTCCAAGTGAGACAAGAATGGAGCAGCATTTTGTCGTCCTGCAACTTCCCAACCAGTAGTGGTGAGGGTCCACAAATGTTAAATCTCTGTCCTTCAAACGCCACTATGAACATGCCAGTATCTTTATGGAATATTATTATGAAACTATTTGATTCTGTGAATGAGGGTGATAAAGTGCTTAAGGGTTTCTGATTACTGCAAACTGAGATCGTTTGTACCTGTGTGGACTACTTTTGTGGACAGAGAAGAGTTGTGCTGTTAACTCATAGGCAGAGTTGGTGATGTCACTGATGAGCGCACCTGGGTAACAGAATGTGCCTCGTTTGTTTTTAAGCATTGCACTGATTGCCATTTATTTTAGTTTATTATTACATATCTTAGCTTTACTGATTTTATTCTAGTGTAAGATTTCAGTTTGCTTAGCTTCAGAGTTTTAACACTCTGCCTCCTTCCATTTCTAGTGCTGTGGCAGGTGTGGTCTTCCATTCACCGGTGTGGTTAGGATACTGGGAGTTCACTTTAGATGGTGATATGATTTGTGGTTACATCTAGTTATTAGTTTGGCATTTTTATTTGAAGTGGGTTGGATTTATATTTCTTTTGAATACTTAGTATACCCCCAATTCCTTTGCAGTGAGTTATTGGTTTCTCAGCTGTAGCGTGACTATGTATCATCTTTTCTTCTCAGAAATTTAGCTAGTGTAAAATAGCATGTGTGTTACCCACACTGAATGTTGTGGCCTCTTCACTGAAGCCTGTTTGCTATGGATCCTCTAAGGTTACATTTACATATAACTTTGACCATGTGAACCACCTTACTGAGTTGAGTCAATCACTTAAAGGTTACTGACAAGCTGTCTGTCTCATATTTGTTCCATAAGCCATATTTATCAAGCCATTTCAAGAACTTCTTTGCTTGTTGTTGTCTTCTTAGTAACCTTCATATCCCACTTTCTAAATGACTATAATAGATTACAAAACTTAAAACTGTCAGCATATTGGTCTCTCATTTCCCAATGTTAAACAAGCCTCTCATGTCCTTGCCGAGACTAATGACAAGCCCTGTTGTATCTCCATTTATTTTCCTTGTGTCCTCTGCCATGTCGCAACGCAGTTGTAGAGAGATTACAGTTGTATTGGGTGCTGCCTGTCACTGTACAAATGCCCATCATTAATTTCACAGGCACAAGGCAATTCCCGAGAAGTGGATGAGTTCTGATAATGGCGAAAGCTCTGTTGTGCTGAGATATTTGGTGAGAAACATCAGGTCGAAGATGTTTCTTCTCCACAATCTTACTTTTATACATGGA
>JBAGKP010000027.1:13906603-13917782 GCA_037177255.1 Melanotaenia maccullochi
CTGTTGTGCTGAGATATTTGGTGAGAAACATCAGGTCGAAGATGTTTCTTCTCCACAATCTTACTTTTATACATGGAATGAAAAGAAAATGGTCTAACTTTAAAGTTGAGTTTGTCTCCTTTACATTGCCTGCAAACCAGTTTTTGTCAGAGCTAAAGATAAGAAATTTATTGAAAAACAGAAGAAGATATTATGAATTGCCACAAGATGGTTTTAGTGTTGCCCTTGCCCTCTTGTATTATAAATCACTCCATAAGCCTCAGGTCCATAAGGAGCTGTCAGCAGGGCTTGGAGGACACTTGTAGATTTGTTACCTTCATCTAGAGAGCTGTTCAACTCTAACCCTGTTTTCATCTGACAGGCTGTCTCTTCCTCCTGCACTCCTGGTTATAAACTGATCATCCCGGCTACACACGGTGGCATCTGGGCCAACGCAAATGTAAAATAGAAGAGATTCCTTCCATTCCCATCACAGCAATTTTATTTCAAAATTGTCACGTGTCACAGATGGGCTTCGAAGTGACGTGTTGTTTTCTGACTATTAGTGTGACAGTGCTGTTGTTTTTCACACCAAAAATTGAAGTGAGGAGAATCCACGGAGTCCTCCTGTCGCCGACTGATCAGACTTGTGCCCACTCAGCCCTGCAGAAAATAGTCATTCCATTTATGCTAATAAGAATTTTACATTGAATATTCAGCAACAGTGATAATATTTTGTTAAATAATATATATGTTTTTTCACATTTATCTTCAGAACCATCTATTTAGATCATGAGCTAGGGTTCTTGGTCAGTGGCATTTGGGCAGCATCTTTTGTATCTCTCCTTTTTCCTCTCTTCACTCTCCTTTTTTCTTCTGCTTACTGCTTAAAGTTGAGTGCACCAGTGGAACCAGTGCAAAAAGTTTGTCTATTGTCCTGCATAGTATTGTTATTAAATATGTTTTGCACCTTCAAATAAAGGTTGTAGGAAGCTAGATTATGTGGAGGGGCAAGGGGGTATATATACTGTTTCTACAAGTAAGTTATGGGTAACAGCCATGAAAAACCGAGAGTGACTCAGAAAATTATTGTCAGGAGTTGGTGGGGTTTCTCTTTTCTTTTATTTCCTTTTTTGTTTGACTTTCTTTCTGAACACCGACTCCAGGCATGATGCCCGTTTCTCACTGCGGCACATCAGTGATAAATAATCCATTATAACTATGCAGCTTTTACCAGAACAACAGAGAAACTTGTCTCACAAATGTCTCTGCACACTAAAGACGTTTGTCCCACCTTGCTGTGCATTTTAATTGGCTTTAAGTGTGTGGAAACAACAACTGCAGCAGTCAAAATCAAAGCCTTTCAGCTGCCTGTGTCTGGACCAGCAAGGCTTGCCTTCCTCCAGTGCTCTGCAGATCCACAGGCCTGACAAATCCCTATTAGAAGCTTCTACTATACATCACTACAATATGTGTGCTCATGTGTTGGGCGAGCTTTATGATTTTTCAGTACTGGTCAGGGAAGCATATTTGACCAATTAAACTGGGATGTATTTGCTACTTTGTGTGTGTGTGTGTGTGTGTGTGTGTTGGGATATGTGTGCATATGTCTGCTGTGTGGGTGTAAAAAATATTTAGAATCCTCTTGACACCCAATTAGAGAGCAACCCGACATGACCTCCAACTTCAAGAGACACCAAAAAGCTCACTTGAAACAACAACTTGGAACTGCTTGACAAAATGGCCCCACTAATGAGCTCCTGTAAACAACTTTATTCTTGTTGATTGGTGTTTAAAGGAAGGAGGAAAAATACAGTGTGTGCATAATCTATGACTTAAATTATAATGCTTGATGAACGCACAGATGCTTTCATTGTGCTACTGGTAACTCAATGGTGGACGTTTTGACTGCTTGCTGCTAATGATCTTATATTGTTATATTGCATACATTTACCAATGGAGTTCAGCCCATATCATTATTTGTAACATGTTTTAAACACAAGTGGAAGATGTCATAACATTTATGTCAACGGATGAGTGATTTTTTTTTTTTTTTTTCTGTTAAATTTGCTGCTATTTCAGTTCACATTTAATTTAGCCTTGTGTCTATTTTTTAGGCTTTGGCTCAAACGTTGCCTACATAAACTGGAATAAGCATAAATTTAATCCAATACTTTAACCCCTTTGCCTCAAAATACAGATGATTCGGAATTTCATTGGGCAATAAAAAATTTATGAAAATATAAAAAAAACATTGTAGCTCTTTATCTAGAAGAATGGCCCAAAATGTATGCCTCTGGGCAAACCAAATAATGCTATTGGTGAGAAATAGATTATAGATTATAGATTCGTTAGTATTAATATTTTCTTCATGTTAAAAAAAACATATTTTAAGTGATTAAAATATATAGAAAAATGTATATTTCAGTATATGTGTTACTGTTGAAAGATAAATAAAAATAGCACATAGCACAATTAAGAAATGTTTCAGGCTTACCAAAAAATATCTTTTAGGATGAACATGACTTTCTCTTTGGAATGATGCAGCTGTAGCTATAAATCTCCATCTCTCTATCAAACCTCAGTACAATATGTGACACTTGGAGATGCAAAAGAATCAAGTTTGATATCTTACAAATTAGATGGGATTTTGTGCAAGACTGGGTAATCCTTATACCTCAAGGAGACTGTGTAATTGCAAGTTAATTATTGGTGAATAACAACAGAGAATATGTGTTGAATAATTAAATGTTATGATGACCTGTAAAGTAATTTTAGCCACAGTGGTGAGATAATGCTTGTCAGGTTAAGTCTGTGCAATGCTCTTTTTCTATTTATTTATGTTTTATAGCTTGTTTCTCTCATGTGAGTCCAAAGTTCCAATATGTAAATTAAGAATAATTCACATAAACAGTTAAATCAAGCTCACAAACAACATGAATCCCGTTTCAGAGGGAAATATTTTTAAACTCAAATGCAGGGCTGGCTCTAACTAACATGGGACAAATGTAAACCCCATGTAATCTCACTGCATTGAATATATTACTAATTTTAATGTAAGCATATGCATAAAGGAATTATTTGCACTCACAATGAATCATTTAGTTTAGTTATTACTAATCATTATTACCATTACAACTGTGTGGTGCAGGGTATGATATTTTGAACCTTGTGCACATCTACAAAAAATAAATAAATAAATAAATGTTTGCAGTGTGATTTGATGGTATGGGAATGTTATTACAAACAACCTTAAGTTATTTGTCTTCTGTGCAAGTCCTTTTAAAAGGAAATGTTGTTTTGCTTTGATTTTATGGAAATGAAGTAATGCCAAACCTTCTAGAAGGGGCTGCAAGTTAGGTTTTACTTTTGGTTTTGACAGTGCTTAAAACAAAGACTGCAGATGTAAATTAGCCTAAGGCCAACTCGGTAACAAGGCATCAAATGGCAACATTTATGTTTTAAATTGTACATGGTCGTTTATAAATTAAAAGGGAAAAAAAATAAAAAGTTAGAGCTTGGGGTCCTATATAATTGCATATTGTTTGTATTTACATAATATTTGCCTCATTATATTTGTCTTTTCCACCTCATTATTCTGTAGCTTTTTAGAGTATTTGGCAACTGTGTTCTTAATCGCTAAAAAATGGCTTTATATTTATTTTGCTTTTGGTTGCAGTTGTTTAAATCATAAATCTAATCAAGGTTACCTCAAGATTCTTTGTTAAGTTATGTTAAAAGAATACCATGCCAAGGATTTTACAAAAAGATGCTAAATAAGTGGCTTGCAGACCTTTCATTTGGATCAAATGTAGCTTAGTCAAAGCATGCCAGAGTTTGCAGCGATTACTGCATTAAAGGTTTGTTAATTTTACTTCAGTCGGTTAGTGTTACTGTCTTTTAGTAGTGTTAATTTTATCAGCCATTTTTAAATTTTCAATCAAGTCCAGTTTCAATTGTGCTTATTAGTTTTTATCACATTTAACATTTGACCTTTATTTAGTCACATTTTAGTCGACTATAAGTCGAGCATTTTATCCTTTGTTTTAGTCCAAGAAAACATAATGTCACTGTGTGTGTGGCGGAAGAGTCAAGGATGAGGAGGCGGTGGAGAGATTATTTGACAAAATCATAACGTATAATAATATAATCTAATTTTCGTTTCGTCTTTGTTCGTGAACTAAAATGTCCATAGATTTTAGCCCAATTTTTATTTAGTGAACTACATTTTTGTCTCGTCTTTAGTAGTCCACGAAAATGCATTTTGATTTGGTCCCAGTTATTGTTTTTTAATGGGGATTTTAGTCTAGTCTAGTTTTCATCCGGTGTGTGTATTGACGAAAATATTTTTATATTATAATTTTCGTTTAGTTTTCGTTAACGAAATTAACACTATCTGTTAGCTTTTATTATTTCATTAAGAAACAAACTGGCAACATGCCAGTTTGTAATTTTAACTTGAAGTAATGTTTTTGTGTTATGCATCAGAATGCCCTAGCAGTCTATATCATGAAGACTCCTATGAAGAATCTATATCATGCATCTTGACATGGTTTGTTTACTCCGAGCTCATGTAGCAACAGTGCAATAAAAACACTAAATGCGTACTTATATGAGCAAAAACAATGTATGAGTTGTCTCTAAGGGTTTTAATCCCAGCCATTTTCATCCATCCACCCATGAAGAAGTTGTAGCATTCCTACCTTTTCCACACATTTACCTTCTTATCTAGAAGCTTTAATGAACCACTAGAACACATTTCACTGTGCAATTGTACTATGTATAACTGTGCATGTGACAAATAAACCTCTTTGACTTTGACAAGATGCCAGGGAAACAAACAGGCAAGTACTTAATAAATTCAAAGCTTAAATCTTTCCTGGATAACATATAAGGGTCAATGGCATCACATACCTCAACTTTTCTATGCTATCTAGTGTGTGAGTTCAAATTTAAAAATACTTTTTGCTTCGTTAAGTTTCCTTTTGCTTTTATCTTCATTTTTGCCAGAGATACATAGACCTGCAAATCTCATGAAATTAAAATTAATACTAGCAATTCTAGAAAGACAGCTAACACATTAAGGTTGGCAAAATATCATAAAAACACACCAGTTCAAAGAGCTCAACAGTGAGCTAATGAAATAGAAAATAATATAATGCCTTTAGCTATCATTCAAGTCAGTTTTGCTTACTTTTTGACTGGCTAACTTTTTTAAGGTACAAGTCACTTATGACCTTTAAAATCTATGTTAAATTTGTCTTACTACAGAAAACTCATCCTTGATTATACTCAGTCAGCTGTAATCATGGTTTGCATAGTATGTACAGCTTTATCACAAAAAAGGTCCACTTAGTTATTGTAGTTTATCAAATATGTAGCTGCAAGTATAAGGAAAAACAACATAAAACTCAAATACAACAGTCTTATTGAGGTCAACAAAACACAACTAGTGTGGTGCTCATTAAGCAGGTCAGGACCGGTTTGCTCAAATGAAAAGTGGGTAAGAGGAGTTTGGAGTTAACCTTAAGACATTAAAACAACCAGACTTATTCAAGGAGTGAAAGTGGGTCATTAAATTCTAAACTGAAGTACTGCTTGAACTTATCTCTGCAATAATTTAACCTTTTATAAGCAGCAGTGACATGTTACGATGATGAGACTTGAACCTTAATCTCAAAGGTCTGGCATGAATATAAAAAGAATTCTCACTACATCATATTGTTTGTGTTATTCCTTTAATTTTCCACATATTTTTGCCATGGGAATGTTTCATCCCTGGAATTAAAATATTTGGACTAGGTACCATATCAAAGTCATAGTTCTGGCACCGTGACAAGACACAGAATGAGCTTCTCCCCTCCTATCAGTCCCAGTCCGGTTTCATATCTCCATTGATGGCACTCATGAACACGAACAAAACTACTGATCAAAGCAGGCCCATGGCCACAGTCTCCAGATCACAGAATGAGAGCAGGACAGCGGGAAGGAGAGGGGAATGCAGTTGGGGTTGGAGGATGAAACAGAATATGAAACAGTCAAATGGAGATCAACTCTGCTGATCCAGCTTTTTGATCTCTGTTGGTGCTGCTTCTTAATATATACAACTCCACACAGGCAAAGAATGGATTCTGTATTACGAGTATTACCTCTGACACACACCTGCCATGTACCCAAACACACATGCAGGCACATAAGTTTGCTTATAACATGCAAATCAATTCACATTTTTCACATCTATTGTCGCTCATGCATGCACATCACCAGTTGCCTGATATGAAATCACCGTCTTGGCTTTGTTTTTGCTTCTAAAATGCTGATTAGGAAAGGAGGAGGTTGCTTATATGAATAATATGCAAGTTTCACCTTGAAGCAGCATGTTCTTGGCATATTTGCATGCATAAAGTCATCACAGACACTGTCAGCAGATGCATCTTAAGTTACAGAGGCATCAGAAGTGTTTTTGAGCAAGTCCAGTTTCCATTAGGCTGTGTTTTCTTTGATACAAAGAAGTAAAGGGTATCATATATGTTGATTTGTCTGTTGTTATTCTAATGGGAAAATCTTGTGTTTCATAGCTAATTATAATAATTAGTTATGTTTTCTTATGGAGATGAGATTCAAGAGAGGAAGAGGTTGTGCCACTATAATTAATCAAGCTTGTATTAAATAAATTGCAATGTAAGCTATGCAAGCAGGGTTCTCAATTCTCTTTGCAAAGACACACATATTTATTTTTATTTCCCAGCGGGGGCTTTTTGTTACCACAATGCATTTCCTAGCCCCTTATATTAACCTGAAAGTAGAGCTGTAACTAATGACTATTCTGATGGTCGATTAGTCACCGACTATTAAAACGACTAGTCGACTAACCGGATTATGTATCTCATGATTATTATAAATGGATCTTATTTCACTTTTAGCTTTGAAATTTTGCATAAGGTTGTTAAGTCCGACGTGCCTCCTCTTCAAATGTTCGAGCATTGCAGACGTACTTCCGCAAGGTCCGCTTTACAAATCTCACATGTATTTAATTTATTTTGTAAGTTTAACGTGAAGTTATCCCAGACTTTTAATGTTTTCTTTCCCTGTCCGCCACATTATTTTTCCCCTGGCGGACTTCACTGCGCATGTGCAACTCTCAGCAGAGATTAAAAAAGAAGATGATGTCTCACTCTGTATTTTTCCCCCTCTCTGCGCATGTGCATTGTGCAACTCTCAGCAGAGATAGGATTAGAAGACGATGTCTCACTCTGTAGTATTTTTTTATTTTTATTTTTTTTGCCGACAATAGTCGATGGCTAAATTCGTTGTCGACTATTTTTATTGTTGACAACGTTGACTAATCATTGTAGCCCTATCTGAAAGTCCCTTTCCAGTAGTTCCTGATTCCTTACCATCTCATGTTTTCCTTAATTTGTTTTTCTATTTAAAATAAATAAATAAATAATAAAATAAATGCATGTCTTTCTAATTACTTATTTAGAAGGGGATCTATGAATATGCTAATGAGCTTCACCCACATCCAGGTTCTCAGCACTCCCATTGATTTTATGCTTTGGGAGGAGAGACAAATTGTCAGCCCTTAAGAAAAAAAACAAAAAATCCCTTTTCTATTATGAGCTGTAATTTTTATACATACAGGTGCCACACAGACAATTAGAATTAGAAAAGCCTTTCTAAGTATATTTACTTCCAGGCATGGATCTGTGTGTAATTAGTACAAGTTAATAAAGACCCTTGTGTATGCCTGAGCTACCGACTCTAATCTTTAAGGGTTATAAAGTTTTATTATACATTGCAATAAAAAAAACAACAATCAGTCCAACTCTGCCATCTGTGTTGCTTTAATAAAATCTCACACTGTATCAAAACTGTGGTAAATTACTTTGTAGTATCTAAAATCTACAATGGACTAGCAACTTGACCTAACTGAGATGAGGTCCAGCCCCCACGTAACCCTTCATTGGAATAAGCAGGTAAAGATAATGGAGTGATATATAAAATTCACAGTAGATATTAAATTCTTTTGGTGTGCTGCTGATAAAGTCTGCAAAAGGGACACCTCTGTGGCTTCTTTTCTCTTTAGTATGCAGCATGTAACCGTCAAGTCTATTGTGGTTCCAGTAACTTAAAAACTTCCTGAAACCCAACTGTGAAACCCTGCGGAAAATATACTGTAAAAAAAAATCATGTCATGATCTTTGGGTTTTAATTTAAGTTTTTGTAGTTGTTGTAGACATGTTTATTTCTTTTCTTGCCTTTTTTGTAGTTATTTCCTTGTGTATTCTGTGTTGCTTTATGTTTCCTATTCATTAGTACACCTGGTTTGATTTGCTCATTCACTTCATCTGTTCCTCATTGGTGCATCTGTGTTTCAGTTCATGTTATTAAAACCTTTTACTTCTGCAGTGGTCTGCCTCTTGCCTCCATTTGGGTCCACAACTCTGCCTTACAATCTTGACACTTTTGTTTATATGTTATTTCTATGAGTGTATATATATCTTTTAACATTCTGTAAGGTATAGTGTCCTTTACTGATCAGCAGGTAGATGAGAAAGTGGGTCCAAGGCAATGGGATTGAGCCTGGTCTGTCTGTGTTTAAATGGCTACTACTAAACCATAAATAACTATATATTGCAACATTTCTTTGATGGTTTAGTAACTGGGCTGCTCCGGTCTGTTGCCTCCACTATGGAGAAAAACTTCCATCTCCAAACTGAGCTCAGATGGCGAAAACAAGGTGTTTACTCCTTGGTGAAGCTACAAGTAACTTTAGGCTTAACTCCCTTCACTTTACCCAGCAGTAGGGAAGCAAACACGGGATTCTGCTAGAACTAGAAGAGTATTGTGGGGTTTATTTGGAACGTGATGTGAAGATAATGGAAGCAATAAAGTAAAGTTTTCCAGAAACCAGCATGAAATTTAAATTTTGAAAGATTTTACTGTTTACATTCACATGCTATTGAACAAGCATGCATGCATTCTTGAGCACTAAATTGGAATTTAATTCAAATCCATTTTCTCTTCGTGATGTTTTCAGCTCAGCCTTTGAAACAGAATCCACCAGAACCAAGTGGCATATCAAAAAAGGAATGGAGGGGAAGTAATACTGTCTGCTAATTGAAAAAAGCTCATGGGTGCAACAGCTTATGTCAGGATTATACAGAACCAATTTTATTTCTGAAAGTAAATAAATCAAACTTACTCATCACCATATGATCTTGGAGGCAAAATCACATCAGTGTTCATACATCAGCACATGTAACAAGCACAGGCCCTGCAACAGGCGGACACAAGTAAATTAAGTAAGCTGAACAAAAGAACTAAAGGTCGGCCTATTAATGCCACTTAAAATAATGTGTTTGTTTGTGTTTCTGCAACAGACTCCCGGGGTTAATAAATGCCTGCTTTCATCTCGCAATAATTGCCACAACAGGCAGCAATCATTATTATAGATCAGGGTGCATGTCATGTATAAGAGTGTTGGCAATAAAGTCTACTTCATCCGGAGATAATGCATTAAAACCATACACAGTGCTTTGTTGGTTGATGAGGTTGAGCAGTTTCAATCTCATTACTGAAAAGAACTCTTTGACAAAACTTTAGAGTTTACAGTGTAAGTTATTTTTAACAGGGTTTTAAAAATAACATTTGTAGGAATCAGTATATAAACCAAAAAACTATTTCTCTACAAAGAAACATTGGAAACTGTCTAAATCTCTTTTTTTTAGACAAGATCAAGGTTCACTTTAATACCAATGCTAAATCATGTTCACCTGTTACACAATAACAATGGAATCAACTCACCTTTTCATGTGTACCAAAACTAGGAATGCATCAGTACTGTCTTTTTTTTCAACCAGAGTGCACATAGTTGTATTTAAGTACTTGCCCAGACCGAGCACCAGTATGAGTACTAATAAATCCTATTACTGTTAGATGGTACGGCGTGTGGACCAGAATGTTAGATGTGACAACTGAGGGGTTAACTGTGTGATATATCAAAGGTCAACCTGTGGCCATCTCTTGAACATGAGGTGAACATGAGTGGTTTTTGGTTCACTGCTGTGACAAGGTACCTATGTGCCCAAATTCAGCTTCTCTCATCAAGATAATGCCAAAATCAATATTTTAAAATGGCACCCTGACAACAACCCTAACATCCTGAAAAACATAAAGCTGATCGGTTTCACTCAATGGAAAAAAGGAATATAAATTAGAACATTTAATAGCAAATGGAAACTTTTTATCTAATAATCTTACTTTACAATATGGAATTAGCAGCATTTTTTTTAGAATATCACCAGCTTAAATCTATTATATGTACAAAATATACCATTAATCAATTAAACTTATTCATAAATTTCAATGCCCCAAAGCTATTATCAAAAAACATATAGAGTATTATCTAAACTAGAAGACTCAATCTATCTTCCAACTTCAAAAAGGGAGGCTGACTTATCCAGTAACTTTAATAAAGATGAATCGTCACAGATATGTTTGAACACCTTTAAAATGACTAAGAATTCAAATATGCAACTAATACAATTCAAAATTCTGCAAAGAACTCATTATACAGGACAAAGGATGTTCAGGATGAGTCTGTCACAAACATCTGCCCACACTGCAGCGAAAACACAACTGACAACTATGTCTGCAGGTTCTGGTTTCAGATATGTGAAGACATGTCAACATGGTTTAAATGTAATATTCCTGCAAACCCCACACTGTGTCTACTAGATGACTTGGGCAACATTAATATGGCAATTTACTTTGCACACATGATATGCACAGCATTATGAATCGCAAAGAAAACTATCCTTGTGAACTGGAAAACCAAAAATAATCCGTGTATTATAATAGTAATCCGGGCCTGGGGGTGGTGTTGTTATGACCCAATATAGGGGTATGAGAGGGACGTAACATAAAGGACAGAAGCAGACAGTTGTTAAGGTGGAAAACGTCATTTTATTGTGGAGGAATGAAATTAAAGGGGTAAAACAGGAAGTTAACTGAAATCCGAGTGTTGGGGTTAGCGGGACTGCTGAAAGAAACAAACAAAACATTAAGTCAGAAACTATACACACCAAGTAAACCATCTCAAATTAAACCAGAGGTGGGAGATTGTGCCATCATCAAGTCATCTCCATGCCATAAATTTGTTCTGCCCAGCCATTTAGGCAGGTAATTCCATTCA
>JBAGKP010000027.1:13927478-13937665 GCA_037177255.1 Melanotaenia maccullochi
TAGTGGTGTGTGTGTGTGAGTATAGTAGCATGTGTGAGTGAGTATAGTGGTGTGTGTGTGTGAGTATAGTAGCATGTCTGAGTGAGTATAGTGGTGTGTGTGTGAGTATAGTAGCATGTGTGTGTGAATATAGTAGCAAGTGTGTCTGAGTATTGTAGTATATGTGTGAGAAAGTTTAAATTATCTCTCAAGGGGCCTCTCATAGTGTTTGGCCATTTGGCATTGCGTTCCAAAACTAAGTGCAAACATTGACTTTTATATACTCGTGCTTTGTTCATCTCCCTGTTTGTCATTATGCTCCATTGCAGACCCAGTTCAAATGTAATATAGAAATAATTTGTGATGTTTCTGATGATATGAATATGAATATGCTTGCCCGTTTGTTTTGGATGCATACAGGAGAAGATGCACTTAATGTGTGAAATCATGGAAACAAAAAGGACTTTTTCACTTGCAAATCGAGGAAGAAAGGGATTTTTTCACTCCCTCATGCCACTCATTGACTTGCACATCATAAACCGAGGTGCATTTCGAAAAAATGAAAGACAAGAAAAACTAAAGAGTTGCAATAATGCTGCTTGACCACATTGCCCTCATATCTACAAATACACTCTTACCAGTCTTTAATGCACTCTGTACTACCTCAGTTTGTGTTTATTACAATAAAACTGCTAACTGCCTTTTAAGTGGTATGTCAATCATGCCATAAAGTTTACCCAGCAGCAATTTTGGGGAGTCCTGTGCCCGTACTAAACACACAGTTTGATGCTAAGTCCTTGGAGTCCTTGGATCAGGCAGCACAAACTATAATTATCTGAAAATGAGGTCAATAAGGAGGTTTTGATAGTGAGAAGCCCAATTTTAAATAGTAGCTGTTGCACCTTATCCGGTCATAGTTAAAACCTTTTGTGGTACCCCGGGCAGACATCTACACACCTTGGGAAAACCCTACTTAAATATTGTGTAGAGATACGGGTAGGCAGAAGAAGCCTGTAAGCCAAGAAATGTTTAGCTGTGGTAATGTACTTAAAAGAGATCAGGTGTGAAAGATAGTCTACATAATATATCCAGGGTCTGACAAACAAGACCACCTAATGTCAACATTGCAGTGTTGTGGTTGCATTAGAACTCCAATGATTAATTTATCTATAATTCAAATTTGGGTTTATTTTAACAACCGTAGATGAAAAGTTATGGTCATTTTACTTATTTCTGTAAGGTCATGTACAAATCATTATCATAAAAATGAAAGGGTGCACTCACACCAGAGTGGTCCGCTAGAGTCGGACACATCAACTCCGTTGTTCAAGATTTTCACCCGACATAATCCAGTTTAATTTAAACAAGGCTGCTAGTTGATTTTGAAGTAAGCTATGGCATGGAAATGTGGAGAAATATAGCCTGTCGCTAAAAATATTAATAGGAAGTTAAAAGAATGAAAAGACAATTTGATCTTTTTTTTTACTTTTTTGTGAAGGACGACACAGTTCAGGCCAAGACAAACCCCAGCCTGATTATCAACAGCCCTAACAGCTAGCCATGCAAGTCATTGTGGTCAGACACCATGATGTAGTCGACCACCAGTAAATAGCGAAGTCTGTTTCAAATGTCATCATACGTCGCTGTGCTCATACTTTCATGCGTCTTTTTTGTTGCCATGGTTGTTGGGCCAATTCCTGCACTAGTGGGCAGTGCTAAGCTCAGAGTTCACTCCTGTGAGCCGACATCAGTTTCAGACACCGTTTGGCGGCAGTAATATATCGTTATTTAGCTAAACATTTAGCTTTCTTTTTTTTTTATAAAGCTTGTGCAATTTCTAGAGTTGTTGTGTTTGTCTTCATTCTTCTTCTGCTTTTTTGTTCCCTTCCTGATTCTCTTCTTCTCTGGTTTATTTCTTAACTGGTCATGTCAGCCATTCTGCTCAGCACTGCCCTGCGATTTCTTGTGGTATTGCTTTCGTCTTCTGCATAAAGCGGAGGGTGGCTAAGCTCCCTAAAACGGACCCAATTATGTGTGTAACTGACGCAGAAAACAGGCTAAACTGTCTCTCCATCTGCCTGTCTGTCTGTATGCGTATCCATCTTCTGCGTCAAGCATAAATGGTCCTTAAACCAGAGCTGCTAGGGAGAAAATCCATTGATACTACCACCTTAATCTATAATATAACCAAAGCAGTTATAGAGTGTATGGGCATATGAGAGAGGAACGCAATAATTTTCTTTCACAGAGTAAGGATAAAGTCTTGCCCATTCCCTGGCCTCCTATTTATAGAAGTATAGCTCTGCTGCAGTGGAGACATAATATGCATGCATACACGTAATTTGTTTGTATGCATATTTTTGCCAAAGATTTTATCTTTAGCAAAGATAACTCTATGGTTCTATAGATTCAGACAGATTGGATAAATGACTCTTGCACCAATGCATAAAAATTTGCTTTAGTTATATGAAAGCTTACCTGGGCTTACAAAATGATAGTAAAAGATAAATCTCAAGTGGTACCTGATTGACACATTGCTCCAGTCTTCCCTTTACTGTTTATTTTAACTGAGAACAGCAGTAATCTGAACAACCTCCCATCTCCAGCAAATTATCCCACTTTGTTTCTGTGTGTCCACTTAATGATGGGTTTGTGTTGCTGCATGTTGTTGCCCTTTATTCTTCTCTCCCTCCTGAGCCATCTAAACACCTCAGGATTACCTTTTCAAGTGGTCTGGCCCTGCCGAGAACAAGCTGAGAATTCAATAGCGCTGCTGGGGGCTTCTGTATGTTAGTATTTATTTGTCCCTCAGTCTCGGTGTTTGAGTGCAAAGTGCTCAAATATCATTTTCAGGTAGCACTTCCTGTGTTTCCCACTAACCTCTGAGTGTGCATTTGTGTGGAAAAAAAAACTGAAAGGTGGCTTGGTTGCAGCAATGATTAATGGGGGAAACTTTCCGTGCTGACTTTGTACGGATAACAATAGCCAAGCAAGAGAAAAAAAGAAATCAAAGCAATCTTATTTGTCGCTCTTTTCTGCACAATTGTTCAAAAAGAGATAAAAAAAAAGGGGGAAATTGTGGAAAGCTCTCAATTTTTGAGACTGTTTTTTATTCTGTGACAGCACACACGTTATCAGAAGGCAGTTCAAACTCGCAGCAGATCCACATGAGCATAAAAGTGATAAAGGGGATAAACCACTGAATGCAGAGACCGGCTTAACTTGCAGAAGCTACTTCTATATTCAGGAGTGACTGATCTGAGCTTTTAGCATCTGGCATTTCCACATTTATCCCCTTTCTAATTAACTCCTGAAGCTGACATAATTAGCTACCGCAGATGGGGTTAGGATGTCTGGGTGTCACTATCGCACTCACAGAGACTTACGATGCTTCAGTTCTGACTTTCAATCTGAAAATGAACAGCAGCAGCAGCATTGGCAAAACTCAACTATTCTAAAAGTCTGATTTCATATATCATCCAAGTATTTTTCCTTGAATAAATTGCCATAGGATATTTCTTTGTAAGGATAAAATTATTTATTATTTCAGAAGACTTTCATTTTGCAGTCCCACTTCTAATTATGGATGGGTGTAATGATAAAATACTAAATTTAATACGGTTTTGCAATAAAACAGTTAAAATCCAACAAATATCAAAATCAGTGCTTTACTGATGGGTTTTTGGTGAATGAGCTGAATTTAAGAGATTATTCTTTGTAACAAACAAACGAGGTGTGTATCTAAATGTGTTCACATTTTAAGTTTGTTTGTGTAACATGGAATTGTTTACTGAGATTTACTCGTACTTTAAACTTGAGTCTCTTTTGTGTGCTACAATTTGCTGTTTTCCCTCAAAGAGATACTTCTTCCAAAGAGTGCTTGTGCTTCAACTCTAAGTAATTTTAGTTAAATCATACATTTTGCAAAACAAACACAAATAAATGAAGGTAAATTTAATGTTTGCACAATTTGGAACATGTGGCAGCTTGATTAAGGATGCCAGTTATGTTGTTTGTTTTAAAAAAAAACAAAGAATCTTGCTCAGTATCATTTGATGAAGTAACTTGACAGCATTGAATTTGTTTAGTGGAGACTGAGTAGTTTGGTTAAAAGATAAAAACACATCCCAAAATAAGAGAACAGTAAAGTGAAATTGGATAAACAAGGGAGAACAGTAAGAAATGGAAATGTCACTGTATTCAGGTCATGTCCTTTCTGGTGGAAGAATCGGTTGTCAGGTTGCAGAGTTTGGAAAAGATTCAAGGATGAAGCTTTTTATGCTCAGTACTGAAAGTCTCTAGAAAAAGAACAGTTTAAAAAACTAAGGCTGTCATTTCCAGTTAAATTACTTTAAGAATTGTTGAATAATGGCCCTCTTAGAATAGATCCAGAAAAAAAGATTGTGTGTTACTTTGATCCAAGGGTCCATAACAAAGACAGAACCATTCAACTGGGATGTTTTCATACTGAATGTAAAAATAAAAATAAATAAATAAAAAACAACAAAGAAAAAGCACACAACATTGAGAAAAAAAAATATTCCAGGGACATGAGCGTTTAAAGTCAAAACCTCTAAAAGAAGCAATAAAAAACAAAACATGCAGATCAGTAAATAATAATTAATAAATGAATAAATGATTAACTGATTCATTGATTGAATGCATGATCAATCAATCAATCAATATGTCAGGCGGGTCCCAGGAAGAGCCGGACACAAACGCAGGTAACACTGAAAACAAGCTTTAATAAAGCTTCAAAGTTTAACATAGAAGATGCGCAGAATGCAACCATAAAGCAGAATAACACACAAAGCAGTAGTCAAGGACTGGGGCTTATGTAGGGAGAAGACCAGGTGTACACTGATGATGATTGTGATCCACGTCAGGTGTTTCCAAGATGCCCGAAGCTGAGGGATTTTGGGTATCGTAACGTTGTGGCCAGTGATCAGAACTCAGGTGAAGAGGAGCGCACCGGCGAGGAGGGTGCAGGCATGACACAATCAATCAAACAAATGGTCTGACAGGCCATGACATCATCTCCGCTGGCAGTTAAGTTCTTCACCAGTCTGTCTTGACTTTTGTTTTGGAGTAATAATAATAATAATAATAATTTTTAACTTAAAGATGACTTTCAAAAATTCTAAAGGTCACCTCACAGAAAGAAAGACAGAAGCAAAGCAGAGGAAGTCCTGAGTGTTCGGGATGACGAGTGTTTTTCAAAGAATTTGGCGAGGTATGGGGGAACAAGATTATAGAAGGTGTTGAAGGATATAAGGAGAATTTTAAATTGGCGGTCCATGTAAGGGAAACCGTGGTCTATAGTTTTTCATCATCATAGGGGTGTTTTGAGCCACACTTTGTCTGGTCTGTCCCCTAGAAACTGGTTTGGCATGGGTGATACCAGGGGCATAAAGCACCGACCTAGTGATCCTAGGATCTATGCGCAAACTCTTCCACCACGGTAAGGTGGTGGCTCAGGGAGGATATGGCTAATCCTTTAAAATAAAACATATTGGCTGATTTTAAATACTCCTGTTCTGCCTTATCTTTCTGTGTTCTAGTGAGTTGTCCAGCTGTTTCCCTCTCTCATTCTTTTTAATTTTTTAGGTCCTCCCTTTATCCCCTATGTAGGTTTTGTTGCAAGACTTGCATGGTATTTCATATATTGCATTTATTTTCCTGTGCTATTTTATCTTTGGGATGAACAAGAAGCTATCATAGTTTTGTGGCCACATGCTCTGATTCACAGCTGACTCTGTCAAAAAAAACTGCGGCATTCTAAATAGGATCTGAATCGGTTAAGAACCACTCCAGAAGTCCAATGCAGTTTCAAAGCCTGTGGGAAACTGGGTTGGACTTTGACAGGATTTCACAGAAAATATGCTTGAAAGATCACAGGATTCTGTGATCTACAGGATCGAACGCAATGCAGACATACAGCAGGACCAGAACTAATTCTTGACCAGAATCAGTATTCAACCTAATGTTATTGACCACAGCTGTTTCAGTGCTGTGATGAGGTGAGAAGCTGAACTGAAATTTATCAAGATTTTTGCCATCTTCTATAAAGTCATTAAGTTGGTAAAATACAACTTTCTCAGTAATCTTTTATCAATAAGAGAGGATAGAGACATGTCTATAGGTGTTCATTATAGATGCGTCTAGAGCCCTTTTCTTTAGGAGTAGCTTAATGGTAGCTATTTTTAGTGACTTGGGAAAATGCCTGATGTAAGTGTTAACTATAAGTAGGATATCACTTTCTACTGAGGTAAAAACATGTTGTAGATATAGTAGAGATAGTAACATGCATACTGGGTGGTCTTGTTGAAGGAGAGTGCTGTCAAGGATAACATCCAGACTCACAACCCGAGGGGATGTGTGAACAGTGGAATTGTCATCAATTACGAAGAAACTTAGTTTTTCCAAGACAATTCTCTCCACATATGTGATGCTGTTGTAGTAACACAAGTATTTATAGTTGTCCAGTCTGCATGGGTAATTACCATTACTGTTTTTATAATTTGGTGAATGACCCCTTTATCATAAGCTCCTTAAATATGGAAGCCAGTGAAAAAAAAAGAGTAAAATCTCAACATTTCAACCCACAATTGACGTCACCAAACTTGTTTTTAATGAAGCATCGACTGGCTATATTGTAGCCAGACAATTAGAGTCAGGGCAGCAAGGGGCCAGGGCTCAAATTGGTTGCCTTGAGATCTGCTGTTTTCTTGTCGCACTGTAGATCACACAAACCCTAAAGATATGGATCAAAACACCATCCATTTCTTTCAAACATTGTTTTCCGCGGGTGCTGAGGCTCTGTGCAAGCATAAGAAAAAACAGACTGCAGATTCATTTAAAAAAAAAAAAAATGATGCAACACAACTCTGGCTTGTTTATCCTCAAAGTGAGCGCACAAGCGTTGAAGCCATGTGCCACAAACATCATTAAAAAGTGTTTCTTGGGTTTAGGTTCATCCCTGAAAAGAAAACAACTGAAATGTACATTAATTAGATGGAAATCTGTTGTAAAACATGTAATGTCTGCTTATGGCTGTTATGACTGTGTTGTTATCTAGAGCAGCAGACATATTATCAAGACACTGTAATGTTAATAAATTTATCACTATACATCACTGTCACTGACACTGCAAATGCTGAGAGAGATGCTGACTTTTGCAGTATATAAATATAATTAATCTGTGATTATCACAGTGATCAAGCAAGACTTGGAAGCTGCAACTTCTTTCATTCAATCTATGACTGAAATAACACAGAAACCAAAAAAGTTTGGAACAGTTTAAAGCTCATTATGAGGAATTATTTTAAAAGTACTGTCGTAAATGTCACAGAAATATTGTAAAATTATGAAAAGTGTTCATTTCTATTATAAATCTCTGCTGTTGCTTGTGGCTTCTGCTGCAGCAACAGTATTTTCTTTCACACTCATTAAAGCTGGACTGAAAAAAAATGACATTGATGAAGCTGG
The DNA here is from genome assembly GCA_037177255.1 of Melanotaenia maccullochi. Classification (NCBI taxonomy): domain Eukaryota; kingdom Metazoa; phylum Chordata; class Actinopteri; order Atheriniformes; family Melanotaeniidae; genus Melanotaenia; species Melanotaenia maccullochi. The sequence continues at coordinate 13,934,946 of JBAGKP010000027.1, forward strand.
CAACAATCTATTATTCAGCAAGCTGTTTATGAATTATTTGCTTTACAGTCAACTTTGGCATTTTGTTTCGAGGTACAGCCCCACATGCCAAAGAGGATATGAATATATTGTTTTTAAAATGACCAAAAGTACATGAGCAGAATAAAGAACTATGCTAAACTACAACAAAGAAGAAATGTTGTTGTTAGTTTTACATTTTTTTTTACTTCATAGAGGTATTTTACCAAATATCTAGGTTTGTTATAAGTATAAAGACATAACAAAAGTATAATTTTTTTGGTAATGAAGTCTGCTGACTATGAAAGGAAATGTTGGCAAGTCTGCCTTTCTTCAAGACTTTATTTTGATTGCTTTGTGAATTGTTATGAATGAAAGTCTGTCCATGCATCCATCCATCCATCCATCTTTTACCAGCGGTAACCTGGTTCTGCTTTCTCTGGTCATTTCTTCCAGCTCATCAAGAAGAATCCCAAGACATTCCCAGGTCAGCTGAGAAATATCGTCTCTCCAGCATGTTCTGAGTTATCCCTGGGACCTGCTCCCAGGGACACATACCTGAAACACCTCACCAGGAAATCATCCTAACTAGATGCCCAAGATTCCTCTTAATCCTCTCATGACCATAGTTGAGAGGAGGAATATAAACTGACTGGTAAAGCAGAGCTTCACCTTTGAGCTTAGCTCCTTGTTCAAACATGACAGCCCACATCACTGCAGATGCCATGCCAATCAATCGGTCAGTCTCCCCTTCCATTGTGATCAAGAGCCTGAGATACTTGAGATACTTGCCAAAATCTCAATTCCAACCCAAAGAGAACGCTCCATCCTTTTTCAGCTGAGGATCTTAGATTTAAAGGTGCTGACTCTCATCTCAGTTGGTTTACACTTGGCTGCAGACTATTCCTGTAAAAGTTGAAAATCACGGCCTGATGAAGCAAACAGGACTACAGTGCCTGCTAAATGCAGAGATGCTTATCTCACTTTAGAGTAGCACAAATATATTATTTTGAGTGTTACTGAGGCTGTATTTCAACTAGAACTCCATGAGATGCTGGATCTCCCTGATATCCCCTTAGACTTATCCTTACAGTCTAAGAATTGAGCTGTTATTGTGTAGATATATTCTTTAGATGCTTTTGCATCTAAAAAACATACAGAATTTTTAACCCTAAAGCAGTTATTTAGAATTACATTTCAAAGCCATGTATGATTGGATATTCATGTTAGGATTTACAGGATATTACTTACAGGGAATCAATTATTTATTGGGCTGTTCCATTAGTGGCTTGTGTTCAGATCTGATGTGGTGCCGTGTATGGTAAAAAAAACAATTGGTGTTCAGATGTCCCAGCCCTCTGTTCTCCATCAGATGATTTAACAGATTAGCCCATTCATGCAGCTAGGAACTAATCCATAAAATAAAGTGATGTAGTGATCTGCAGCGCAAAAAAGCATGTATTTAGTTTTCATTTCACTGCACATGACTGCAATGGAATTTTCCAGATTTGGATTAATACTAATGAACCCATCCATCATATAAACAAATCAAATGAAAATAATGAAGATTGAACTGAAAAATGACAAAAAAAGGAGAATAAATAAATAAATAAAAGACCAACAAATACATCTGATATACTGTGGTTCAGTTATAGCACTCAGCAATAGGTGAAGGCTGATCAATACTGTTTCACTATTGCACCGAACAGCTGGACCTACACAGCAGTGCTTTTCAAGGCATAATAAAGCAAGTATGAAATACCATGTTATTTCAGAGCAGCACTGCATCCCTTATGCCTTACACCTCTTCAAAACACTGCTAGTCAGCCAAACAAAGTTTTCAGGAATTCATTCAGAGGAGCTTAATTAGACATTAGCATTAAACCCTCGCATACCACAGTCCCCTCAGGCTGAAAGTCCTGTTCCTACAGTAATTTAACTTCTAGGGTCAATGAGGTGTCTTCTTGCTTTCATTATTTGGTTCGGCTATGTCTTTGTCATTATCCCCTTCCCAGACTACAGCTTCTCTACCTGAATTCTTGTGATTAACCTGACTGCTAGTCATTATATCCACCTATCTGTATTTCACTTCCCTTGCTCTCCCCTTTCAAACCTTATCTAAACCTTTCGCCCTTGTGTACAGCAATGCCGTACTTTGTCAAAACCAGGATATTAACGCAGTGTTATGTTGGGTTGTATGTCTGTACACTATCCGTTCTGCAGAACTTAGCTTCAACTCCAGGCCTCATCTCCAAAGACTTTTCCGTTGTGGCCTTTCTGTTGATTGGTGTTTAGTGTGTTTGAAATTCAGCTTTGAAATCATTAAAGCTGTTAAAGAGTGTTAAAGAGACACCTTTTACTTTTGTTTAGTCATAAGGCTCACTTTCAACATCTACTTTAAACCTAACAGTCAATTTTAGTGAAACAATTAGAACAAATAAAAGACAGTGGCCCTGTTCCTCTCATTCATTCTCACTTTGGAACTATAGTCTCTCTGCTCCAAGCAATTTTAGTGACTTAGCTTAACTGCTTGTGCAGTACTCTTTGTGAAGACCTGCTTAAGCTTGGATTTGATGTGCATACCTCTCTGTGAATTAAAAAGCAGTTATAGTGTGTATGAAGGTTGGTATCCTTTTTTTTTTTTCCTTTTTTTTTTTTTCCATACATTTTTATTGTCTTTTAAGCATAGTTTTAACCAACACAAACACAGCTCAGCACAACAT
>JBAGKP010000027.1:13937765-13955602 GCA_037177255.1 Melanotaenia maccullochi
AAATGTATTATTAATATTTATATTATCAAAATAGCGGTTGCCAGTGGCATCAACAATTGAGGTGATAATATGGGGGTAGGTTGGTATACTTAATAATTCATTAGAATACAGCCTTGTCATGTCCTTGAATTGTCTACTTAGTTACCCACAACATAGTGTTTGCAAAGTAATGAGATATACATGTAGAAAAAATACAATTTTAACCCCTGGAACCCTGGTCTAATTTTCAAGAAAAAAATGCGTAAAAAGAAACTACAGCCCCCCCCTGGAGACTGAGGAGTGTGATCCCCCTGTAGTTGGAGCACACTCTTCGGTCCTTCTTTTTGAAGAGGAGGACCACCACCCCAGTCTGCCAGTCCAGGGGAACTGTTCACGGAGTCCATGCAATGCTGCAGAGGCGTGTCAGCCAAGACAGCCCTACAGCATCCAGAGCCTTAATGAACTCTGGGGCATGGTATTTTATTATTTTTATTTTATTTTATTTTTATTTTTTTATTCTTAATGTATTTTTATTTATTTACATTTCTTCACCATTGTGGAATGTGTCAAAATAAACTAGCTAGGACCACAACAACAGTAAGGCACATCCAAACACCTGACGCTCCATCTTCTTCCTTGTGCTTTTTGTATGAGCTCCCTGATACGTGTTGGGTTTGCTGGGTTTTAGCATGGGTTTAAAGTAGTTTTTACACTGTTTCTTTTAATTCATGGCTTCTCCCCATTCATAAGATGACAAAAATATCTGCTGCAACACTGGTTTTACTATAATAAAACTGATTCACCTTTTTTCTTCTCCAATATCTTAAATGTCTTGTATTTAGCCCCAAACAGATTTTAAATCATTTCTAAACATTACTGATTGCACAAAAATACACTTGCGTTTGTGTTTTGTTTAGTAGAGCAATCATTATAACGTTCTTGAAGTATCTTATTCACAGCATTTCTTTATTAGAATAAGCAACACGACAGCATTACGAGCCAGAAGGAGATTTACTACATTTTTTTCTTAATTCTATGTTTGGTTAAGCCACCAAAACCACTTGACTGGGATTTTAAAAAGTCATGTGTATACATTTCTTGATGAAATCAACCTCTTCTTCATGAGTGCCTCCTGTGCAGGGGACTGAGTGAGATCTGTACAGCACAAAGGATCGAGAAAGCACCAATCCCAACATGTGGCATACCAAAATGATGGTAGAAAACTTAGCTGAAAGAGAAGAAGGAAGATGAAGAGAGTTTAACAGTTTTGGCTTTCTTTTGAGACCACAAATATACATATAGCCCTTGCAGTTGTGAAAATAAAATTAATTTAATTTGGGTATGTCATACTGGACAGGTAAATAAGCCTTTGAAGAGTATTTTCTTGGTTTTCATGGTACTGTCAAATAATTTTAACAAAATCTTCAACTTCACCATGTAAGGCAGCTTTATAAAGACTTGTTTACTTTAGGTGTTACTTTGAAATCTAACTGTTGACAACACAGCATTTGCCATTTTATTATTAGGATTTTATCACTTATATTATTTACAACATACCTGTCTACGCACACATGATAGGGCAAATGTTAACAAATAGCTTAAAATAAACAGTTTATTGTGACATCAAGTCACTTCTGTTTTAAACATATTCAAATAAATTATTCTTGATGTAGTACTGTTGTATGTTATAGATTGTCTTAGTAAACAACTTCAACTGTATACATGAATTTTTTAAACTGATTAGTGACAGAATCATGTCAACTCACATAAAAGTGTGAACTGACATGACTCTGAAATTAAGTTATAGCAGGAACACGTTTAACTAGCATTTTCATCTGATAGACAGAAAGGACTGACCGGTTTGGTGACCTCAGTTTCATTTAACAAAGCATTATATCCATTAGGTAATTATGGCCCCATTTAGAATAAATAAGTAAATAAAGTGTGGTGCACATTGCCAGAGTGAGGATATGTTGTGAGGGACAGGGGCTTATCCTTAACAGATGTTCGTCCTCAAACTTTTGCCAGTTTTCTGAGGATATATAGATTTTTTTTGATAGTCTACAGATTTATGTTAATTTTGTTTGAGTTCATAAATTTAGGAAATTTTAGTCTATGCTACCTAAGATAAAATGAGTATTAAAGAGGATGGATGGATGGATGGATGGATGGATGGATGGATGGATGGATGGATGGATGGATGGATGGATGACTTGCTGTGGTTACATGCATCTGATTCATAAGGATTACAATAATGGCAGAGTATTTAAAATGATGTAATTATTATTATATTTGAGAATTGGAAAGATGCTAGAAAATGATTGGTTATGTTCTAACTGTCAAATAGAATAAATGTGAAGTTTATCTTACATATTTAGTAAAATTTCAAACTGAGCATAAATACTATTAGCAAACTAAACTAATACCTCTGAGCCAAATTAGCTTAAAGCGTCACTATTGAACGTTGGCAGATTTTCACACTTTGCCACCTTTTAAAGATCCTATCACTTTTCTAAACTCTCTACAGCCAGTAAAAGTCACTTTGTCTTTCTTTTCCTTGATTCTTTTAATAATGTTCTCTTGGTTTGTTTAGCTGAATCAGCCATGGTTCGATTCAAAATGCTCCCATCTGAAACTATGAAGTTAAGCATAATGCAGCTTTCATGATGCCCTAGGCTGTGCATTTTCTTAGACTCCGAATGTGGCATGGCAATGTTGGCCCCAGGAATATACATATTAAATGTCAGTGTGCCATCAAAATGAGTCAGAAGGGCAGAGTTTTAAGGTTGGATACTTATTTAGAATTGCTTTAAAACAATGAACCTTAAAACAACCATTAGCTGTCGGTGCTAAAATTACAAAAGCGACAGGAACAAATATCCCAGGATATTGCTTTACAGAGGCACTATGGTGAATGACTGGTGTCTGCACTGGTACAATTGCAGGATATTCCACTTTTTAGAGGAGTTATTAGCAGAATTTCTCAGAACTGGAACATTTAATTAGCGAGGCCCTTTGAAGTACACTGTAGAATATAAACCTCAGTAGGCACTAGGGCTACAGTCATATTGTGCTACATCTTTAGTCTCATATTTACCTTAAAACAGTCAATCACCATTCTAGTTTGATTTTTGTCACAATAAATGGTCTGGCTTTGAAGTATATGTGTTAGGGAGCAAACCTTGCCATCAAAATTTTGAAGTGAAATACACTTTAAGACAGGAAACAGAAAAAAAGCATGAAGGCTAGAGTTGCAACACAAAACTTATTGACCTTACTTAGTTTCCACTTAATATAATATAAAAAATCAATGAAACTGTATGTCAGGCGTTGCGTGGCATGGCAGGTGTGGATTTTAATAAAAGATAACCCTACAAAACGAAACACAACTGATGCAAGGCTGTGACACTACATGGACATAGACGGCAACACATGAAAACTATAATAGCTATAGGACATGAAGACTACTAACGGACTGGCGACAGAAAAAGGAATCCAAGGGGTATATATACATAGAAGGAACAAAGAACAGGTGAATAAACAAATTAAACCAGGTAAACCTATGAACAGCAAGCAGAAAGCAAGACACATGGGAAAACTAAAAGTAAAACAGGATACCAGACAAGACAATGAACACATAGGGTGGTTAAACTAAACCAAAAGCACGGATCATGACACTACATAAATGTTTACTTTAAATTGAAACTTGTAAAACAAATAAAATTCTTCCACCTCATTGGAAAGAACAACTATCTTCTGCCTCTTTTTAATATGTCGGTCTCTCTCTGGGCCTTTTGTGGGCTGTGTTACTATTCATAGCATGTAGAGTCTGTGAAACCAAGGTCTCTGATCAATTAAATGTGCCTCTCAAGATAACTACATTAATTACGCTGGTGTTTGCATGAGTCTCACTGCATCCCAGAACACTAGGGACTTCGTTCTGAATGGAGAGCCAGATGGGAATCATTTCCGTAGGGTTGAGATTTTTAGATCATTATGTATTCTTCTGCTGCCATTGCAAAATCAATTAAGCCTGGTAAAGCATTCAAAATCTTATCAAATACTTACATTTCAGAACTTTTTTTATATTTAAAATCATGCAATTGGTTTCCTTCATGAGCAATAATGAGGTCACTGAATTGAATTTATCAAGTTAGTTAAAATGCTGAAGGTTTTACTTATCTAGGGTTATTTTGTGCTGAGAAAGAAAGTTAGAGGAGAGTTCGTGGAGAGATTTTGAAAGCATAAAAAAAAGAAGCGGTCTCTCTGAACTATATACAGACTCAGCTTTGGGAAAACATCCTCAGCCAAAACTGCTGAGTAATGTACGAATTGGGAGGTCCCTGCAGACCAACTCTTGCACACACATGCATGCTTGCACACAAACATTTGAGTCAGCGCTGCCCTGAAGTCTGCATCAAAAAGCCCCTCAAGTGATGAGCTTTGGCAAGAAGGACGAGGATTCCATCACTAATCTCCTAAACATGATTTTTTATACCGCTTCGCACAACATGCTTCTGGATTAAAGACATTCTATTAAAGAAAAGGGGCTTAACATATGGAAGGGGGAGAAAAGCCAGCTGTACTTGGATGGGTTTAGCTGTCTAAGCTATAGTTCAGCACTTCCCATTCTAAGTGCATTTCCTCTATACTACTGTATGGACTTTTGGATGATCCCTCCTAGAAGTAAAATATCCAAATGAAAGAAAAATGATTTGGGGGGTATTACAGGGTGTTTTTGTCCTTGTTTACAAGGATATACTGAATAGATGTCAGGTTAATGTGAATGGAAAGCAGTTTTCATCCTTTCCCACCAAACAGAAAATTGAACTTTGTGATTGAAGTCAAAATAAAAGTCTCAGCAAATGCACATTCACTGCAGTTAGCTCTTGTTATTTTTTTCCCCGACTCTAAGAAACCAATTATATATTCTGACACTGAGCATGTTCAGACAAAAGGAATCAAAGGATCATTTGTGGTGTTCGGCTTCCGTATAGATCAGCACAAGTGGATCCATTTCTGCTTGATGTAACTAAATGTTAAGTGGGCTGTAATAAGTATTCTCCATTAAGTGGAAACACGTCTGCGCTGGGTCATTTGTATTCCTTACCAAGCATAAATTCAAATAAGGGTATTTTTAAACAGATGGAAGATGTGCAGGGCATGCCAGCATGTGGCATATGGCTGATGTTCATCTTGGTATACAGATGATAATAATAACAGGCCTTGTTAACATTTTTAGTCTGTGCTGTAATTCAAGGGTGTAACTCGCCTCAATGTGTTTCCACACATTTAAACTACGGTGATTCATTATGTAACAGGGAAACTTGAAACTCTCCCACATGTCCTATAATTGTGTAATCTCATGCCTTTCTATTATTTTCATACTCATTTTACACATTGTGTTTATTGAAATGCTGCCATCACAGTAAATTGAATGTTTGGCTGTGATAATGAAATGCAAATGTTATATCGACCTCATTGCTGGGAATATGTAGCAAGTTAGGTAAATTTGTTTTCTCTGTCTATATTATGTGCTTGGAAGAATTCATTTAATCTCGAACTTTGAATCTCAAGAAGTGCAGATGTAACATAGTCCAAGTAAAACCAACAGCATAAACATGAACCTCATTTAGATTGCGGCAGACTATAAAAGTATTGGTAAGAGAGGAGGATGGGGCTGAGCAGTATCACTTAACACCTATCTTATACCTGCAGGCAACAAAATGTGAGTGTGTAATAAATGTGCTAGGGTCCAAACAGTATATAAACTGCTGCTTCTGTTGAGGAACAATACAATTCTTTCTCCAAGGCAGAATTTCAGAGGAGGCAGTAACGATCTTTTGGTAGTTAAATTTTAGGGTGAATAGCAATAAAGGCATACTTGCTGAGTCTACAAAAATGAAAGAAGGTGACGCAAAGCATGTCACAGTGCAACATTTTGGGTACCTGGCTGCCTCTCCTGCTGCTCATACTGGACAGATTTCTGTGAAAATTGCATTAGGGTTTAACACCAAAGTAAAAACAGAAACCTAAAGACTGCATAAACTTGGTGTTGCACCATTGTTTACATGTGGCTAGTCAGCCGGCTGAAGGGGAACAATTCCAATTTTTGTTCCTGACCAATGGATAAGGCCATTTTTTTTTTTTCTTCTTCTTTCTTTGTCCTGCCTGTTTTCTTCTTAGTCAGTTGTAGTTGCAGCAAATATTACTAGAGCAGTTTTTGGACAGTTTGTTCCACTTGAGTAAAGTGATGTGTGAAAGTAAACCACATTAAAAGAAGTCCCTGTGTATTTGAACAGAGTTCCCCTGGACTGGTGTGAATGCACCCTTAAATCACACCAACATGCTAATACCAGGTGTAAACAGCCTCTCTTTGGAGAAAATGAGCATACTGGAGAAAGTGTTTTGTTACTGCTAATGGTGTTGAATATTATCAGAGGATTGAACTGCATTAACAGAGTAATACTAAAACCATTTAAATGGGGTTTCTAACTTGTATATTCATGCCATTCTACATGATTTTTTTTAATCCAGTGCTGTTTTATTTTCAAGTATTGTCAAGAATATTGAGAATACATCATATTATACTAGAATAGAATCTCTTAAAAGACTTGGAAAATAAGGCATTAAAATGTTGCTCATGAAACCAGTTTAATCCTCAATCTAGAATGTGAACCAAATTATCCCCTAAGGTATTACAACTCTATTATATTCTATCCTTTGCCCTTACATTTCTAACTAGTTATTTATCAAGGTTGAACCGGGTTAAAAGATGGGAATGAGAAAGGCTTGATTTATATTCATACAGGGAGGGGCAGTGAAATATTTAATAGAGAAGCATGAAGTCCACTCTCTCCAAAAAAAAATGGTCCCTGCAACAGCTAACCTGCCTTAGTCACACTCAATGATTGCTTTTGAAACTGCTGTGAACGTTATGCCTAGTGGTACTTCTCATGTTTCAATTGATGAGTCACTGTATTCCTGTTCCTTCTTCTTTCTCTGCTTACTCTGCCCAGGAGGCCTTGACTGAAGTAATGTGTAATATGATGGGGGGTGAGAACTACAAAGCTTCAAATCAGGATGTAATTATAAAACTTGGCAGGTGCACTATTGTAAAAAGTTTAATTACCGAGCCCTAGGACTTTGAGTTGAGGAGACTGACAGGCTGACGCAGTCAGAGTGAGAACGTTCGAGGGGTATTCAGTGTCACCTTTTAACCAGCCTCCAAGTATTTACAGACAATGATTTAATGTATGCCTTCAAAACCTTTTAGCACAGTATTCTGGCTGTAGTCCAGTCATTCCCTTCGCATAACTGCCAGAAAACAAAGTGTGGGGGCTTTAGATGTGATTGGCATCCACATGGTTTTTCAGGGAAGGGAGCCAATTATTTTCTTGACGACTAACGCAGGTTGCCTTTATGACAAGCAATTAAAGATGGACTCGTCTGATTATTAACTGCTTTTTGCTAAACGTGCATAATTGGGATTTCATGTTTCCCCATTTTATTTGGAATGATGTGCATGTTCAAAGAACAAAATCATTATTTTTCCTTCCACCAATCTGTAGTAGCTCAAAGATTCAGCTAAAAGTTTAAATGGCTTTGATTAACCTTATCAGACTTGTTTCCATTGCTTCGTTTCCTTAAATGAACTCATTAACTTTGTGACCAGCGTCACAGAGATTAGATTTTACTGTTTGGTATAATTCCACCTAAAACCAAAGGAGGACATATGTCACACACTGAGAAGGCATGATCCATTTTTCTATTTTTGCAAAGAAGAAAAAATCCCATTATCTATTTCCTTTTGTTTTTATTTTTAAAGAAATTGTATTTCAGACATTCCATTTTTGATGTCCTCCATCAACTCTTCCAACCCTGTGTCTTATTTTTTTTTAGGCTTCTGCTCAAAAATTGCGTACTCATAATAAAATGCGTATATATCTGATATTGGATGTGGAGTCATTGTAAAGAGAACAGTCGTGGGATTAGATGTGTAAATATAAGCAAATAATGAAGACAAAAGGAAGATGGTACATACCTCAAATGATCTGTATTTTTTTGCTTGTTCTTTTAACGTTTTCTGTCCAGCATATTTGGAAACAGAATGATGGTCTGACTGCCATAATAAGTCCAACAAATTTGCTTTTCCGAGGGAATCTTCTTGAATTTAAAACTCCCCTTGATCCTTGAGCATTATTTTTACTGCAATGGGATATGTTTATGCTGGACTTGAATAGAGGAAACAAAGGAAAGGGAAGTGTGAGGAGAAGAAAGAGGGAGATAGTGAAGAGAAGAAAATAGAGCAATAGCAACAACTGTACAACCAAAACAGCTGTTACACCTGTAAAGAGCAAAGAAAACATCTTATGGCATCTGTAAGAAATCAGACAATCATCAGAGGATGTTCCAAAAAGCAGGTTTGCTGGTTTAGCTGGATATGTACAGTCTTGTTGTTTTTGTTTTTTTCTTTTTCAAAATGGCTAATTCAAGTAAGTAAATACAAAAAAATAAATACATAAAAACATGCCTATTTATTTACAAAAAGGAGCATAAATGCGCCTTAAGACATCAGAGGTTTCATCAACCCTGAGCACAGGATTTGTTAAACCTCCCTCGTAGAATACCTCCCCTGAGCACAGTCTACTGAAAGACAAACAGAAAAACACGACTAACAACATCAGGAAAAAAAAATATATAAAAGTGACTGAAAAAAGAAAAAAAAAATCATCGTCCAAATAATTAAAATAAATATTAAAAAAAAAATAATTTAAACAAATGAATAAATAGGGATTCTCTCTCTCTTTTTTTTTTTTTTTTTTTTTAATTGTACTTCAGACGCTCTGATTGCTAAACATTAATTAAACTGTGCCCCACATGTAGATTCCGTGACCACAGACGCTCCATTCTGGATCTAATTTGGAAATACTTCAAACTCATTTGGCTCCCTTAGCTTGGCTCTCCCCACTTAATGCTTTTTAATTTTCATCCAGTTTGGCAAAAAGATAATTTCCAGTTGCACTACACTAAATAGTTTGTGGTCAATGCATATTTTGCAGAATAGTTGCACCTAAGCTAAACTGTACACCTCGTGTTCTCAAACTTCTAAATTTACTTTTACAGGCATCCTGTAATATTGGATAAAGTGATATATGGGTACATGCCAAGCTTGAGCAGTTGCTGTGGCAACAGCTTAGAGTGTGATGATGGAAATATATTTGCCTTGGCCAACATACAGCCATGTACAACACATACATTGGAATCACATTTTAATGAATCGGGGTCCCCTTTAGTGTCATTTCTACACACCCGGGATAACGATGCATAAGATTTTTGCTGGTTTAAAACTAAAAATATCTCTTTGGAGGGTTGATGTATGGATAAAGTATTCGACTTCTACCAAGGAGGATAGCTTCCCAGTGTGGTGTGACTTACAGCTTGGACATTTCTTTCGTTCAGTTGTTTGAAGTAATATGAGTACTTTTCTTCAGGGAAGTTCATAACTTTATAAAATATACTCTTGAACTGCATTGCACACATCTCAGCTTTGCAACTAACTTTTCAGGTTGTCAACATGCTGCGAACATATAACAACCAGCAGAAAATGTTCAATTACAGCCTAATATTAATGAGGAACTTCCTTTTATCACACAATTATACAATGAAAAAGACTAAAGGGATGTCAACAGGTCATTATATCCTAAGGTGATCTATTGTTGGTCACTTTTAAAAGCTTTTTATTTTACTGTTGAGGTTTCACAAGGAGATGGCCTCTGTGAGTATGCACATTTTTATTATGTGCATACTGTTTTAACTGAGGGGTTTGAAAGCCACTTAAAATTAATTAATTCGAGTCTAGCAACACACTTACTTTAGTGGTTAAACTTCTTAAAAGCACAAATGTTTTTAATTTCCACTGCAAGTTGAAATAATCTAATTCAGTTTATAATGTAAAGTCACAGCTATCATTCTGTCAAAAGGGCTAAATTGCCTATTGTAGGAAAGTATGGGCTTCTTTCCAAACAGCTGGCTTGCCTTACGTTACTGCTTCACAAATGTGCTTTCTGAATCAACTGGGGTGAGAACATGTCACGACTAATGATACACACTCAACATGTGGCTAATTTGAAGATTACAGCATAGGGCAACTACATAAGGAGCTTATTTGATGGAAATCAGCAAATTGGTCAATTCAGCTGTCTTGGAGAGCTTTGCTGAGAATAGTGAGTTGGAAAAGTATGATGGTAACCAATTTCATGAAGATGCTGCAGTGTAATAAGAAAATTTCAAAGAGAAAACTTAAATACCCCCCAACCCATCACCCCAAAAGAAAAGATAAAAGGATGTAACCTGTGACTCATCACATGGCAGGGTGCCAGAACAGAGCTCTGCTCATTCTGCCTACATGCATTGGGTCATTCAACTCTTCACCCACACGAACTCTGGCTAGTCTGTTTATGTCAGCTTCTCAGGTGAAAGTGACAGTGCTCTGGGAAGAAAATGTGCTTTGTTGTGGGAAAATGCTGTGCAAATGTTTCACTTGCCTTGTCCAGGACCAGGAGGATTTAAAGTCAGCTTTGACTGTGTCTGATTACTCTAACAGCAGGCTTAGCTGACAGCTTGATAAAATAGGATAGGTTAAACAAATAACCACCTTTATAGCTTTTGTTAAAGGGACTTTCCATGATTTTGAACATTTCTCAACACTTTATATCAGGTGATTCTTAAGCTGCATTCCACTCCACAGCATAGGCCACCATATCTGCTCTTTAAGTGTTAGTATAGAAAACCTTTTTGCCCAATTTGAAATGTCAGCATGCAGATAGCACTCTGTCTTTGCACTACTAATCATTAAGGACACCTGTGATCACTGCTGGAGTCGTATCAGTACCTGAAGGTAACACTAACATTTAGCTCTAAAGCTAATCAAGCTAAACCATTGTGGGCTTACTAATAGACAATTTTATTGTCAACATTTACTTTTTCTTGAAGATACTGAAATTTTTTATAGTTTTCAATATTGCATTATTTGATGAAAATGACATCTTCAATCATGTCTTTAGTAACTGTTTTAAATGCTCTCTTTTTAGCTTGAAAGTGAAAAAGGATGCAACAGTTAGCTTTTTTCATGTTTCAGTTGTACCTTATCAGTGCAAAAAAGCCCATCATCAACCCACTGCTGTTTGTCCTTGGGGATTCACACGTCATAGAAGGTGGCACAGCGTGCGCTTACACACACACATGGCAGAATCATCTAACTGATGACAGTGAAGTTGGCAGGGCTCTAAATTAACACCCACCAGCCTGTCAAATGCAGCTTAAAATTCATTTTGTGGGTATAAATGATACCTACTGACCAGTTTGGTAGGTGATGAATGAAACAACTATCTTGGTTATTTTGTTTCCACAGCGGTTTAGCAGACTGGACTCATGAAAGCTCAGAGCTGGGTTATTTAATGAAAAACTCAAAGTAGTAATAGGTATGTGGTGAATAGATTAGTGCATGGAGACAGTTTTATCTGCATTGCTGATACTGATGAAAGCAACAACGTTCAAATGACTCTGGCTTCTCACTGGCTCTCTATGGAGACGAACAGTCAGATGAAGAGATTAAATTTAGTATACGGTGATATACCAAAGGTTTGTTGAGATCTTTCCAGGATAAATATAATATAACAAATAAGCAATAGGACCTAGGGGACAAGCTGGGGTTAAAGTCATCTAAAATCCTCTGTTAAATCTAAAGAAGCAGTCCTAATACTCCAACATCATTTCCTTTCTTGAACAGAACACCTATGTAATCATAGGATGACAAGTTCAGTTGTAATCACCAGTCCAAAAAACTCCTTAGTTTACCTTAGTCAAAAAACCTTAAAACAGTCATGAAAGATAGAACAAACCTCTAAGACATGACTGTTGACAGCCTGGTGCAGGCAGGCTCAAAAACCCTGGGATTGAAACAGGTCTAAAACATGATGGAATTCAAGGCTTGCAAAAGTAGAAGGCTGGAAACACACAGGGAAATCATTGTGGCAATGCTTTCAAGTGTGTGAAAAGAAATCCAAGGATGTTTTACTGAAGCTTGTACCAAAGCCTGTGTCATTTGATACTGAGATTTCTTTTTTTTTTTTGTTGTTGCCTTGCTGTATTTAGCAGTTTAGGAAGCTGCTCAAACAAATCTAACAGTTACAAAGTCAATGCAAAAGGTTAAAGCTGATCATTTTAAATGTATTAAGAGCAAAACTTACTTTCTTCCTTCATGAAAAATAGAAAAAAAACCTGTCAAAAACAATTTAAACAAACGTGTATATAATTAAGCTATTAACACATCATTTATCATATCTCTTTCATGCAGTTAATGAGAGCTTTTGCTTCACGTTATGGTTTAAAACTTCACTTAAAGGCCCCCTGATATGCACTACAATAATTCTGAAATTTAACATTGTAATACTAGACATACATGCAAATCATTATTAATTTATTACTTATTTAATTTATTTTATTATATTTTGTTAAAGGCCAAAAAATATAATAAAATATGCTTACTTGGGTCAGTGCAAATGCATTAAGTTGCACTTATAATTTAGCTTATTTTTAAACAAAAAAGGTTTGCTAGTAACTTTAGGATCAAAAAGTTAATTTAGGGACATTTGGTTTTGGGTAGTGATTTCCATGAGACCAACTTGCCCCTAAAGAGAAAGGACAAACAAAGAGCAGGTGCATCAATTAGCAGCTGAAGACCAATTGAAAATGCAAAGGGATAGATTCTACAAAACAACAGAAAACTCTAGACAATAGAACTCAAAGCGACTCTAAACAGCAAACTAAAGAGGACAATACAACAAAACCAAGAACTCACAGACTATGTCACTTAATGTGGTTAAAATCTTATTTATCATGGCTGACTGTGTAATCCATGCCACAGGGATTAAACTTTTTTTGTAATACATTGTTTGGTATACATTTAGTTATTTTAGATTTAATTTTCAAAATGTCTTTAAAGTGTATTGTCGCATCAAACTTTGATACTCCTCTTTTTTCTTAATCTTCTGATTAATTTCATGTCATCAGAGAAGTAGACTTTAGAAAAATTATTGCTTTTATCTGTCTCTAGTATTTTCCTATTTTGACGCTTGCAGTACTCCCAACTGTTTGACTTTTTGTGAGAGGAGGTATGCATAGTGTTTTGGCCACCCCCGCTTGTGGCTCATCTCCAAACAAACTGCATACCTGTGGCTCATCAACAGCACCCTTAATTACACTTTGCCATGTGATTCAACCACCTTTAGTATTTAGACTCAGCCCCTGTGGTCTGTTTTTGCTAGTTTAAAAGTTGTTACTCCTTTACTGGAGTGATTATTCTGTCTTTAAATCCACTCCAATTCATCACCCGCCTGCCCGTGTTAGATTCCTACTTCATCTCGCCTACAGCTCAATTCCCTGCTTGACCTGTTCAGCGCCTTGCATCCTCACAAAGCCCACACAGTCTTACCAGCCATCAGTTGCCTGCCTGCTCAGTTATGCCAGCTTTTTACTTGCCAGACCCTTTTCTTTCCAACCTCTACATATTAGCAACAAAACCCCTGTGAAACTGTTAATGTAAGTCTAATATTTTCTGCTATTGGTTCCAATTCTTTTCTTTGTCACAGTTCTAAAGTGAAAAAAAGAGGCAAAGAGAGCTTTGTAAAAAAATTAAGGCAACTTTAACCAAAGCCACAGAAATCCACTACTTTTTCAGGCTATTAGTATAACCTACCTTTGCCAAACAACTGTTTCTGAATTGTTAACCTTACAAAAACAAAAGTATTTGCAGAAATCCAAACCCAAATCCATGGTTTTCTGGAATAGACCTTTGAAGAGATTTTGCAGTCTTAGCATCTGTTCTATTCCTTAGCCCACATCACAAAATGAACTGTTGGCAAAGCAGTCCTGTGGACCATTTTAGGTAAAATACAACTTTGGAGGCACAATGAACAAAGCTGTACCAGAGAACGAAGGGTTTAGAATGTCATAGCAACACATGTGAAGCATGGAGGGAGGTCAATCTTTTTTGGTACATTTGTTGCATGCCAGTGGAACTGGGAACATTTCACTGGTAGAGGACAATTCTTTCAATTAAATATACATTCCCCTGATCATAAAAAATATATTTTAGTAAGTCACAAAGCAGTCAGAGTCTAATGGCCTTTTTGAGGAAGCATGGGTGAAAATCCCCCAGATTCCAACATGGAAGCTTGGACTACTTCTTCATTCTGTCCACCCATCAATTTTGTGCCACTCATTGAAAACAGCTTACAGAGCAGCAGTTTTAACAGAGATCACCAGATCTTTTGTTACCAAGCTGCCTTGTTCAGCTCTTCCATAGGGACACAGGGGCATTTCTAAACCACTGGAGAGATTAAATCAAATGAGTCCTGAATCAGTCATCGTTTGCACCCCCTAAACTTATGACCTTGTAATGTGGAAAACCACCAATTCTTCTCTGTGCCCCCATGACCCAGTTCCTCATACTGTCCCTAACCATAAAGCTCATTTCAGCTGTTTGCATTTGCAATAACGTTTTTCATTGCTTTCCATAGTTCGTGACCATAGGCGAAAGCTACAATGTAGATTGGTTCCACTCCATCCCACAAAAACTGACTGACCAGTCCCCTGTATCCAGCTTCTTGTCCATCACTGATAAACCCTGAAGCTGCCGAGTAATCAGTTTTTCACCAAATCAAATCAAATAAAACTTTATTTATAAAGCGTTTTCATGCAGAAGGCAACACAAAGTGCTTTACATGATAAAAAAAACAACAACAATTAATTCATATTAAAATGAAACAAGCCTTTACATACGTCAAAATAGATTAAATAACATTTTTTGTCTTTTTAAAGAATTTTCCTCTTTTTCCTTTTTTTGATCCAAGTTCTGTTTTTACTAAGCTATAGACGAATAAATATAAATTTGGAAGGTTTCCCAGAGAAACATGTAAAATTGCATTATTCGATGACTTGCCGATTTCCCTCTCTAGGTACTTAAAGCACCCTGTGCTCACCCTGAAATTGCAAATCACACATCCATTTCAAATTGCGAGACGAAACCCCACAGGCTTAAGAAAACTATTTTATTTACTGTTTCTTGGCACTAAATCTAACAAGACACTTTCTTTACAACTGCAACTGGAGCAAATATATTAATAACAATTTCTAAATGATCTTTAGAATTTCCTTTACCATTTTTGCCTGCTGTGAAATAATCCGTAAGCGTGGTGCAATGTTATAGCCCCCCATATATGTTTGTTATTTTTTTTTCTCTCATTAAATCTGGGTTGGGAGCAGGAGCCTGCAGTAGCTCATGTTTTATTTATGGTGAGGATGTGTCGGCTCTGCTCGTCTTCAGTTCAGGCTTTTTGATCTTCTTTCATTAGAGGATATTCAATATTTATCAGTGCTGTTTCCCATTATTCTGCCCATGGATAGGTCAAACTCTTTTACCACTTCAGAGCTGGACAGCTATCATGACTTCCTTATATATTTGTTAAGGAAAGAATAAAGTTATCCCTTTGAAATGCTCTGTCTTTTGGGAAAAGGGGCTTCACATATTTGGGAAGCATTAGACTAGTTGCCTCTCCTATTATTAGAGATTTTTTTGTCACCTCTTTTAAGTCAAGTCCATATTTGAATGCTTCAAAGGGCTCTGCTACTCAACTCAAAGTGAATATTTCTTTGATGGTTAAAGTCATCAATTCTACCTATTTCAAACAATTCCATTTGTGATACAGTATAAAGTATTACTAATAGTCAATTCATGAAAAGGAGTGGCTGTTGATGGTGTTATTTTAGAATATATAGAAAGATGAAATGGCTAGAAAATACATTTTACAGAGCCAGTTTAATATTCTTGTAATTACATCTCTTTAAATTAATACCATCCATTAGCTTTATTCCCCAAATGTAATTTACATAAAACTAGCTTATCTCTAACCTCTATATCAATGTCCTGGTTGTGATACATGGTATACCTCCCTGTTGTTTTATTGTTTCTGTAATGTCACTTCCTTTTGATGCAAGCTTTTGTAGATCAGATTGCCACATTATAGAGTTCAGATTCTGCTTGACAGCCTGGACTTGCATGAGCCCAAGCCTTCTAGGATGTTGCTGTGGGTCAAATGTAAAATGCAGCACTGTGAAAAGGATGAGAGCAGAGTGGTACTTTCACTGCTTTTTCTGTGACATGAAAACATGTCTTCATCAGAAGACCAGAGATGATCTTGAGTTTTTTTTTTCTAGTTGTCTGTAATTTGCTAAAAGTACATATATGTTGGATTTTTTTTTTTTCAAATTAGTTGGGGATTGATGCACGTTGTTGTATGGGCACCAACAACAAAGGAATTCTGGTGTGATTTGTCACAGTGACACAAAAATGATCAATTTGAGGTTAGATTAGATATAAAGTTCAGTAATTTTGTTATTCAAGCAGAGAACATTATGTGCCCTTAAAGACACAGTGAATCACCACTAAGAACCTTTTCAGCTTTTGAAATGTGACTCATTTCTAAGTCAAATGGTATATGTTTGCAGGGTGCTGTAAGAAGAGGTATCCTGTCAGCTCCCTAAGATTTGGTCATTTGTAGAGCACAACACAGAGCTACATATGCAGCACTCTAGAAGAGTAGTAACTGCCTCCTGGTTTACAAGAAAGAAACAGAAAGAAACGTGGTTAAAACACTCTGATACAGCTTTATGTACTTACCCATTGAACTAAGTTAAGATCCAAACTTATATTCTAGTAAATGTCAGCCAAACCAGGACAGATGTTATATTTACAATGGTGCTTTAGCAACTGCCAGACAGTTGACAAAAGGGAGCTGTCAGGAGTAGAGAAACTAGATGATCGGGGATCACAACCCTCTCTTGTAGCAAAAACTCTATCCATCCATTTTCTATACCTGCTTATT
Source organism: Melanotaenia maccullochi (assembly GCA_037177255.1). NCBI lineage: Eukaryota > Metazoa > Chordata > Actinopteri > Atheriniformes > Melanotaeniidae > Melanotaenia > Melanotaenia maccullochi. The sequence continues at coordinate 13,954,691 of JBAGKP010000027.1, forward strand.
CGAATGCAGAGTCGCCTGCTGCTATTTGGCGAGAGTTTGGTACACCCTGGATAAGACGCCAGTCCATCACAGTGCAGCAACCACTGCATCTAAATTAAGGAATGCTTCCCAGACCTCAGTACAGAACATTGTCTTTAGGATCTTTGTAGTTTGCAGCATTAAACTGTTTTTTTTTTTTTTTGCTTTTTAATATATAACATTAAGGACTTCTCCTTGGCCATCCCAAAATACGTACTATATAGCCATATTACTATTCAGGTATACCAGTATCCTCGAGGAAATCCTCTGTCCAACAGAATCTTGCAGGTGATTCAACACCTGAGGGATAAATAATCATAAGCCACTCATATATACAGTAAAATATACCTAAACTAGAGGTGGCCAACTCCAGTTCTTTTTAGTCCTGTCCTCTTAGGTTTTAGTTTGCCCTCAACACACCTGATTTCAATTAATGGGTCATTGCACCAATCTTAACAAGCAGTTGGATCCATTTCATTTGAATCAGATGTGATGGAATAAGAAAGTAACAAAGACATTTTACAAGTCACTGAGTCTGTACTCGCCTTCTTTGTTTCCTCCTGATTCTGCCCCTTCACCATCAAAACTAAACTCAACCATGTAATCAGGCCAGTAAAATAGTCAACTCACCCCAAACACCCCTGTCTGAACTGTACAGCTGCTCTGTGACCAGGAAAGCCACCCTTATCACAGAGGACCCCTCTCACCCAGTCTTAACCTTCTTCAATTGCTACCTTCAGGCAGATGTTACAAAGTCCCACTGGCCTTAAAAAAAAGGTTTGGAAAGTGTTTGATATCTCTTTGTAAATTTGAACGCTTGTCTATCTATCTATCTATCTATCTATCTATCTATCTATCTATCTATCTATCTATCTATCTATCTATCTATCTATC